>WBMV01004051.1:305947-408857 GCA_013396655.1 Campylorhamphus procurvoides
CCCGCACGTGCGCGCTCCACCAGTGCGCTCCCCCACCAGTGCGCGCCCCCGACAATGCGCGCCCCCGACAGTGCACGCGCACCCCCCCACACCCCCGTGAGCAGGGTTGGTGAGGAAGAGGAGGGGAAGCGATGCCTAAGGGTTTCTTTGATTTTTTTAAATTTTTTTTTTCAATTTTATAGATGTGAGAAAAATTCTCTTTTATTCTCTTTTATTCTTTATCTGTGAGATAAAGAAGTTCAGCAGAAAAAGGGAAAGTTTCTAGTTCAGTACGTGCTGGGTGCCCCGGCCACAGAGGTCCAAAAAGCACATCCCACCCCAAAATTCATGCTTTTTATGTGTCCCCAGAGTCCCACCTTGTTAACATAAAGAGGAGAGGGCCTCTTCTTCTGATTGGGTTTGGTTTGCCCCCCTGTACAGGGAGATGGGGTCTCTTGGTCAGGATGACCACTTTCCTCTGCACACAAAGGATTTGCCACATGACAGGGGCCCATTTCAGCCATCTCTCTATCTATTTTCATAATTCCCTATTCCCGAATGCAAATTGTCCCTGACACCAGTTCCAGACAGGACCTGGTACCTCACAACTCCCACGGTGTGCCTAAAGAAAATAATTCCTGAGTTAATGAAC
Source organism: Campylorhamphus procurvoides (assembly GCA_013396655.1). Taxonomy (NCBI): domain Eukaryota; kingdom Metazoa; phylum Chordata; class Aves; order Passeriformes; family Dendrocolaptidae; genus Campylorhamphus; species Campylorhamphus procurvoides. The sequence goes on from WBMV01004051.1 coordinate 306,579, forward strand.
TATTTGCTTGTAATAAACCCATATTCTTTTATTTCATCTCTCCATCGCTCCCATGCCTGTCATTCCCCCCATCCCAGGGGATCCCCAACCCTGTCGAGGCAGTGGACTAACAGACTATACATTTTTCTTTTTTTCAAAAGCCAACATTTCCAGCCAAGTGCCCTTAAATAAAGGGGCTATGGACTTTTTGCCTTTTTAAGGAGTTTATGGTGTTTTAGGGAGGTGCTCCCTTGCACACCTCCTGGGTTCTGTTCAGCCAACAACTCTCTGCTGACTCACCAGAAGGTCAGAAGTCAAAACATTTCATAAATAATAAATGCTGAGTCCACTTTATTTGCCTTTTTTGACCTGCAGGGTTGGTATTTTCCAAGCAGAAACATCAAAAACACATTTGAAAATGAAATGAAATCTGAGATTCTCATGTAGATCTGAGATTCTCATATAATTCCCTGGCAGCAGCTGACGAACACTTGAGGAAAACACCAGTTTTACAAGACCAGTAACAAACCCCACAGTGTCTGACAACATTTCCATGCTATTATTCAGCACATCTATGTATAAGAAGCAGGTATGTAGGGCTACACAAATAGTACTTACAAAACCCCACAAAAGATACAATTTCTACCTCAAGAAATCTGCAATACAAAAGCTTAGTCCTGTAAAATGCTGAGTAGGACAAGCAAAGCCTATAATTAAAGCATTATAAATTGAATTAACTTGGTAAATATTCCATACATATTGAGACATCCTGACTGCCAGAGTGGTCAGAACCTCATTTCTATATTTTAACCCACTCTTATATTGAAAATAGTCACATTTCCAGGGGCAAGAGTGGATTTGGGAATAGTTATCACAGGATTTGTTCTGAATATTTGATTCTAAACACCTCACCTGTTACAGGTTGGGGAAGGAGTACATTGCTTAATAAAAACCAGCTTTTAAAAATAGAAATATCTTCATATGGTGCTTTATGCAGTGCTGAAAGTCTGTGGTTAGTTTAGAACCTTCTTAAGGGCAAATGTTTAGCTGTTCCATTGCCAGGTATGAGTAACTATTCAGGATCAGAAATTACCTAACAAGGTTTGTGGCCAATGTTTTTGCCACCTTTTTCTTGTCAGATGACTCTGAACTACTCCTGATACAGCAATGAGAGCAGAGCTCTGAGGAGGTGCTTTTGTGCAGAGCCAGCATCTATCCCACGTTACTAAACACTAATTATTAAATTAATTACTGTAGCTCCTGCAGCAGCTACAGCAAAGCAGAATTGTGGTGGTTGTGGTGGGTTTCATGAATATTTGATCTCACTTCCTCCATTCTCAGGCTCCTTGGCTACGTGGTAACTCTGGTGGCAGATCAGTTCATCTGCTCCTTGTCCCTCACGAAACTGTGGCTGGCACCAAACACTCCAAAACACATTTTTATTTTGGGCTTGCCTTCAGTGACAGCAGATTCCCACTGGTTGGCACAGAAGGAAGTGTACTACTGTAGCAGTATGTTCTATAAAATAAATGTAAGGATGAAAAAGGTGCCAAACATCCCTCATTCTAGTTCCTCAGGGTTTGCTCTGTATTGGACAAGTTGTATTTTGCTTGGCTCTGAGATTTTTTTTATTTTTTTTTACTTGAAGGTAATGAATTTACATAATAGGGACTATAAAAACTCAAAACTCATTTATACCAATTCCCTAAATGTAATAAACCTTTGTAACTTTTCCTAACAAAAGCTCCAATCACCTTGCTATTTTCTATGCTTTTTTTTATGTACAAGGCCATTACTTGCAAACAAAGCACAAAATTGAATGTAGCAATGGGATGAAGTAGAATATTTTTGCAATTGAATTGACTCTGTATTAGAATATGAAGTGATTTTCATCTGCTGAGTAGTTTTTCATTGACTTACATGTTTTCAGTAAGTCTTTCTGACTTCAGAAGCCTTTATTTTCTTACCTTAAGCAGCATAAAGCAGCAAGGTTAATAACATGAGCCATTAAACAGCATAGTGAGACCAATGATTTATTAGGGGTAAAATTTAATTTCTCCCTATGTAGAGGGGCATAAACTATGGAGAAATTCAAACCCAAAAGGTTCAAGCCTTCATTCAACCCATGATGGGGCTGTACCAAAGCCAAAGGAAGATGCTTATCTTTTATTCTGTAAATAGGACACGAGTGACACTTAGAGCTGTTTGTGTCAATATCCACGACCTTCCTTGTGTTCCCACCTGGAGACACGACATGGATCCTACAGGTGATGTCAGGGATTTAGAGGTGGAACAAGAATTGACAGAATTTACAGCATAAAAACTACAAATAGCCAAGCCAAGTGATTTAAAGCAGCAACAATGAGGGGATTTGAGGCAGCCAGCAAGGCAACACCACCCAGTTGCTTTTTAACCATGTGCATTGTTTTGAAGAAGTTTACAAAAAAATGATCTTAACACTTACAATTTGGTGCTTTATTCTTCCACTGGAGTGTTTGTGAGCTGATAGTATCCTGGCATTTGAACTTTCTTACTTCGTTGCACTGTGAGATTTATGAAGCAAGCTTGGGGCCTTGAATGGGAGATAGTTTGGGCTAACCTATGAACAGTAGTTTTTGATTAAGGCGATGCAGGAATTGGAAATAGAAAGATAAATGCTGATGCTATTTAACACAAAGCCTGAATGCCAAACTACCAATGCATTTACACACATTACTTTTCAACGACTCCCTGGCACTGTCTGCTTCTTTTCCTGCGCTTTCAGGCAGCGCAGGTGAAAAATAAAGGAAAAAGGGCTCTGTTTAACCCACAAAAACACCGTGGAATGTGAAGCGCAGCCCCCTCCCCTCAGCGCCACCGCCCGCCCCTCACGGCCCCGCCACCAGGGGGCGCCACAGAGCGCGGGGGCGCCTCGCAGCGCGGGCTGTGATTGGTGCATTCCGAGGGGGCGTGGCTAAGAGGGAAGCCGTCCAATAGAGCGCTGAGGGGCGGGGCCTGGCGGGACGTTCTGTGCAGCCATTGGGTGGCGGCGGGCGGGGGGCGGGGCCTGGGCAGCGCGCGAAGGCTCGAAGCGGTTCCCGGGCGGCGGGAGCGACATGGCGGCGGNCTGGCGGCTGCCTGTGGACTTGCGGCTTCCCCGGCAGTGGCGGGGCGGAGGGGCGGTGAGGGAGGTGGCGCTACGCTGGCAGAACCCTGGCAGCACCCTGGCAGTACCGGTAGCGCTGCCGGTAGCGGCGCCGGTATCGGTGCTGGCGGCCGTCACCATCCCCGCCCCACCGCCTTTCACCCCGCGCCACCGGCGGGCTGGGCGCCCCTCACGGACTACAACTCCCATCATGCCCCGCGCCCGCCCTTCCGGCCGCGGGGCACGCCGGGAGGGCCGCGCTGGGCCCGGGCCCGCGGGCGCGGGGCATGCCGGGAGGGGCCGGGCCCGGCGGGCTGGGGGGGAAATACTAAAATATTAAATAATATTAAAATAATGCGTGAAGGTTGCGATAAAAACTGCGGGGTCTGTTGTTTTTGGGCGCGGGGCTCGCCGTGGGATCTGAGCTAAAGTTGGCGCGGTGTCACCCGCCTGTTTTGTAAAGGCCGGTTCGTGTTGGTGAATGTTGTTAATAAATATTATTAATAAATATCAATAACATGCGAATGCCAGTAGTGAAAATGTAAGGAGAGCTCCTTGTGAGGCTGGCCAAGGCTCTGCAATGAAGGGAAGGCCCCAGGAGTCACAATAACCCAACCAGGGGGTGCCACGAGGAGATGAATTGAAATCGAGTTTTATTTTGCAGCTCCCTTTGGCAGATTTGAGCCCAGACTCGGAAAAGCCCCTGGACAGCGACTCTGACAGCGGGAAGGGCAGCTGTGAGACGGCCTCCCTGGGCCATGGCTCGGCCTCCTGCGAGGACAGAGGTCTGGAAAGGTTCCCAGCTTCTCCCTGCACCTTTTAATTCATACATTAAATCCCTCTCAGGGACTTGGCACTGCTTGACCTGCAGGAATCCAAACTCCTTTGCGTTGCTGGGGTGTCTGTGAATCTCTGCAAAGGGTTTTTTGGGGTACAGAAGGAAAAATGAGTGACTTAATTGCTTATTTCCTTTTAGGGGTTGTTTGATCTCTGCTTTTACTTAATCTCTGTAACTTTTATTGCTCTTTCAAGGCCAATTGCTATCAGTGAGGGACTTTCAGCTTTGCCATTTTTTCTAATAGTTTAAAAGCCTTTAACACCAGTTTGGGTTAATTAAATGCTGCAGTACAGGGAGAAGTGGATTTTGAAAAGTTGAGTTCAAGCTGGTATTTGTTGTAGGTGTGAAATTTAACAGATGCAACTTTGTTAATTGACTTGTGGAATTTCCCTGTTTCACTTTCCTGTGTTTTGTCAGATTCAGAGGAAGAGATTTTTGTACGTAAAAAAGCCAAAAGCAAGAAGGTGCTCCAGGACAGTGAGAGTGAAGATGGAGAGGAGGGAGGCTCATCCATGCAGGAGGATGCTCTGGGTGGAGACAAAGAGGATGGGGAGGAAAAGGAGGATTTTGCTGCCCAGGGGAGCACAAAATCCCATCAGATTCGCCAGGCTCTGGCAGACAGTGATGACAGTGACACTGGTGACCAGCTCCAGATTGAAAACCTGGAAACAAGTAGGGTATCTGGCTTGGCTCAGGGTGAGCTGGAAGAGGAGAGGCCCCTAAAACCTGGGAAAAAGTACAGAAGACACAAACATGATGTTGAAGAGGAGACGAAAAGAAAAGCTGCAGGGAAATCAAGAGGAAGGAAGGAGAAAAGAATGGAGTCCATTAAACAGCTGAAAAAAGAAAAGAAGCCTGGGGCAGAGGTGGGTTTTTTGGCAGAAAATCTCAGATATTTTCTCAGTTAAGTTCAACTTATTGTTACTTGTGGTTATTCTGTTCCAATGCTTCAGTTTTATGGTGTCCACATTCCTGCAGCAGATGTGGGATCCACAGGGCACCAGACAAGTCTAATCCGCAAAGTTTGCAGATTGGATTAAATTAAATTAGGTCAAATTTGCTGTTTAATCTGCATTTTATGCTCGAGGATTTAATGTCCCCTTAAATTAGTGCCAAAGAACCCAAGGGACCTTCTGAAATGAGTCACACAAATACTTTACTCTCCTGGAAGCAGGTGGATGGTGGTCAGAGGTTTCCCTTCAATGACAGTGGGTGTCTTCTGGATGACAAGGAGCTCTTTGATAATGGCTTAGGAGAGGAGGACGATCACCCTCCTGAGGATGAAGAGTCCTTAGAATCCATCCGAGCAGCAGTGAAAAACAAAATAAAGAAATACAAGGTAACAGTTGATTGTGATACAAGATTATTGTAAATATACTCTCTTTCCAAGTGAGAAAGGGCAGGGCTAGATGGGGTATTGGGAAGAAATTGTTTCTCTTGAGGGTGGGGAGCCTCTGGCACAGGTTGCCCAGAGAAGCTGTGACTGCTCCATCCCTGGAAGTGTCCAAGGTCAAGTTGGAGCAACCTGGGCTAGTGGAAGGTGTCCCGGCCCATGGCAGGGGGTGGAACTGGGTGGTCTTTTAAGATCCCTTCCAGCCCAAACCATTCCATGACTATTGGTTTTTAGTGAGGAATTTGTACTTGAGCAGGTACTAAAACTCTTTGACCATGGTGGAATTGTGTCAGTATGGTAGAGGAGAGAACAGTCTTTCAGGTTTTATTCTTAAAGGTGGAGGAGTGTTGTCCTGGCAAGTTATAAAAATCATGCTGGGGTGGGAGCTTTGGAAATCTGCCATGATGTGGGATTTGGGGGGGTTTAGGAGCATGTTTGCTGTTTTTGCTGACCAGCGGTGATTCTGTACAGTTATTTTTCACTGGTTTGCCCTTGGTTGTGCCTGTGTATCAAGAGAAATAATTGGGTCTCTTCTCATGCCCTGTAGAACAAAGGACGTTTTCCTGAGGGTGAAGGCTACAAACATGCAGATGATGAGGAAGATGAGGAGTCTGTACTGAAGGAACCCAAAAGGAAGGTGAAGGATTCTTCTTTTTAAAGCTCTGTGTTGTTTGTTGTGACACAAATGCATGCAGTGTCCAATGGTTTTGCTGGTTTGCTATTTTTAATACTTTTTTTTTAACTGGCTGCTTTTATTCTGACTGCTTTCTGTTTGAAAGAGAAAAGTAAGCTGTGTAAGAAGTAGAGAGCCTCATGTTTTGTTTCCTGACTTCAGAAGCCTTTCTTTTCTTCCCCTTAAGGAGCGGAAAGCAGCGAGGTTGAGTAAAGAGGCCATTAAACAACTACACAGTGAGACCCAACGACTTGTTAGAGGTAAAACTTCAATTCTTAGTGTGTAGAGGGGTATAAATTTTTTAGAAATTCAGTGAAGAATTTACCCAAATGATTTCAGCCTTCTTTGATCTAACATGAGTTATTGGGGATTGAGGGGCGCAAGACCACTTTTATTGAAGGACTTAAGGTGTTAAAGGTATTTTTGTAACTAATGAAGATAAAGATACTCATTATCAAATAAATAAATGTCTTGGGTGATGTTTTAAGTTTTGTCTCACCTCCTTTCTTTGGCAGAATCATCTGTGTCTCTCCCATATCATGTACCTGAGACCAAAACCGTCCACGACTTCTACAAGCGCAGACATCGACCAGCCTGTCAAGGAAATGCCATGGCCTTGCTCAAGTAAGGACTTAAACCTTCCTCGTGTGTTTTTCAGAGGTTTCCAGGATCTCCCAGCTTTGCTTTTAAGGATAACCAGGCTCCTTTAATTCCATGAACAACTGGAAATTAGGAGAATGTCACTGTTGACATAAAGCAATGCTGCACTCATGGCACAGTTGTACTGTTGAAGTAATCAGAGCCCAGGAGTAACTCAGGGGTTTTTTCAGTAACCCATCCCTGGAAGTGCCACCTTTTCCTGCATATTAATGACAATTAATTGCAAAATGGTTTCTTTGAGTTTGTTCTCAGCCTCTTCTCCCTTTCACACCAGCCATGGATGATCCATTTCTCTCTGCCTTCATTAGGTCCTCTAAATATCAGCTGTCCCTAAATGAAGAATCTGTGGCCACTGGGAGCTTGAGCAGGGATTGCAAAGAGGGACCAGTGGAAGGGGATCAACCAGCAGCTGCTGAACCAGAAACAAGCCTTGGCAAAGATGTTGATGCTGCTGTGAAGGAGCCTCTTGCTGCTGTAGGGGAGAACTTGCCAGAGGACTGTGCTGAGCAGCCCAGGCAGGAGAATGAGGAGTCCTGTGCAGCAGAGACTGTGACAACTGATGATGCCAACACAGAGGAGCAGCAGCTCTCCAACGTGCTGAGCACTGACTGTGGGGAGCAAAAGGAGACTGAAATCCCTGCAGCAGCTGGAGATGCCCTTGAGCAAAGAGGCCAAAAAACACCAAATGTACAAGCTGAAACAAACAGTCAACAAGTGGAGCCTGGATTGGTGGCACAGCCTGAAAAAGTGAGGAAATCCAAGCTGGACAAACTTCGTGAACTGGGAATAGACCTGTCCATCAAGCCAAGAATCTGCTCTGACAATGAATCCTTCATAAACCTCGATGAGGCTGATTCAAACAAAGGTATCACCTCTGCTGGAATCCTGAGCAGCATTGACCTGACTTTAGCTGGAAAATCTCTGAAAAATATTTAGGTGATAGAAAGTCAGGGACATTCATTTGTGTGGATTCTTTGAGAATTTGGGATTTCTGGTGTCTGGGAGGCTGGGCTGGAAGTAAAGTGAGGACTTGTGGTTAAATGGTAGTCAGTGGTAAGGTAATTTAATATTAGCTCATATAAATTAAATACAAATTATAGCAGAAATATTCTCTAATGCTTTATTATTAGTCAAATAGGATTGTTTTGCAAATGTTTCAGTATTAAAGATTTAGTTTTTAAACTACGTTTAGGGGAAAAGAAGGTCTCAAGATCTACCCTTGCTACAACTTTTAGTGCTCAATGCTTTTAAATGCTATCAAACTAATTTAATTAATATGCATTTCAAGAGCTGGAAGCCCTGAAGGCACGTTTCTTGAAGCACACTCTCAGAACATCAAAATCCAAAGCAGAACGGGCCGTAAACATGAACATTATCCGTAAGGAGACAACATCTGATGGGAAAGAGGAGCTGAGGGCAGATGTGGTGCCAGCAGTGTTGGCTGGAGAGAGCCTGGAGGAAACAACCCACACAAAGCCAGGTTGGTGGGGAAGAAGTGATGGGCATTGAATTGGAAACCACTTTATTTTCCTCTCATTCTCTTTTTCCCAACTCTGCCCTTGGAAATACAGGTGAAGGGATGTTCATCTGTGAGATGATTATGTTACCTCTCATGTTTTTTAGAAAATAAACCTTGGTAGGCTTCTTAAATAGCAGTGGGCAGTGCAGAACAGCCCCAGTGAGATCTCTGCAACTGGTTCCTTGTGGTTTTCGTGCTTCCATGAGAAGCTGTGGCTGCCCCATCCCTGGAAGTGCCCAAGGCCAGGTTGGACAGTGCTTGGACCAACCTGCTCTAGTGGAAGGTGTCCCTGCCTGTGACAAGGAGGTGGAACTGGATGGTCTTTAAGGTCCTTTCCAACTCAAAGCATTCCCTGGTTCTGTTCCTGCCCAGGTGAGAAGCTCCAGGCCCTGAAGGCCAAGCTCCAGGAGGCCATGAAGATCCGCAGGACCGAGGAGCGGCAGAAGCGGCACGCGCTGTTCAAACTGGACAATGAGGAGATGCTGGAGGAGGAAGAGGAGGAAGAGGAGGAGGAGGAGGAAGAAGAGATGACAGATGAGTCTGAGGAAGAGGAAGAAGGTGACCACGAGGTCTGTAGGCAACAATTTTCCATAACCTCATCAGCTTCTCTCTTCTTCCTCTCCCCAGTGAAATGTGACTTTTGTACACTATTAATTAGGGAAATGGCTAAGAATTTTTCCTGCATGTTAAAAGTTGCTATAATTGTCATTTTCAGGGTTTAGATTGTCTAAAACTTTAATTTGTTTGTATTTTTTATGTGTCTAGACACTGTTTAAACCAAATCTAAGTGTATAAAAGATTCTGGTGCTCCTTTCTCTTTTTACATATCCTTGGCTTGTTGCTGGCAGGGCCAAACAGGTCACCTGCCCGACCTGGGGTAGGGTTTGCCATGGCAATAATTAACAGGTCTGTGCCATAATTGGGATGTTTTTTAGGAGTCAGAATTTTTGCTTGATGAAGCAGAGGAAGATAATGAAGACACAGAAGAGAAACCTGTTGAAGATGGTGATAAAGAAACCGACAAAGAGTCAGTTGATGAAGAAAAGCTGGAGAAACCTGAGCATGGTGATTCTGTTCTAAAACATCCTTCAACAGAGTCTACATTGATGCTTTTTAAGGACAGCTCCTCAAAAATGGGGTAAATAAGCCAAGCTTTAAAAGTGGTGGCTGAGCAATTTTAAATTTGATCAGCACATGTAGATGTTTTTATTTAAAGTGCTTTTTATAGGACTTTTTGTATTACCTTGGTTTTTTTCCAATTCATCCTGAATTTATTAGGAAATATCTTTTATTTAATGAATTGCAGATATTCTCTTCCTGATGAGAAACTGGAAATGGAAGAAGCTGCAGAGAAAGGATCTACCAAGTTAGGTAAAGTAGAATTATCCTAGCTGGCTTGTTTTTTTACTTGGCACAAGTAGAAGTTTCTGTTTGAGATTGGTACTCAGTATTTCTGTTATTCCATCACCTCTGTAGTTATACAGCATGATTATAAAACTTATAAAAAAAATGGGAGGGCTTGAAAAAACTAGAGGAAAATAAAGTTCAAAATGATACTGGGAAAAATATGAAATGTCAGGAATCAATAAGATGAAATTCCTTAAAACAGTGTCACATGCATCCTCTGAGAAGGAAATCCAACCTGACCACAAAATAATGAATTTATAGCAAAGTATCAGCGTTGCAGAATGTTAAATTGAGGTTCTGCTGGATCACACACACACTGAAGTGCTGTGTTTTTTTATCTCCAGAGGATGATGATTCATTTTCTCTGCCAACACTGGCAAAGGACAACAGCCACAACAGCAGCTTTGAGTTCATTGGCTCCATGATCCCATCCTACCAGCCCTGGAACAAACAGGCCTCCCGGGGAGGGACCTTCTTCCCTGCAGCAGGAGGGTTCAGGTCACCCTCCCCAGGCTTCTTCAAAACAAGCTTTATCAGCTCTGCTTCCAAGGTGAGGTTCTCAGCCCTGGTCCTCTCTTATATTAGAACAGTGGGTGGTGAATAAATGTATTTTGTCCTGATGGTCAGAGCTATGAAAGGAATCAAACCAGACAAATGGGCTTTGATATGAGTAAGATTTCAGAAGAGCAAACTGTTCCTGGAGTTTAGAATGTGTCTACATTGGAATAGATAAAAATTACTGTAAAAACTTACATTCTAAAGCATCAAAGATGCTATAATCTGCTTTTTATATCTAAAATATGTACATCATAAACACTGTTGTCATCTAATGGACATAAACATCTGATGTCCTTGAACTCCTGTGATTTATTGGAGCAGTGTGGACATATTTAACCCCTGCATGGTCTTAATCCTTTAAAATAACTGAAATGTTTTATTCCATTCCTGCTTTTGAATTTAGGCTTGCAAAACAACTTAGATATTTTCATATTCCTTTGAATAGAGCTCAGGAAAGACATCTGAGCCCTCTCTTCCCATAGAAGATTCCCAGGACCTCTATAATGCCTCTCCTGAGCCCAAGAGTTTATTTCCAGGGGCTGGGGAGTCTCGGTTTCAGTTTTCCCTGGAAGATGACACTCAGAGCCAGCTGCTTGATGCAGATGGGTAAGTGATGGGTGGAAAGGGTGGTGTTTTATGCCCTTAATACAAATAGGCTGTGCAGACCAGCAAGATTTTTCTAACTACAGCCTTTCTTTCAGATTCCTGAACGTTGGACAGCACAGGAATAAATACCAGTCCTCCAAGCACCAGCTGCCCCTGGCAAGCATGGATGAGAATGCCATGGATGCCAACATGGATGAGTTACTGGACCTGTGCTCTGGGCAGTTCAGCAGCCAAGCTGAGCACGTGCCAAACACCAGCAGCAGCAAAAAGCAGAACATGGAGGAACTGCTCAATCTTTGCTCAGGAAAATTCGTGTCTCAGAGTATGTCCAGAATTCTCTTCTCAGCTTTGCTGGTTGCTTGATTTCGAAGCTTTTTGCTGGGACACCTTCAGCTCTGGGCACTGATGCCACATGTGGAATTTTGTCTTTGTTGGGAGCTTGCACAGTTATCTCTAGGGAGTTTTCTGACACATTAAGAGTAGAAATAAGTTGCCAACTTATTGTTTTCTGTAGCAGGTTCTCCAACATGGGCTTCTTCAGTGTCTTCCAAGGCAGGAAAAGACAGTGACATAGAAGATCCAATGGCAGAGGCTCTGGAACTCTGTTCAGGCCCCTTTCCCACAGACAGGTTAGCATTACTCTCCTAAAATCTGGTACCTTGTCTTGTTTCACTATTAATGTGACTTCTTATGTGTGGTTTGTTCTGGTGATGAAGGAGGGGATTTTGCAAATTGCTCAGCACTCTCTGAATTGGCAGCATAAACTCTTTCCCACAGCTAATGTGAAGGGAAATTCCTTCACTTTCACTGATAGTGAAAGAAACATTGAAGAACTTTCATTAAACTGAGAAAAGATAGTTAAAAGTGGGACTTTTGAGGTCTGTTCTGGGCTGTTGTCAAAATGTGACCAAATGTAAGTTGGATACTTGGAGTTTTTTATTGATCACATTGGAAGGTGTATGGCTGCCTGACAAAAGGCTTAACAAGTGGGAATGTTAGGGGGATCCAAGAGGAATTTCAGAGGGGAACACACTTGGAAATCAGTACTTGTCCCATGGTTTATTCAGGTGAAGGCCTGAGGAGTTAAAATATTCACACTAATGGAGATTTGGGGCATTTAAAGGTCAATGCTGGTGGGAGAGTCTGAGCACTCACAGGGAATTGCCTGAGACCTGCTGGGTGGTGCTTGAGATTTTGCCTTGATTTGCTGCAAAGCCTGAAAATGTGCATTTTTCCCATTTACTTTTCCCCCAGGGAAGAGGAACAAGAAGAAATTGGTGGTTTCCAGCTTTTAACAGATGAAGATGCCTTTGCAAGTGAAGAGGTGGGACTGATGGAGCCAGGCAGCTGCTACAGCTCCTGACTAAGAGAATTCCATTTATTTTCCTAGTTTTTTAATATATCCATCAATGCAAAGTATCACAACTTCCATAACAAGCTACTGAAACATTTTTGAGAGCAAAGTTTGGATCATTCAAAACATCTTAATACTATGATACACTGGATAATGTGTCAGCATAGCAAATCCTCTGGAAAATATCTGTTGTTTTAGTCTGTTTTTTGATCAAGAAGAGAAGAATCTGTCATTACAAAGCAATCCTCTGCCAAAAAATTCCTTTATTTCTGAGGTTTTTATCTTTGGCAGGATGAAAAAGATGAAGACAGTGCTGCTGAAGAAGCAGAAGTGAGTGATGAAGAGGAAGAGCTGCTGAGACATAGACAGGGCTTGAAGAAAAAACTGTAAGAACATCTTTTTTAGGAAATTAATTACCAGACAGAATAGAATATTAATAGCACTAGAGATGTAACTTGTAATTATTCCCTCTCCAGCATTAGGAGCTGATGTTTGTATGGTCTGCTTTGTCATATATCTGGTTTTCTGTTTTGGAGCTGTCACATTGTGTGAGTTTAACTGTGTTGCTGGTGGGTTGTAGGTGATTTTGATTATAATTTTCATTGTAGATGAAAATCAAAAGGCTGCAATGAAAGCAATGCAACACTGTTTTTGACCAAAAAAGTGGTGCAAGAGAATTGCTGTCATTCCTCATGCCTTAGATCTTATTTGTTCTAGTAAGCAGAAGCTCTAGTTGGTGGTTATTGCCATCACCTCTGGTAGGGAATCTGATGGATGACAGTGCTTTGAGGTGCTGCTTTTTGACAGGCTCTGTGTGGAAAAATGCAAGAATTTCAGGCTGGGTCCCCAAAAATTACCTGAGGAATCGACAAATCCTTTGGAAATGTATTCATTTTATGTCCAGAGATCAAGCTTGCTTTCTGCAGATTTGTGTGATGATTGCTGTGCTCCTGAACTGAACTCCTTTAACATCCTTTTGTAGAAGACTGCAGGATTTCATGGAGGAGGAGGCAGAGCTGTCGGGGAGCGACGTGGGAAGTGACGATGAGGATGACAGCGAAGACCTCGACGAGTATGAGGAGGAGATGATCGACGATGAGCTGCCCAGTGAAGTGGAACTGGGGAACCAAATACAGAAATTCCACATGTCAGTGGCAGTGTTTGTGTGTGTGTGGGAGGTCTGGGCTCTGGGGTAGAACCTGGACTAAGCTCTCCCTGTGTCCTGTGCTGGCAGGAAGGCGATGCTGGACGACGACAAGCGCCAGCTCCGCCTGTACCAGGAGAGGTACCTGCAGGATGGGGACCTGCACAGTGATGGCCCGGGCAGGACCAGGAGGTTCAGATGGAAAAACATAGGTGACCTACAATCCACAGCTAATAAAGGAGGGGTTTGACTAGAAACAGAGTGTCTCTAGATTAAACAGCACTCAGTAATCCTTCGTGGTCCTAAACAAGCATTTCAGGACTAAATTGGGGGTGTTTCTGGTTTTTTGTTCTATTTTGGTTTTGTTTTCTTTTATTTTTTTTTTTACTAGTCTGCATTTTCAAAATGGATAGCTAACTATCTTGTTTCTTTGCCTAGATTTTGCTTCACAGATGGACTTGTTCCAGAGAGATTCAGATAATGAGGAGGACAATGAACAGTTTGATGAGACAGAAGTGAAGTGGAGGAAGGAGCGATTTGAGCGGGAGCAATGGCTTCGTGAGCAGGTATTGCTGAGCTGCAAGGAAGGCTGGCTCAGTCTCTGTCACTGCTGGGTGTCAAATTGTTTGTTCCTCAAGTTAAACCTCAATTTTAGGTCAGATTTCTCAGCTGGATGTGATCTGTTCTTTAACAGAACAGATCATAAAGTATTGAAGAAGTTGTCATAAACTCTTAGAGTAGAAAGTAAATAATAATTTACATAAAGCAAATACCTGGTGTACTTGAAATACCAAATGAAATGTTTTCTTAATAGAAATTCTTTCAATTTTACAATGTGTTTTCTCTCTATTGCAGAAAGAAAAAAATAAAGAGCAGGAGGAGGAAGAAGAAGTTGGTGAAGACAGTGAATTCATGAAATTAGCCAAAAAAGTGACTGCCAAATCCCTGCAGAAGAAAGGTGAGCTTGAATTTTATGGAAGTGGCAAGCAAATAAGAGAAGGAAGGGTCAGTTTCTGAACTATTTCTCTGTCTCTGCCAGCCAGCCCAGCAGTGGTGGCACAGGACACAACCCTGTTACCCAGGAACCCATTTGAGGCTTTCAGACCTGCCAGTGACAGCCAGGTGGGTGATGGTCCTGAAAAATGGCATTTCCCAGCACAGCCAAGTCAACTGCCCCTGGATTCTGGGCATTCCTGCTTTGTATTGTAGCAATATTTGAGCAGGGAGTAGTTTTTCTATTAAGAGTAACTTATTAAACAACCTGTCTTGTGCCTGTGAGTGGTTTAATACAGCTTTTCTTTATCCTTCAGATAAAAAATGGGTCTCTGCTGAACAGACCTAAAGCTGTCCTTGAGAAACTAGCAGCAATGTCAGATCTGAATCCAAATGCCCCTCGAAATTCAAGGAATTTTGTCTTCCATACACTTTCCCCAGAGAAGAGTGAAGAGGCAAAAGAGAAATCAAAGCCTCAGGTAAAGATGGGGTGGCAGGTGCTGCCAGTTGTGCAGATTATTTGAACACACAGACACTGAACTCTGCCAAACATTTCAGAGCATTGTGGTCACAACCACAAATTATAACTCAAAATTTGAACTTTTTGGAGACTTGGTGTTATCTTAATGTATTTTACTCCCCTTAGGTGAAGAAGAGAGGCCCTTCTGCAGTGGTAACATCTCTGGCCAAGCGACCCAGGGTGGAGAGCATGGAGGAAACCAGTCAGAGCAGAAGCATCTTCCAGTTCTTGGAGAGCTGAGAAATCCTGTTGAGGGCCAGAAGTCACTTCTCCTCTTTGCCACTTGCAGTTTGTTTTGCCAATCTGCCAACAACCACCAGGCAGGGAATCAAATTGCTGCCACCTCATTCACAAGTTCCAGTAACTCCAGGCAGTGGTTTTGTGCTTTCCCCTTTGGTTTTTTTTGGAAGTTCTCCATAGCAAGTGGGAGCACAGAATCTATTCCTGGTTTGGAATGAAATGTTAACTTGGTCTTTCCCAAGCATTAAGGAACCTTACACTACTGTGGGCTGCCCTCACAGGTGTTGCAGTGGTATCAATTCCACCTGGAAATGCCATTTGTGTGACAGGTCTGACACAGAAATGCCTCATTTAGCTGAAAGCACGAAAAAGGAGGGATTTCTGCAGCTCTGGGAGAGAAGAAAGTCGTGTTGGCTGTGGCAGGACACTGTTGTTTACACCTGCAGCACAAAGTTTTAGCTGTGCCTTCCTCCAGTGTGTTGTCTTTGACACTGAGCATTTATTAAGCTTCACCTTTTAAGAAGCTCTAATTTATCTTTGAAATGTTTACTTTGTAAAAAGGGTCCCAATCTCTTCTGAGTTTTTATTACTGTTGATATCCTTAAATATGCAGATGAATGTGTGTGTGGAGAGGGAAGAATGTGAGTAACATGTGGGAGAGGACAAGAAGGTATGTGGGGGTTTTATTGGCCTTGGTGGGGGGGAATTGGTTGGTTTGGTTTGGTTTGCCCAACTTCAGCCTGTCTTAAATCATCCATTCTGTTGTTTTCATGGAAGCTGCACTTATCCAAGAGAATCCATCCATTTCTGAGCAGCCAGTGAGGAAAGGGAAATCCATAAGGAACTGTCATTCACAGCTATTCCAAATAGTGTGAGAGAAACTTGAGTATCCAGCATTCCTGACACATTTCTGGTCACAGATAATGGTGCCACAGGGTCCTGCTCTGTAAGAGGAAACATCTCTGGGACTGGGTGTCACATTCTTGAGGTGCCCCCACCATCAGAGGAGCATCTGAGCTGTAAATTTTGTACCATCCTGAGCACACACCTGGTGTGCTGTGTGTAAAATATTTTATTGTATATTGTGTTTATAAAGAATTATGGTACTAATTGAAGTGCAAGTTCACAATAAAATGTGGTTTTAATTTTGGTGGCAGTTGGAATTAATTTACAGGATTTCACTCAGTTGTATATATGTATGTTGGGGGAGTTCCCAATATTTTTGTCTCTGTTTTCATTGTTTTTGTAGCCACACTGAGCATTTCACTGGCAACAGCTGCAATGATGTTGGAATACAACAAAAACAACCCCCTTTGTTTACTGGAGTGTGAATTCTCAGCTCCTCAAGTCTTCCACTTGGGTTTGCATAAAATTCTTGGCCTGAAGAATATGTTCCTTTATTTAATGCTTCAATAGTTTTGGCTTTTTTAGATGCTAGACAAAACTTCTTTATCCTTGCCTTGAAGAGTCCCTATTTCAGCTCATTCCAGCAATTCTAATAATTATTGTACCTGGATTTGGGATGGGAGGTTTAAGGGAAGAGAAATGACCTTTCCTCCTTCATTACCAAAAGTTCCTTGAACAGTGTAACTAAAAGATGATTTCTGAACATCCTCTTAATTCCCTCTCATGGTGTTTCAGTGTAAGTTGTATTAACTCAGCACAGATTTATTGGATAAAAACATTTCAAGCTGCAAAACTGGACATTTTCTCTGAATTTTGCCACTAGAGAGCAGCAAGAGAATGTTCTTCCTCTGGCAAAAGGGGAAGGCAGAATCACGAAAGCTTAAACTGTGTCTTGACTCCAGGGGAAATTCTTGCAGTTTTCCATGCTCTGGCAGTGGAAAGGATTACATTTATAGAGATCTAAAATTGCTCTGGTTTTGCATGAGGAGGTGGTAGCTTGAAGAGCACCTTTAGAGGGTTGGCTGAGTCCTGCTGGCTTCCTGGCCTCTCCACAGCACGTGCTAGCCATAATTATGGCTTTTATTTTCTTTTCCCTTTTCTGAAAACTTATGAATTGAAAGAGAATGGGAAGGTTTCTGGCTGTGTTTCCCCCACAACAACTTTCAGCAGTTCAGGGTTGGTGAGGTGCTGCTGGAAGCACTAAATGGCATCCCAAAAATTCCTTGCCATGGGGCTGGGAGCAGGGGTAGGAGGTCAGGGACACATTCTGGGATTTCAGTGGCAGGAGAGTTGAGCCTCGTGGCTGGGATGCTGCTGCTCCTTGTGCCAGGCTCCCTGCCCAGAGCTGTGGGTTGGGGTCTGGCCCCACCTTGTGCCCTGCTCCCACCCATCCATCCATCCATCTCTGGCTTTCCCAGGGCTCCCCCTCTCCTGTCTGGCACATTAACTCAGCTTTGCCTTCTCATTTTCAGGTATTGATTCATCTCCCCCCCTCCTGGCACTGGCATGAGGCCACTGTGTTAACAGGGAGACAAATCCTGGTGCTGCTGGAAGTGCCCAGAGGGAGCTGGGAAGGAGGGAAGGACTCGGAGCAGGGCAGGATGAGGGTCCTGTGCCCGAGTCCTGTGCCCAGCCCCTGGCAGTGCTGCAGCCCAGCCTGAGCAAGGGCTGGCCAAAGGTTGAACTGATGATTCTGGAGGTCTTTCCCATCCTGAATGATTCTGGGCTGAAGGAAGAGCTGCTTCCTCCTTGCTCCCTGCTTTTCCCCTCCAGCTGTACCTTGGGATAACTCTGGGCAGTTACCTCTGGGAGATGGGATTGGTGATATTTGGGTTTGATTTTGTTTGGTGCAGACGTGGCAGGATGTGGATTTTCATCTGAGTTGGGCAGCTCTAATAATAATAACACCTCTGTGCCTCGGTTTCCCTTTCCCACACAGGGCACAGAAGGAATAAAACCTTTGGGATTTGAGCTCCTGACCCTCGACAGCACCTCAGGAGTCTCAATGACATAATAGCAGTGCTGCTAATATGTAATGTTACCTGCTGAGGTTTGCAGAAAGAATGAGCTTTTAGGAAGCCAAATGATAATGAAGAAATTAAAAAAGGGGCTTAAAAGCAGAGGGAGGAGCAGCCTTGGGTGTGGGGTAAAGGTTGACATTGCAGACACGTTTATAATCCCAGCTCCCACCGCCGTGCAGCTCCTCGGGGCTCAAGGCACTCACTGAATTATGTTTTCTTTCCCTTTTTTGCCAAGAGACTGAAAGGGGGAGAGAAAAAAAACTATTTGTTTGTCTTGTCTAATTTAATTTATGTTATTTATCAAATAGACAGGTTATTTGGGAAACCAGATGGACCCAGGCTAAAATCATCTGTATTTCCAACATGTGAAAAATTATGTCGGAGTGGACACAGGGAAAGCAGAGTGGGGCAGGTTTGGTGAGCACTCCCCACGTGAGCTCTGCACCTCATCTCTCCTGGGCCTCCAATCAGCTGCCCCAGACCCATTATGGGGGTTAAAGGACAAAAAGACCCCCAGGCACACTCTGGGGGTATCTTCCAAAACACCCACGTCACAATTATTTACCCCCTCTGCCTTTCCCCTGCTCCTGGGTTGGTGCATCCCTTCCCCAGTGAGGGATGGGGCAGGTTTTGGGGCCCATATAAGCATTTTTGGCATGTGTTGGGTTTGGGGACAGAGAACATGATGGTTTTGTTGTCTTGTTTCTTATGCTTTGGGTTTTCCTATTGGGAAGGGAAACAGAGGAGGCAGAAAGCAGCAGGGATGGCTGAAGTCAAACTGAGTAAATAAAACCAGAAATAGAGAAATAAAAGAGGAATATAGTAAAAACAAGAGCACTCTGCTATTACCAGGTTGGACAGTCTGATTGCTGCTGTATTCCCAAAAGCTGAGCCTGAAGGTGAGACCTGCAGGGCTGGCTTCAGTGGGTGACCTGTAAAGCACAAGTTCTATTCTGTATTATTTGTTAGTCAGTGCTGTTCACTCCAGCTCTGCGCCTGCTCTGTGGGGACAGATGTTCACTCCTTGGGGGTTGTTATTTTCTCTTGTATCATCCAGAAGCCCAATTTAGGGCTGACTCCAGCTCTGCTTCTCCAGGCAGCAGAGATCTAAACCAGCTGTAATTAAAGAAAACTACATAAAAGATTACAGAGTGAGGGGAGGGGGGGAGCAGAAATCTTACAGCTTTGTGAGAGATTAATTTTATTTTTAGCTAATATTTTTTCTCTGCTCCTCAGGGCTGTTTTCATGCAACACACTCTGTGCTGCTTCCCTTGCAGTGGCCCATTGATTTTCAATATTTGGTGATGTTTGTGCCCAGGGTGATGGGGGATCAGTGTCCAAGGGTCATGTTCACGTGTGTCCTCACACCCACCTGGCACCACAAAAGCCCCTGTGTGGTATCCAAGCCCTCACCTCTGCCACAGGGATGCTCCACGGAGTTTGGGGTCCCTCTGCCATCCCAGCATGGGTAGTTATGGTCACTGTGCCAGGCTGGGCTCAGCCCTGAGGTCCTGGCTGGAAGGTGACATGGGCCAGCCCTGCAGCATCTTCCTGCACTGCCCCATTTCCAGCTGCCACTTTAAGCACCCTCATTTCTGTGCAGGAAGAATAATTAACCACAAAGCACTGATGTTGCTGCTCAGGAGCCAGAGGTGGGGTTTCCACATTCCTGCTTTACAGGAAGCCTGAAGGAGGGCTTTGAAACCCCCAGTCTTTCCCAGTTAAACACCAGATTAGAGAAAAAGTGGCCTTTCCTTCCTCCCACCTCCTCTTCAGTGAGTCTGGCTGGGGCACAGGGGCCTGATCCTGCCTGGGAATGTGAGGTCTGGGAGCTGCCACTTGGGCTGGTTTTTTCCCAGTCCCAGTTCATCCTTGTGTGCTGTTCTGGGATCCACATTGCTGTGGGTCCCCAAGGCACCCTGAGCCTGCAGGCTGGCAGGTTGTGGTGCCTCAATGAGCCACCCCACAGCAGCCTCTGCATCCCACACAGAGTTTTTGGCATCCAGGATATTTCCCATCCCGATTTTATGGCAGGGCAGTGACCACAGCCAGCACCTCCTGCAGGATGCACATCCCAGCTCTCCCAGAGCAGACACCCCAAGGAAAGGCAACGCCAACCCCTCCAGCCACTGCTGTAAGAAGATAATTAAAGCAACAGGCAATTAAACCCACCATGTGGTCCTGATTTCATGATGCTCATGGTACAAAGCTCCGAGCGAGGCATCCGGGATGAGCTCACAGGCAGAGCTGGGCTCGTTTTGGTGGCCTTCACTCCACCTACAGATCTGCTGAGCGTGTGTGATCTCCGGAGCTGGGATGACACGAGCCCCAAAGTATGAAAACAGCTCCTGAGGTGTCCCTGCCACCAGCCTCCAGCCCACCCTGCCATCACAGTGATGACCCTGGCATGGTGAGGCTGGGGCTGCTCCCCAAAGCCACAGCTCTGTCCCTCGGGCTGTGCCACGGTGACCACAGGCTGCTTGTCATTCAAAATTCAGGGACTTGACAGCAAGTTCCTCACCCAAAACTCGCCAGGGCTGCTGAGGAGGGCATGGGGCTGATGTGGCCCCACTGCCCCAGAGGGCAAATGTGATATGGGAGACAGGGGGACATCACTCCCTGCTCTGTCCTGGTCCCCCCACTGTCCCCCCAGGCTTTGGGGGTCGAGGCAGCCGAGCTGGTGTTTCCAGGAGCCACGTGCACATCCTGCGAGGGGAAGAGCCCTGCTCCAACATCTGCTTGGCGTTTGTTTGTCTTTCATTCCCGTTCCTGCCCTGCCTCCCCCTCTGCTTTCATCCCTCCATCTGCACAGGCCTAAAAATAGGGCTGTGGCTGGACTTGGTCTGTGTCTCATCAGCCCGTCGGGACTTTGGTGTGATCCTGTCTGTGGCCCGGCAAGGAGGGGACAGGACCTGCTGGTGTCCCTCTGGTGCCACTTCCCTGCCACAGAGTGGGGATGCCAAGTGGCTGTGTTGGGGTCCCCAGGCACTGTTCCCTGCTCCCAGCCCAAAATGCCCCATCCTGGGCATGGTGGGGGGCTCAGGCTGAGCCTCTTGTCAGCCCCTGCATGGTCCTAATGCTGCTCCTGGGGTGGGGGTGACACCAACTGCAAAGGTGGCAGAGGAAGAGCAGAGGGGTGTCCCTGGACCCCTGGATTGTGCACCCCCCAAAGGTGGCCAAGGTGAAGAAGTGAAGCCACAGGGACACCTTCACCACCTGGCTGGGCCTACAGCAGGATCTGGCTCTGCCTCCTGGGCTGCTCTGGGGGTCCCTGTGCTGCTCTGGGGTCCCCACAGGCTGCTCTGGGGTCCCTGTGCTGCTCTGGGGTCCCCACAGGCTGCTCTGGGGTCCCCATGGGCTGCTCTGGGGTCCCTGTGTGCTGTTCTGGGATCCTTGTGTGCTGTTCTGGGATCCTTGTGTTGTTCTGGGGGTCTCTGTGCTGCTCTGAGGGTCCCTGGGTGCTGCCCTGGGGGTCTCTGTGCTGCTCTGGGGGTCCCTGTGTGCTGCTCTGGGGGTCTCTGTGATGCTCTGGGATCCCTGTGTGCTGTTCTGGGGGTCCCTATGATGCTCTGGGGGTCTCTGTGTGCTGCTCTGGGGTCCCCACGGGCCGCTCTGGGGGTCCCCATACTTCCCACTCCCCAGGCAGGCTCATCCCATGCACAGAGCAGGGCAAGCATCACTTACTTCACCGTGTCCCCGCGTTCCCCTTCCCCAAGTCGCTATGAATAAATCATTGTTTTATTAAAGAGAAGCAGCTGCTTTTTTTCTTCTCCTTTTTTCCCCCCCCTCATTTTTTATTTGACACCCCATCCGTACCCACGCGAGCCCTTTGGCACATGCTCGAACGCCGGAGCCCCATTGAGGGCCCCCGGAGCATAGCAATTGATACACAGAGATCCCCAAATCCTATTCAGGCCCCGCTTTTCTGCACGAGCAGCCTCTAAACAGCTCATTCACTGCTCTTTTTGTCGCCGGGGTTAAGTGGTTAAGTGTGTGTGGATCCCATAAAAGGCCTTTACTCCATGAAAAGCTATATTTACATTGTAATCACCAAAGAACTGTTTAGGCAGTCAATAGTGGGGCAGGACGGCGGGGGGGCTCAGCGATGTGTCCTCCACCTCTCCCCCTGAGCCCCCCGGAGCAGGACTTTTGTGGGATTACGTCCCCCCACACCAGCTGCCGGGAGCTGATGCTCTTTGTCTGGACACGGAGCTGGAAGCAGCCCAGGCCCCCGAGCAAGCATCCTGCATCCCGGCAGAGCTGGTACCCTGGGGTCCCACTCAGCACTGGGGGCCTGGGATGAGCCTGCTGGTTTGGGTGGCCACAAAAGCATCTGGTTTGAGTCCACCCCAGCATCACTGGGAGGGTTAAGTTGGGTATCAGGACAAGGTTCTTCCCCTAAAGGGTGGTGGGCACTGAACAGGCTCCCCAGGGCAGTGGGCACAGCCCCAAGGCTGCCAGAGCTCCAGGAGGGTTTGGACAATGGGACAGGGTGGGATTGTTGGGGTGTCTGTGCAGGGCCAGGAGCTGGACTGGATGGTCCTTGTGAGGCCCTTCCAGCTCAGGATATTCCATGATTCCAGTCTATGATTAACCAACCTCCCAGTCACCCACAAGGGCCTCCCGGGTACCCCCTGAGTGAAGTGTGAGCTAAAATCGTGCCACTTTAACAAGATTAATTGAGCACAGCCAAGGACGGCAAAAGCAAAATTTATTCACCGAGAGCAAGGCAAGGGCTTCCCTTCCCACCAGCAGCAATTTCCATGTAATCAATTAGATGATGTTCCAGCTGATATCCCCGTCAGGGAAGGGGAAACGCGCCTGCTCTCCCAGTGTGAATATTCAAAACAGCAGCTCTCAGAGAGTAAATATGGGAGAATCCCCCCATATTCTCCTGGAAACCCCTGTGGGGTGTGCCCAGGAGGGATCAGCAATGAGGAGACCACTGGGAATGGGATGCTGCATCCCAGCAGGGACTGGAGATGGGAATGGGGTCAGGAATGAGGCTGGAGATGGGAGTGGGATAAGGGTGGAAATGGGTACAGAGATGGACACAAGGATGAGCATAGGGATGGGGATGAGGATGAAGTTGAGGATGAGGCTGGAGATGGGGATGGAATGAGCTTTTTCTGGTACCTCCTGAGAGCTCAGCCATACAAAAAGTTTAGAGTTGCTTTACTACACCCTCCTCCTGGGTGGGAATTGGAATTGTGAGGCTGAGCAGGCTGGTTAGGCAGAGGAGGTGACTTTGCCAGCAGGCAAAACCCCCATGGATGGGGCTCTGTGCTCCAGCATGGCCTGGAGGGTGGCATTCCCTGGACAGGAGCTGGGACACAGGTGTCTGGTACCCCACCTGTCCCTGTGCCATGCCCTGTGCTGGCAGCACCACAGACCCTTCCAGCATCATATCTGGAGTCTCCAGCACCAGCTCCGGTCCCAGCCCTGCCGTGCCGAGCCATTCACATCATCCCAGGGTTTTGTTTTCCCTCTGCTTTGGCTCCCGCCTGGATTTTTCAAAGGCTCTGGAGCAGCGAGTGCCCTTCCTCCCCCGGCCGGCGCACATTGTTCGAATTAGTGCCTAAATGAAAGGATATTGTTGGTTCCTGTTGGGAGATAATAACCTCGGTAGCGGAGGGAATTTCACCCATGCAGAGAGAATTTGCCGGGCTGTTCCTGCCAGCAGAGCCCCTCGCCGGGGTCCGTCTCGCTGGGACGATGGTTGATGGGAACGGACCCGCCAGGAAACAGGGATTTATCTTGGCATGCCGCTCTAATTGCTGAAAACTCCGCTTTCTGACCTCAAAAACGTGCCACCGCTCCCTGTACAGCACGGGGGCAACCTGTGGCACAGCCGGGCTCAGCACAGAAAAGCCTGTTCGTGCCATGCCCATGGAAAAGGGCTCCTGTTCCCAAATTCCCATGGGATTTTGGTTTTTCCTCTTCCTTCCCACCCCTCTGCCTTCTGCCATGGGTTAGAGAGATGTAAACCCCTCATCCTGCCATGGAAGAGGACGAAAGAGGATGGAAAATGAACCCAAGCCTGGAATCCTGGTGTTTCTATTTGTATTAAAGCGCAGAGGATTTCAAGCATATGGAAAACTCCCTTTTCAGCCCAAAAGGCACCTTCTACCTCATTTTTCTGCTGAGGGGACCCTGGCCAGCACTGAGTGGCTCCCAGTGCCTCCTTGGGGTTGGCACCTGCTGCCTTGGTGACCGTCACCACTGTCCCCACGATGGTGTGGCAGGTGCTGGTGGGACTGTGGAGCTCACAGGGACATGGGGACAAGTGTGGTGGCACCTGGCTGGTGCTGGGGCAGGAGGGGACAGGGTGGTGGGACCCCTCCATGGGACCCTGCTCGTCACAGCCTGTGCTGGCCAGGTGGTCACCCTGCATGCCAACCCCACCTGGCTGCAACCTGGACGGTCATTTCATTGTGCACCCCAAATTTTAATTTTTTTTTTCAGCCAGTTCTGCTCTGATTGAATTTTTAACAGATGTTTTGACTTGTTACAGGTGAAGGAAAAATAACTCAAAGTGTTTCTTGATTAGGGCTTGTTCAAAGTTCTCCAGTGGAGCCGTTTCCACATCAGAAAATCCTGACTATGTGCAATCAAACATTTAATTTCCACGGATGCAATATCAGAGGATTCCTTCAGGTTAGAATCTGTTACAGTTATTAATCAAAGCAGTGCGGCTGAAATGAAACCTTTTATTGAATGTTGTGACAAAGGGATAAATTAAAGCATTTGTGGAATGTATCAGATTGGGGTCCAAGACTGAAATTTCAAAATCCTGACGTTTTTCTGCGTTATGAGGTCCAAATGTGGAGTTTTTCTGTGTCAGGACAAGTGTGCAGCAGTTGGGGGGTGGTAGGAGCCATGGGGCCACGTCACATGTCCCCTCCCCAGTTAATGACATCAACCCATGCAGGGACACGTGAGCGGAGGATCCTGTGCCCAGAGCATGATGAGGTACCCAGAGAAAGGTGCCAAATGATGGGAATGTTTCCCTCCATGCCAAAATCCTTGCAGACAGACAGATCCATCCCCTGGAGAGCTCTGCCTTCAGCCAGAGGGGGAATGGCCCATGGCTGGAGCAGATTTGGGGATCCCAAGGCAGGGACCAGCCCATGGCACTGGAGGTGACGCCGAGGGGCAAAGCCACCCAGAGGCAGTGGCTGCGGTGAGAGCCTGGCCCTCCCCCTTCCTCTCCATTTCCCAAACAATTTCCTAATCAGACTTTTCTGTCTGGAGTTTATTAGTGATTCACAGGCCAAGAGGAAATGGTGATTTTTGAGTCCTGGGCTGATGGAAGGGGTGGAGTCAGCAGCAATATTCCCTTTTTGTGGCTCTGCAGCGGATAAACCGCAGAGGAACCGTGTGTGGAACACCAGCCCCTCTCCCCTGGCCCAGAGAAGCCCCAAACCAAGAGAAACCCATTTTTAGGAAAGCAAGGAGGAAGGAGGATTCCCCTCCATGAGTGGTTTGGTGAGGGGTGTCTCCCCAGTCCAGGTGACTGGAGCCCCCATGGCTCATCCTTCACACTTTGCCTGGGCTCTCCAGCCCTGCAGCCCCTTCCTCCACATCCTCATCCTCCTCCTCTCCCTGGTGCCACCCCAAAAGTTAATCCCAAGGCTGAGAGCTGTTGCAGGGAGCAGGCTCTGACCTCCAGTCCTGTGCAAACGGTCTGGCCTCTCCTGGAGATTCTGGGATCCTCTGAAATCCAATCTGGCTGCAGATTCCTGTCATTTTTCACCCAAAAGGGTGCCCCACCACTGCTCTTGATTCTGATTGAAATGGAATTAGGGTTACAGGTAGTGGGATCAGCTAGGGGCTGGGGCTGCAGGTAAGGGACAGGGATTGCCTGGATCCAACCCCTCTGCCCCTTCCCCAGCCTTCCAGTGGTGTTTTCCCTGGAAAACCCTGTGGGAAATGCAGACAGCTGTGTAAGAGGGCAGGACAGGGATGGGCTGGTGACCGGGATGGGGACAGGGATGATGGAGCATGGTGAGGGATGGGGCTGGGCTGGCAGCAATGCTTCCCCCCTTCCAGGCCAGCAGCTTTTCCAGCCCCTGTCCAGAGAGGAATGCTGGCACTTGGGCAGCTTGTGGTTGCTTTTCTTTCCCTCAGCCTACAAAAATGCCCAGGACCTGTGAAAATAAGAGCACTGTTTTTAAACGTTGTGAGGCCAAGAGGACAAAACCTTTACAGCATCCTCCTCCTCCTTCTCCTCCTCCTTCCTTCACCAGCGCTCCCAGCATGGGGTTTTCCAGCCCCAACCCTGCAGCCATGGGACAGGGTAATGGCACCACTGGCTCCTGTTCCTGCTGGCAATGGAACCCTGAAGCCTCCACCATGTGAAGCCCCTCAGAGCCAGGGATGTCCATGGCCACGGAGCCCAGAGCCACCAGCCCACGGAGCCTCCCAGGGCTCTGACCCGATGCTCGGCCCCGATTTCTGCTGGTTGTGGGGTGAGCTGATCCCCTGGGAGCCCCTCGATGCCCCCCCTGGTATTTACCCCAATGTGTTTACAATTACAGGGCATGCCAGGGAACACAGAGAGCCGTGGCCAGCGAGTCAGAGCCGGGGCAGCCCGGGCTGGAGGTCAGCACGCTGTTTACTTTAATTTCTCCGAGAGCTTTTTGGGAGATTTCCCTGCTCCGTTATTAAACTCAGATGAGCCGCTGGGGAGGTTAGGTCGCATGTGGTTCAGGGCACTTTTTTCTTTTGTAATTTCTTTTTTTTCTTTGTTTGCAATGCTTCACCCTTAACTCTTTCGGGACAAGTTCCCCATCTCGGCACTGGGGTCACAGGATGAGCCCGCTGGTGGGATGGGCACTCCTGGGTGACCAGTGGTTCAGGTGTGCCCGTGGTCTGGAGGTGCCTGGCTGAGCCCGTTCCAGCATCACTGGGAGGTTTAGGTTGGACACACGGCAGATGAGAAGCAGACAGAGGGTTCCCTGCACAGGGTGAGCACAGGGAGCAGGCACTGGGGTTAAAGGACCATTTCCACCATACCCAGTGAAGGGCTTCCATTGCTGGTGTGTCCCCGTGGCATCCCAGGGCTCCTGCAGCTGGGATAGCCTGAGACCAGGGAAGGGTTCTGCATCCAGGCTCCAAGGACCTGCCCTGTTGGGAAAATCTGGTGCCACTGCCCTCTGGAGAGGCTCTGGTGGGTCACCCCAGCACCACTCTCCCCTCTAAGCCCAGGATCTCCAGCTCCAAACCCCCAGCACATCAGGTCCTGCGCTCAGCCTTCTTAAATTATTTTTAATTTCCTGAAAGGAGAGCTTTTAATTTATTTCTGGAACAAAGTGGGTGAAGGGGAGGGGAAGATGATGCTGAAATCCATCACTAAGCCCCCTCCACCTCCAAACCTTCCCTCTCCCACAATCCCCAAAGGGAGCAGCCCAGCCCTCCCCACATCCCCTCTGTGCTGCATCCCAGGCTGGGGTTCCCGATCCAGGGTTCCCCACAGGTGGGTTCTTGGGGTGAGGGGCAGCTGGGGCTGAGGGGACACTGGGTCACAGGAGAACAGAGCTGTTTGCACAGGAAGCAGCAAATCCTGCTGGTCTCCATCAGACACAGAGAATCTCAGGGCTGGGGGAGCTGGGCTGAACCTGAGCTGCACCTCTGCAAAACCATCCCTGGTGAGACAGAACCCTGCAAATGCTGCTCCTGGATCCCTCTGTGATTCCAGCTCTGCCCTGGCTCCCACCACTGCCAGCACTTAGGGGAGGAACCCCAAACTCCCAAATGAGTGGAGCACAAGCCAAGGCAGCAGGTTTGCAGCAGGCTCTGGCATGTTGGGCCTGTGGAGATTCCTGGGGTGGGAACAAGGAAAGCTGAGAGAGGAGCAAACCCTGTCCTGCCCTGGAGCCAAACTCCAGCCAGACTGGCAGTTTTCTTTTGCTGGAAGTCCAAACTGGTGATGGAAAAGGCCTGTTTGGGATGTGTATCTGTAAACTGGGTGAGAACATCCATTAATGGATAAAAATTCCCTCCATAATCTCAGTAATAAATATTTCACTGTTTGAGTTCAGGCCACAATGAGAGCAAAGCCCAGAGCAAAGAGCAAAGGCTTGGCTCAGAGTAAAGACTGAGCTGAGCCCATTGTGTGCCCTGTTTCTGTCCTGCCCATTCCCAGCTGACTGAGTCAGCTCCTGCCTTTCCTGTGCAACGGGAAGGGTTTGTTTCTTTAATTCCAGGCTTCCCCTGGAGCTGCAGCCCGAGTGTCCCAGTTACAGCTCTCACTGCTCCTCCATGGAGCTGTCACAACCTCAGGAGCAGCCGAGAGCAGAAGAGGCTGCCGAGGGGTCTGTCAGGCAGATGAGAATTTAAAACAACTTATTTATTGCTTATAATTGATATTCCACTGCTCTGAACCCTTGCAATGTCATGGGGAACATCTGCTCTTGGCATTTCTTTCCCACATCCCACCTCCAGCAGTCCAGAGCTTTTGAGAGGATCTTTGTCCACCCTGAAAGCACCCTCACCTCGGGCTGGATGGGAGGCACCGAGCACAGGGTGGATTTGTGCTGCAGAGCCCTTGGGATGATGGTGCTGTGCTCGTGCCACATCCATGCCAGAGCTCCCACGGGATGGTGATGGCCACACTGGGTGGATCTGGCAGGAGATGGGACCATCCCTGCCTGGGGCAGTTCTGTGGGTGACAAGGGATCTCTGGCACCAGCTGTCCCCACCGTGGCTCCCAGTCCCACAAAGCCTCTTTATCTCCCAAAACACTCCCAGTGCTTCATGTGACCCCCGAGCCAGGCTGGAGCTCGTGGGAACTGTTTGATGTTCCCAAGCCTTTTCCTTTCCCAGCACGGACATCCCAGCTCCAGGCATAAAAGGAATAAAGAATGTACTGAGCATCCAGCACCCGTGTTTGCCCCAGCCCCATCCCCACGGGGACCTGCTGAGGCTCACGAGACCCCCGGGCTGGTGGGAAGGAGCCAGAGTGTCCCAAACCATCAGCCCTGCCTGTGTCGGGGTGCACCCACCACAACCCACCCCGGCTGTGAGTGCCTGAGGGCTCCAGCTCCTTCTCCCTGACACGGGTGGGAGTTTTCCCCTTCCCCCCCACGAGGCTGGGTGGACACGGGTGGGAGTTTCCTGAGGGATGCACATGGACCCATAGGGGTACACACAGTCACGGCTGCCCGGGGGTGGGAAGTGTTGGGGGGCACCAGGAGGCACCGGGCAGCACGGGGTGGCCCCGTCCCCACCTTGCATCCCCGTCCTATTCCAAGCATCCCCGTCCCTCCCATCATCTCCTTCCCCCCTGGGCATCCCCGTCCCGCCCCACCATCCCTGTCCCCCTTCAAGCAGTCTTCGCGTCCCCCCTATCATCCCCATCTCAAGTCGAGCATCCCTGTCCCCCATTCGGCATCCCCGTCCCCCTCCATCATCCCCATCCCTCCCAGTATCCCCGTCCCTCTCCGAGCATCCCCGTCCCCCTCGAGCATCCGTGTCCCTCCCCAAACATCCCCGTCCCCCCTATCATCCCCGCCCNTCCCCCGGCGGAGCGGACCGGACCCAGAGCTGCTGTGGGGTGAGCGCTTCTAGGGGGTGAGCACTTATATGGGGTAAGGGCTTCTATGGGGTGAGCGCTTCTATGGGGTGAATGCTTCTATGGGGTGAGCACTTCTATGGGGTGCAGTTCTTCTGTGGGGTGAGCGCTTTTGTGGGGTACAGCACTTCTATGGGGTGAGCAGCACTTCTATGGGATGCAGCGCTTTTGTGGTGTGTGGCAGTTTTTCCAGGGTGTCACCCAGCCCTGGACTGAGCAGATGACAATGTAGGGGGACTGTGGGGTGAGGGTCCCGGAGTCCCAGGCCTCTGACAGCACCCTGAGCTTGGCATGATGCCCTTGCACCCCTTCTGCTGCCCTGCTGCTGTCCGGGGTCAGACTGGGACACTCGGGATCCCTGTGAGCAGTCCTGTGGGAGCAAGCTCAGAGAGCATTGCCATTGACCAGGCAAGAAACGCTGGGATTCCCTTCCCTTTTCTGGCCCAGTCTGCTCCCAGTCCTGCAGAGGAAACCCAGTGGGGTGGCTGGTTTGGGCACTGGCAGAGACCAGCCCCACAGCCTAACACAGGGTTGATGGCAGAGGTTGTGCAGAGGAGCCCAGGCAGTTGCACTTGCTGAAATACATTTTATTGCTGCTGGAAAAGCAGGTCCTTCCAAGCACACCTCTACCCACAGGGAATTAGCTGCATGTGCCACAGCCCAAACCCTGCTGGGGCAGCATGTGTGGCTGCATCCCTGTCCCCCACCATCCCTCTGGCATCACCCAAGGGTTGGGCAGGGTTGGGCTGGAACTCACAGGGAGGAGAGCTGGGCTGGGAGGTGCCTTCTTGGACTTCTGCATCAGGTGGGAAGTTGCCCTGGAATGGGTGGCATCCCTGCCCCTGGCAGGGGGTTGGAACTAGATGAGCTTTAAGGCTCCTTCCAGCCCAGTCCATTCCATGATATTTCCTGGCGACACACTGAGAGCAGTGGCCAAACACCCAGGAACGCTGAGCCCATGATGGGACCAGTAGCTTTAAAGAGGTAAATAAAGTCAGAGNGCAGAGGAAACGCAGTGGGGTGACTGGTTTGGGCACTGGTTTGGGCACTGGTTTGGGCCCCACAGTCTAACAGAGGGTTGATGGCAGAGGTTGTGCAGAGGAGCCCAGGCAGTTGCACCTGCTGAAATACCTTTTACTGCTGCTGGAAAAGCAGGTCCTTCCAAGCACACCTCTACCCACAAGGAATTAGCTGCATGTGCCACAGCCCAAACCCTGCTGGGGCAGCATGTGTGGCTGCATCCCTGTCCCCCACCATCCCTCTGGCATCACCCAAGGGTTGGGCAGGGTTGGGCTGGAACTCACAGGGAGGAGAGCTGGGCTGGGAGGTGCCTTCTTGGACTTCTGCATCAGGTGGGAAGTTGCCCTGGAATGGGTGGCATCCCTGCCCCTGGCANCAGTGCTTTTATGGGGTGAGGTTTCTATGGGGTGAGCACTTTTGTGGGGTGAACGCTTCTATGGGGTGAGACTTCTATGGGGTGCAGTGCTTTTATAGGGTGAGCGCTTCTGTGGGGTGAGCACTTCTGTGGGGTGCAGCACTTCTATGGGGGGAGGCTTCTATGGGGTGCAGCGCTTTTGTGGTGTGTGGCAGTTTTTCCAGGGTGTCACCCAGCCCTGGACTGAGCAGATGACAATGTAGGGGGACTGTGGGGTGAGGGTCCCGGAGTCCCAGGCCTCTGACAGCACCCTGAGCTTGGCATGATGCCCTTGCACCCCTTCTGCTGCCCTGCTGCTGTCCGGGGTCAGACTGGGACACTCGGGATCCCTGTGAGCAGTCCTGTGGGAGCAAGCTCAGAGAGCATTGCCATTGACCAGGCAAGAAACGCTGGGATTCCCTTCCCTTTTCTGGCCCAGTCTGCTCCCAGTCCTGCAGAGGAAACCCAGTGGGGTGGCTGGTTTGGGCACTGGCAGAGACCAGCCCCACAGCCTAACACAGGGTTGATGGCAGAGGTTGTGCAGAGGAGCCCAGGCAGTTGCACTTGCTGAAATACATTTTATTGCTGCTGGAAAAGCAGGTCCTTCCAAGCACACCTCTACCCACAAGGAATTAGCTGCATGTGCCACAGCCCAAACCCTGCTGGGGCAGCATGTGTGGCTGCATCCCTGTCCCCCACCATCCCTCTGGCATCACCCAAGGGTTGGGCAGGGTTGGGCTGGAACTCACAGGGAGGAGAGCTGGGCTGGGAGGTGCCTTCTTGGACTTCTGCATCAGGTGGGAAGTTGCCCTGGAATGGGTGGCATCCCTGCCCCTGGCAGGGGGTTGGAACTAGATGAGCTTTAAGGCTCCTTCCAGCCCAGTCCATTCCATGACATTTCCTGGGGACACACTGAGAGCAGTGGCCAAACACCCAGGAATGCTGAGCCCATGATGGGACCAGTAGCTTTAAAGAGGTAAATAAAGTCAGAGGGTGTTTTCCCCACTGTAGCTGCCCCGAGCTCTGGCCGTGCCAGCCCCTGTGCCCACAGCTGTGTCACAGCTCCCTGTCTCGAGAATAGGCAGGACACCAGCGAGATGTTTGCTGTCTGCCCAGCCAATGCCCCCTTCCAGCAGGGCCGGGGTGCCCCAGCACTGGGCACGGCCATCCCAGGGGCCAGCCATGGGCAGGACTCCAACTCCAACTTCGTGGGAGAGGTGTGTGACAGCAACGAGAACTGGAGCCAGCCAGCGCCGGGGTCCCCACCAGAGGAGGGCTCCAGCCGGAGTGAAAACACCACAAATCCATCCGATAAGCTGCTGTTATTAATGCAGAGACAGATGGTCCAGGGCAGGCTTAGGGACGCTGCCCCGGGGCCGGGTGCTGAGCAGCTCCCCGAGCAGGGGGTGCGCAGCCCCCCGGAGGGAGCGGAGGTCGGAGGGGCTGAGGAGGTGGCCGGGGGGTGTGTGAAACCCCCGAGTTCCCCTGCAGAGGACATTGGCTATGCCAGCAGCTCCCTCAGCATCGACAGCCCCGACAGCGCCTGCAGCAGCACCTGGGACCCTCCGGCCTCTGCCCCCCAAGCTGGGGGTCCCCCCGAGCCCGAGGCAGGAACCCTTTTCCCAGCGCTGGCAGAGGCCGTGCAGCACCTCCAGGACAAGGAGCGCTTCAAGGAGCAGGAGAAGGAGAAGCACCACATCCAGCTGGTGATGTACCGGCGCCTGGCCCTGCTGCGCTGGATCCACGGCCTCCAGCAGAGGGTCGTGGACCAGCAGAACCGGCTGCAGGAGAGTTTCGACACCATCCTGGATAACCGCAAGGAGCTCATCCGCTGCATGCAGCAGGGCACGGCCTGCCTGGCTGCCACGGCCACCCCTGGCCCCTGAAGTGTCACCCCTGAGGTGCCACCCCTTGAGGTGCCACCCTTGAGGTGCCACCCCTGAGGTGCCAGTGGTGCTGCCTGGCCCAACCCTCACCCTCTGGCTGGTGTGGCATTGACTGGTGGCATCTCCATCCTGTGCAAAGCCTCACCAGGGGCTCACCCCTGGGTGCCCTGCCCTTCCCAAGAGTCCCCAAGCATCCATCTCCATTTTCCCTCTGCATGGGAAGTCATTTTGTCCTGTGCCCCGTCCTGCTGGGCTGGGCTGACCTCAGGACATTGGGGTTTGCTGAGCCTGGGGTGACCTGGCTCATCTTTAAATCTAATCTAGTCCTTTGTATGAGCCAGGCTGAGCCCGTGCCAGGGTGGGCCTGTGTGGGAGCTGCAGGGCAGGGAAGGCCTCAGGGCAATGTAGCTTTACACCTACCTGGTCAGGGCACTTGGTCAATTGTACTTCATCCCCACATCCCACCTGCACCGGTGTGTCTGTGCAGCCACAGCCACTGGGAAACACTGCTTGTTGGGGAGAGTGAGATGTCCTGGGCTGGGAGAGGGAGAAACTCATTCTGAAAAGTGGCCTCAGAATGCTGGAAAGCAAATTTAAGTGTCAAATGATCCAATGCCAATGTATGTTTTTAGTGTCAGTATTAGAGAAGAGTTAGTTTAGGTCCATGTGTGTGTGCACGTCTCTGTTGTGGGCGATGCTGTAACACTGCATGATCCCAAAGCTGCTCATGAATTTGTGCTGTTGGTGTTTATATTAATTTATCATTTGAGAGCAAAGAGAGTATTTTTTTTTCTAATCTGCATTTTATTCAGCGAGGACTGCACACAGAACCCAAAGAACAGTTGTCTTAATTAGAGATGGAAAAGGAGCTGCTGTGTGTTTGCTGTGCTTTGCTGCATATGGATAGGACCCATATTCCATGTAAGTGCTGATGTGGAGGAGAGGCAGCAGGACTGAGGGTTTGGCTGGAGGGGAACGTGCTCCCTGTCCTGCCCCAGGGCACTCATTCCATTTCTCATCTGCAAAAGGAGGGTGATGAAGGATTCCAGAGCTGCTGTGTCCCACCTACAAAACTTCTTCCTGCCTTCAGAGGAGCCACTTCATAAGGATCCCACTCTGCTGGGAGCACAGTGCTGGTCAGTGGACAGCACCATCCAGATCCCAACATCCACCGACTGCCAGATGCTCCTGAACTGTGGATAAACATCCATGGCTGAGCACACCGAACAGAGGCTGCACCAGTAAAGTGAGATCCACAAAATTCCACTTCTGAAGAGGACAGTTTGGTGGCAGAGGGGACACTCTGCTCAAAACATCCTGTGCCAGGGCTGGAGGATTCTGGCAGCACCCACATGGCTCATGCTGCCCTCGTCACCCTCCTGCTCGCTCGTGTCCAGCACCTGCTGCCTCTGTCATATTCCAGACCTGTGATCGTGGGCATGTTGCACACTTTAATAAAAGCCTTGGAGCTGAAGGAGCCAAGTCCTGGCTGGGTTTATTCTTTATTTCCCTTCCCAAGCCTGCCAGGCTGGGATCAGCCACCCTGAGCTCACTGCAGGGGCAGGAACAAGGGCAGGGAGCAGGTGGAGGGCACAGGTCCTGGCACCTTCCTCCCATCCCTGCATCCCTGGGCACACCCCTGCCAGCAGCACGCCCTGCCAGCACCAGTAGTTCGTCCAGGCTCAATTTGGGAGCCTTTTTGCTTTGAAAAATGGAAGTCTATACGTAAACTCCCATTGCCATGGGAGCTGGGGTGCAGTGTAGGTGCAGGATTTACCCTGTGCCCCTGCAGAGAGTGGCTGAACCCGGGGGATTCGGATTCCCAGCACCCTCCTGATGGGGAGGGCTGGGGGCAGCTCTGGGTGATGGGGATGGCAGATAACAACACCTGAGTGTTGACCCAAAGGTGACTTTGCCTCAGGCTTCAAAGAGATTAACTAGAGATGAAAAACCGAGGCTGTAGCAGCCTTTTGAACCTTCCCTCACCTTTCCCCCCCTCACACCCTTCCTGCTTCTTCTTTCCAGCCTCTGAGTCTGTGGGAATTCAGGGATGCAATACTCCATGTACAGGCATGGCAAGGCATAAAGGGGAGAGTGGTTGCATTTTTCAATCCCTATCCATGCCCTGCAGCCAGGGAGGTTTGTCCCAGCCTTCAGGGGTCCTGTAGGATTTAGGGTGCTCTGCTCCAAGCCTGTTTCTCACCTCATCCCTTTTTCCATGGAGCCCACGCTCCAGGAGGTTTGGGGGAATGTGAGTCCTCCCAGCCCCGCAGCGAGACCGAGCGAGTCTCTGTTTATCTTGGTCAAATGCTTTACACAAATAATTATTTCCAAGGTAAATATTGTGAAAATCCAGATTATTTGCTCAAGAAATGAAAGAATAACTGAGGGAGCACATCAAAGAGGTGGATCTGCTCCGGCAGTGAGAGGCTTCCTCCCTGGTTATTGGGAGCCTGATGCTCCTGCCCCAGACCCGGCTGGAGATGGCCAGAGCTGATTTGCAAAATCAGCTTCAGACAGAGCTTTTCCACCCCCAGCCCTGGTGCCCAAATGAGATTTGGGAATTAATTAAAAACCCAACCAACTGCAGGGGGGGAAATAATAAAGGCATAAAATGCTGCAGGGCTGAGCCTGGGCCAGCTTGGAGGGGTGGGCAGGGCCCCCCTCTGCCCCCAGCACCCACATCCCAGGGCACTGTGACCCTGCACCCCGCGCTCAGCCCCCTCTGGGTGCAATCCGGAGGGGATGGGTGCTGTGGGCAGGAACCAACACGGGGCTGGGCACAGGGATGGGTCCCAGGGGACCCCATGCCAGGGATGTCCCCATCCTCAGGGATTGCCAATCCACCAATAATGGGCTGGATTCTCAGCTCACAGACTGATAACTCATCCCTTGGGGGAAATGCTCCAGCTCCAAACCTTGCAGGTTGGTGGGAAAACCTCCAGCAGGATCTGGATCCAACCATTGTGGTGGGCAGAAGTGGAGAGCCATGAAGGGGTTCCCCCCAGCACAGACCCCGTGGCATCTGAGCTGGAATTCCTCTGCCCAGCCAAGAGCCCCCTTGGTTTTAAGGTCTGCTCTGGAAGTTTATTGTTATTATATCAAATCCCTGTGACACTGGGCTGGTTTTACTGCACAAAGCAAGATTTGGCAAATGTTGCCTTGCTTTGAAAGTTAAAATAATGGCATTAAACTAAAATCAAGTATTTATGAGGCTTTGGAGGGAAATATTTTACCTTGTAATTGGAATCCACTCTAACCCTTTCCAGTATTTTGTGGGCTTAAAAAAAAGGCTTTAAAAATAAAATCAAATGATGTGATAACTGATGCCATGAGAGTACAAAAGAAAATTAATCATCTCAGGACATGAACATCCAGGGATGCAGACTGGGACACACTTAAGGCATCCCGGAATCCCTTGTTTATTGTGTCTCGGAGACTTCCAGATCCCACATGTTTGGTTCACAGCAGGAAAAGGGCTTTCCTTGCTCTCAGCTGGGAGGGTGAGCCCAGCCAGGGCTGCTCTGCTCATCCCAAATATCACATCCAGGCAGAGCCCAGCATGGTGAGGGGTCCTGCACCTCCAGGGTCCCACTGTCACTGTCCCTCCCTGCCACTCCCCAGTGCATGGATGAGCAAGGCTACCTGGAGAGATGAGCTCAGCCCTTATAGGATCCATATGTGCCACTGTGCTGGGAGCACCTGCTGCTGCCTGGGAGGTCTGGGAGGGTGGTGGGGACGAGGGGGTTTTGTCACAGAGATGCTCCTTGCCCAGCCAGGCTCCCTTTTCCTGCAGCCCTGGGTGAGTGGCACCGAGCAATAGGAACAGGAGGGTTGGGGGCAAATGCTGGGAGTTCATGCATGACCCTGAGCCTTGGTGCATCCCTCCTTTTCCAGCAGCATCCATTGGGACAGAACCACCACTCACAGGATTTTTCAGGCTATTCTCACCCCCTGGCATTTTATGTTTCATTTTAACTGCCTCACACTGGCAGAATAGAGAATAAAGTCACCTCCTGCTTGAAACAGAGTGGGGCAGCGCCAATCCCAAGAGTTCAGGGTGGACAAGGGGGAGGCGGGATTGGGAATACTGGTATCTTCCCCCCATATCCACTGCTAAGGGGTTGGGACACATTGCAAACCCTGCTGCCCTTTCAGGGCACTTCTAAAACCTCTGGGTGCATTAAAATCTGGGCATCATCCCAGCTCAGTCCCTACAGCCGGGCATGTGCCCCTGGAGCATCACTGCCCATCCACACCCAGAGCTGGACCACACCAGGACAACACCAGCACAGCCCCACTCGGCAGGAGCATCCTCCTCCTCCTGGCTTGGCTGGGTCATTTCCCAAGCCCTGTTTCCTGCTCGCCCTTTCCAGCGGCGTTGGGATGGGCAGGACCCCGAGTGCCGTATCTGATGGAAACGCGGTCTGAGCCTCCCTTCTTTAATGATTCCCTTTGAAATGTTGTTGCTTCCGCACATCCCCCTTCGGGGTAGAATATTAAGCAAGAGCAACTCGGCTGGAAATTCAGATTGTTTTTGTGTCTGTTTTCATTTACATTTTAATGACAGAGAAATCGTAGCAGTCGGGCTGTTTGCAGCACTGCTCCGACAAGGAAAAGGGGAGAATTCACCTGCCACCCCCTCACCTGTGCCCTCCACAAGCGGCACTAGGGAGCTGGGAATTGCCAACTTTTGGTGTGGGAATGCTTTTTTTCCTCTCTTCTCCTGCCCAGGCGGGTGGGATTGAAGTCAGAAAAGGTCTCTTGGGCTCTTTGCAGGGGCTTTGCCCAGGAGCAGAGCTAAGGTGTGGGAGCAGTGGGAGGTTTGGTGCTGGGGAAGGGGATGTGGTGTGAAGGAGCAAGCAGAGGGATGCTCTCCCTTGGGGATGGTTGGGTGCTGAGGAAAAGGGTGCTGGTGCTGGTGCTGCTCCAGGAACTTGCTGCGCCTGCAGGAGGAGGGGGAAAGGGGTCCCAGATGTGCCCAGGCCCCCTCACCTGTGTTGGGCAGAGATCAGGGGGGATTTTCCCTGTGACAGCAGAGCCCCCTCCCAGGAACCAGCAACTCAGTGCCTGGGAACCACCTCAGCACCTCACCAGCAGATGAGGCACAGGGATCCAGGCCTCCCAGAGAAAACAGCTGGGAGTAAAGATCACTGGCAGAGAAGCAATAAACTCTCGGTTATTCTTCTGCCAGGGAGGCCAATCGAGCTGCAAAGAGTGCCCCAAGGGCAGCCGTACATCATTATTTCCTCTGCAGTTCCCGGGTGATGTAGTGGCTGTCTCGCTGGAGGGAATGCCTTCCCGGTTTTCAGCATCAGCACTGGAATATCTGGAGCCCTGGAAGCATCGGGTTGAATCCCAGAAGCCTCAGTGCTGCATTTTATTCCTCCGAGGGGATAATAATCCAAGTGACATGCACAGGGCCTGTCCAGTAGGGTTTGATTGAGGGCTAAAAATGAAGGTTCTGCCTGGACAGCCAAGAAACTCCTACACAGCCCTGGGGGGGTCCTGCCAGCTCCTCCTGGCTGGGAGGGGGGGACACGATGCCCTGGGGGCTGCTGCACATTTGGATGGGGCTGCCAAGGGTGGGCTCCTGCCCCCTGATACACGTGGGATTGTGGCATCACCACTGCCACCCTCAGCACACAGGAACCCCTGAGGTTCAGACCTGAGACCAGATTCAGCCCAGCATGAAGAGTTGGCCCCCAGGGATGGCTGGACCATCCATAGAGCTCCCCATGGATGACTGGGAGGGGAGGAAGGCTCGGGTTTGGGTGGTGGAGGGAGGCTCTCAGCTTATTTTTGTTTTGTTTCAAACTGAAGTGCCTGGCTTGGCTGCATTCACAGGCTCTATATCTGTTTTCCATCTTGGAATCTCCATTTTCCTCTGTCCTGTCTTAATTTCTCTGCTCTGGACAGGGCCAGAGGGAGAAGGCAGCTTCCAGCTCCCGGTCATGGATGGAGGCTGCATTTCACACTTGAGCAAAACAACGAAGAAATGCATTTGGGGTTTTTTTAAGTCCACTGAGAGCTCGTCTCGTTTTGTTTTCCCTTCCCAAAGTCTCCTTCCCCCACGGCTCCAGCCCTGCCCTGTGAGTGGCACCATCTGTATTTCCACATCTGAGTGGAGCTGGCAGGAGCAGTGGCACCGTGGCACCGGCTGTGCCAGGACCAAGTGCTGGATCCGACCACCACACCAGCCCTTTCATCCCCTGGGCTGGGGCAGACTTCATTTCTCAAGCCATCCAAAAACTTCCTAGGATGGGGAGTTCCAAGCTGACTTTCCATCTCCTTTGTTTCCTCTGGGAAGGCAAGAAGAGGGATCCAGGGCCAGCACCAGGGCAGGCTCACCCCGGCAAACCCGCTGGAACCTGTGAGAAATGGAAACTCCTTAAAAATTCATGAAAAGCGAGGGATACAGAGCCGAATTAGGAGAGGCGAGTAGTGCTAGGCTGAGTCTGTTTGGTGTTGATACTGTGTAGAATTAAGCCACACTGGTCTTTCTCGTGGCCAGAGGGTAGGAAAAGGGCTCCCAGTGGAGAGGACCCAGCCCCGTGCTGGTGGTGCTGAGCGGGGATTGATAACCCGGCGCGGGGGGCTGCGGCGCTGACGGATGCTGCTCCAGGCCCAAAAGCTGCATTTATCCCAGCGATAGCAGCCGAGCCAGAGCTGTGGGCCTGGAGGGGAAAAAAGGCTTAAAAACCCATCCTTCATTCATCAGGCAGCTGAGATGGAGTGGGGGAGGAGGGGGAGGCAAAAAGGATGGAGAGCGAATTAAGAGTTGGGGGGAGCATGGGGGGGCTGCTGTGCCCCAGACAAGGGGCTCAGCCCTGCTCAGACCCTTGTCCCCAAAGCCAGCAGTGGGCAGGAGCCCGGGAGGGGGTGCTGACCCCACTCCTTCTCTGGGAGGGGATCAGGACATGGATCCCAACTGAGATATCCCTTCCCAATCCCCAAATAACAGCCCTCTCCAGTCCTGGAGCAGCCCACTGCAGATGATGGTGGGTGAGGGAGCAGCAATGGGTGCTGGGGTCCGGGGACCCCTTTCCCAGCATCCCACTCTGGCACTGGGAATTTTGTAGGCAGGGGAATGGAAGGAGAAGGCTCATCAGTCACTTCTCATGAGCAAATAATGCGATATGACAGTGCAAGGCTGTGAGGGGCTGCAGAGACCCCTGCACAGAGACAAACCCTCCATGCAGAGGGAATGTGCCCTGCAGTGTGGGCAGGGACCTGCCAGAGCAGGGATCACTGTGGGCAGGCAGTGGGGAGGGGACAGGGGGGTCTTGGGGCTGGAGATGCTCATGGCTGGGACATGTCCCCCAAAAACTCCTGCCTGCTGTGGGGGAGTTTTTACCCTACCTGCAGCCCCCATCTCCTTGGGACACGTGGGCAAATTGCCACAGAAAACTTTCCAAAGGACTTGGTTTAGGCTGTGCTTTGGAAGAAAACCAAGTTTTAAAACCTTGAACAGTTGATGAACCAGTTCTTGTTCTCTGGCCAACCCCAGTTCTGTGCCCATCAACTGCAGGGCCAGAAGGGACCATGACACGAATGGAACTTGACATCTTACCCAAGACGGGCCAAGGAAACTCACCCAGAACCTTCTCCACCAGCCCCACAGTTTCTGACAGCAGTGTCTCATCTGGGAAAGCATCTGTTGGCTCTGCAGTGACAAATGAGGCCATGGGCACAGAAACGAACTTCTCACACCCTCCCAGTTCAGGGGACACCCGTGGCATGTCTGAGAGCAGTCGTAGAATCCCCCTCCCTCTTTTGCTTTATAGACATCAAAAGTACATTTGGGAACCTGCTGGACCTCAGGGAGGACCCTTTCTGGGTGGTGGGAATGAACTCTCTCACCCTGTGGGGGTCACCTGATGGCCACACTGGTCACCCAGGCCAGGAGCAGAAGTGCCACCACCCAGTTTCCCCCTGTGGAGGAGGGAGTCTCCTGCCACGTTGCTCAGTGGGGTCCAAAGCGCCAGGATCACGCTGTGGAAATAATTCAAATTAGGCATGCATGTAATTACCAATATTTTATCCAAACAGGAGGAGCTGCAACATCCCTGGGTATCTGGGGAATCATCTCACTGGATGCAAAGTGGGAAGCCATGTGGTGGATGAGGGACAGGCTGATGCTGACCCTGGTTGGTGGGACAGGGGGACAATAATTGTCCTGAGTATGTGCCACCACCTTGGGTGTCCCAGCCAAGGTGACTCTGCCTGCTGTGTCTCCTGAGGGCAGAGCCTTCATCCCCCTCCTCCTCTGCTGTCCCTCCCGTGGTATATCGTGGTGGGACAACTGTCCAGAGAGTGGGTATCCACCTCCAAGCATCCTGAATGCTTGGAATGGCACATTCCTGTCCCATCCTGCTCATCTGCCAGCTCCTTCCAAGCCCTGTTGGAGGAGTCTGCATCCCTGCTGGAGCTGCCATGCCAGAGCCTGCACCTTCCTTGTGTGTGGAGGATGAGGCTGTGGCAGCTCCAGGCTCTGGGACCTGGCAGATGGAGGGGTTGGGTCCAGAAACCTCCAGGAACCAGGAGCCACCAGGAGAGGTGCCACTCGAAACCATCTGAGTTCCTCCGGGCCAGCTCTACTCTGGTTTATCTCTGAGCAAGTTTTCCATGCCCTGGTTTTGTTTCGCTTTGCTTGGAACCAGCCCAATCCATCAAGTTTTGCATGATTTTCTGCCTCTGGCTCCAGGCTCTCCAGAAACTCAACCTCTTGGCTCGTGCCAGGCGGCTGCTGCTGGCTCCTGGTGCTGCCAAAACTGCCCTGGGGGCTGCTTGGGAGTGGCCAGCACAAAGCCTGGGCACGAGCCTTAGCTGGTGCTCGGCATCAGCCCTGTGGCTGCAGGGACAAGGTGGGGACGCAGCCCGGGGCTCATCCCGGTGCCACGTGGGGCGAGTTGGAGCAGGTCCCTGCAGCAAAGGTGAAACTCGTGGGGAGCTTCTCTGAAATGAAAGCAGCCCCCGGAGCAACCTTTCCTCAGGAATTACCCTGCTGGTTAATCTCTCCCCAAGTCACCTGTGATAAATGAAGCGATTAAAAGGACTGACCTGCCTGCGGGGCTGGGTTTTTGGGGCGGGATGTTCCCCCCCCACTGCCATTTGGGCTCTTTACAGACCTGGCACCTCTTAAATCCACATTGCCAGACGCAGCCCTGGGTGGCTCCTGCAGTGGGGACTGCACTGAGAGGTCACTGATGGCCACCTGGGATCCTTCCCTGCTCACAGGGGAACTGGGGGGACTGGGGGGGACTGGCGAGAGGGTGTGGAGAGCAGAGTGACCCTGTGCAGGCGGGGGCCAGGGCAGAGGGCCGGGGGTGCTGCTGCTCTCAGCTGCATTTGGTGGTCCCTGCGTGTACCGGGGGCTAATACGTGTGAAAAGCAGATTTATTTTTGCCTACGTTTCATATTCTTCACGCTCCACGGCGGGAGACAAAGGCTCAGCTCTTCAATGGAGTCCTAAGAATAAACCTTAAACCTCATCAAATCCAATCCGGCAATAAAAATTGCCCGAACAAAAGGCCGGGGACGGAGGGTGGCGGCGGGGCCGTCCCCCCACGATAACAAGTTTTCACAAGACTGTTTATCCGCACAATTTGGAACGACACTTAAAATCTCTAATCCCAATAGGCATGAAAGTGCTTGTCCCGAGCAAGCAGGTGGATTGTCCCGGAGCGGCCGCGTTGCCAATGCTGCTCGGTGGCCACGGCGGTGCCCGTGGGGGTCACGGGGAATGTGCTGAGACGGGGCAGCTGCAGCCTGAATGCTTCTCTTCAACCTCAAAGCCCCTGCCCCTCTCCCCCGCATCCCTCCCCCTATTCAAGGCGGTTTTAAAAGGCAGCAAAATGGTTACAAGGTTTAAGGCAGAGGCGAGCAAAATGCTGCACAAAGGGAGGACAAAGGCGTGCGGCGGCCGGTCCCTAATCCAGCATCGCCCGTGGCGGTGCAGCCCGGAGCGGGGCTGCGCGGATTAAACCCGCTGCCAGCAGCGCAGGGGTTTAGCGGCAGGGCTGGGGGGTGCCGAGGGCTGTCCCCCCTTCCCAGCCCACCAGAAGGGGCTTCTGCCACCAGAGTGCTCTGGGGTGTCCGTCCCCAGGGCCTGGTGCAGGAGGTGGGGTGGGGGCAGAGGGGCAAAGGGGGTTCGCTCTGAACCCAAGGGAGCGGCACCGGTTCTTGTGCTGTTGATGTGGATCCCGTGGAGGATGGAGGTGGGATTTTGGGAGCTGACCGAGGATGTGAAGCCACTAATGCTGTTGGGCTCAGCGGAGATGCTGAGGTGGGGCAAGAGCCTCTGTGCCCCCAGTGACAGCTCCAGCCCAAAGAAATCTTTTATTCCTCCTGTTTTTACACAAAACCCTAGAAAGCGTTGATAGCAAACGCAATCCCAACTCAGTGCCATGCCGGGAGCTGGCACCCACATTCCTAATACAAGGCTCCGTAGGCGGGAATCTCCCCTCCAAGCAGGGTTGGGGTGAACCATGAACCCCTGAGCCAAAGGATGACAATGGGGACACTCACACCCCTTTGCCCCACGCAAACCAAGACCCACAGACTCGCAGCATCCAGCACAGTCTCAGCTCCCAGCCCATCCTTGATTTAGGGAAAACTCTTCCTTGAGCCTGACATTCCCCCAGCACCCAGCAAAGGAGCCGTCTCTCCCGTAGCATCAGGCTTCCCCTCTGTCTGAAGTCGCTCTTGAAATTAAGGTAATTACTTTGGCGGTGCCCACCCGGCTCGGCCGACGGCGGGGCCGCTAATCCCGTTAGCGCCCCAGAACCATCACCGAGACAGCAACGGGGCTCGGGACAAACCCGAACTGACATCCCTTTCGCACGTGGAAGTGAGCACAGACGCATCGGAGGGTCCTGGCCGGGGAGCGGCGGGAGGGTCCGGGCCCCGAGGGGTGTCGCGTTGAGGTGGCGGCGACACGTCCCACCGGCGGGACGAGTGTCAGCGCGGTGCCACCGAGCCGTGTCTGCGGGTGACAGAGGTGGCACCCCTAATTGGCACTGCCACCCAGCCCTGCTCCCTG
The DNA here is from genome assembly GCA_013396655.1 of Campylorhamphus procurvoides. NCBI lineage: Eukaryota > Metazoa > Chordata > Aves > Passeriformes > Dendrocolaptidae > Campylorhamphus > Campylorhamphus procurvoides. Next base: position 350,434 of record WBMV01004051.1, read on the forward strand.
TGCCCGTGGGCTTGTGTCTCTGCTGCGGCGGGCACTGGGAGATGTCCCCAAGGGGAGTGGGATGTCGCATCCATCCCTTGGGACATCCCAGGGGAAGGGCATGAGAGGAAAGTGAGGGATGTGCTGCATCGAATTCCCGTGCCGCAGTCCTCGGTTGGATGCTCCAAGGCTCCTGCTCGCTGCAAAGAGGCTTTTAATTACTGTCAGTGCCTGAGTCCCACAGCAAAGCGCTCCCTCCTCTCCCCAAAGACAGGCTGGGGGCAGGCCAGGGCCATTTTCGGGCACAGATCTGTGATCCAAAGGCAAGGACAGAGATCCCAGGAGCACATCGTGCACAGCAGAGTGACTGGTTTTTACCAACAGGTAATGGGGCAGCAACTCAACCCATGCCCAGAGCTGCCTGAGGCATTTCTAGCAAGGGAAAAGCTCAGAGTGAAAATTTCTTCTCACCACAATTATGGCCACTGGAACTGTGTTTGGACACACTCCATCTGCACCAGGCTGCCCTCTCCTTCCTTAAATAATCCGCCTTTAAAACAACCTCTATGAAACCACAGCAAAAGCAATACCCTATTTGGCCAAGTCGTGTATTTTTTCCTCCTCAAGTTCCTGGCAAAATGAAAGCACTTGAATAAAGTTGGGGAGGAAAAAAAAGAAACAACCAAGACAGTGAGGTTTTGCTTTAAATTAGCATTAATTTACAAAGCCCAGACAGACCCGCTGAGCAAATTGTGCCCATTAATGTATTAACAACAGATTTTTCCTACTGCTCCTTTGGGTCCGGAGCCTGAAGAGGGGCTGGTGATTAAGGCTTTTTTAATTCTAAGAGCCTCAATGACCGGGCTGGACCCGGCGTGCGCCCACGGCCGCCTGTGCTTGGGAGGGTGTCAGGGTGACCTCAATAAAGTAGGTGACCACGGCACCTCTAATCCCCTCTTTTAATTGATTACTCTCACCCAGCCCCCGAGGCCATGAGAATGGGGGACCCACCCTCTATAGATTAGCACCCTTTAGTTTACAGATCAGCCACTTTTTCAGTCCTCTGCCCTGCAGCAATGCATGAAAATAACACTAATCTCATTAAGGACAGAAGGGAGCCCTTCAAAGTTTATTAATAATGGGAGCAGACAGGGAGAGAGTCAGGCTCTGGGTCAGATTTCAAAGCTGGGGAAGTGGCAGGAGCTTTCCAAGGGCCTGGTTTTGCCAGGGAGGAGGGTTTTTGCCGTATTTCCAGCCGGATCTGGAAGTGCTGGTGATGGCTCTGAGGAGCACTGCGGTTATTGAGCATCTGGTACCCCCTAAATGTGGCTGGGCAGGGGTGGGCAGTGCCCAGCTCTCTGCCAGGCTGGTTTGGCTGCCCGGGGGCTGCTCCAAACTCTCCTTTTCACTTCACAGGGCTGTCTCCCCTCAACCCACACCTGAGGAATTATTTAACTGATGGCAAGATCTCCCCACCTTGAAAGAGACCTGGCAACCAAGACCTGAAGCTTTAAACGCCAGAATGAAGTAGCCCCATTAAAGGTAAGATTAGCATTTTCAAGGCCAAAGCAGCATCCTGGCCCTGGTGATAGTGCTTTTATCTCTTTTGGGTATTGCTGCTGGGGTCTTCCCAGCTTCTGGCTGCACCCAGCAGTGCTCAGCCCCCAGCCCAGCACCCCTGACCCCAGAGGAGGCTGCAGGCTTGGTGTGTGCCAAGACAGGAAAGTAAAGCTTTGCTCACCTCTGAGCGGGACAGACCTCAGGGCTTCTCCCTTCATTTACTTTTCCATCAGGAGGAATGGGAAGAGCCCCCTGTAAAAAGATGCTCTGTAGGATCTGCACCAATAACCCTCTCCATGTCCAGCAAGAGCAGGGCACAGGTGAGAAGGGCATCTCACAGATGCCCTGGACTGCAGGGCAGCTGCCAAGCCCCCCTCCACAAAGGCAGAAACCCCTTCTCAGAGCAGGAGCCCCTATCCCTGCTGTGCCCCCACTGTCCTTCCCCTCCCGCTGCCCAATTATCACCCCCTTAAACTGCAGGATCAGCCCCCCCAGCTCTGCACTTCCATCTGCCCAAGATGGACAGTCTGGTATTAACCAGCAGGAGGAACCCCAAGAATGGCCTGAAACCCTCAGGACTGTGTGAAATCCCCAAGATCCTGAGGTCCCTGAGAGCCGATGTCCATGGGATTGGGAGCCTGGAGGGATGGACAGGCTTCCCATCACTGCTGCCCAAGGGAGGAACAGCTCCTGGGGGCTTTGAGGGGCTGCTGGCACTTGGTGATGGCCTTGCTTCACCTTCCTCTTCCTTATCGTGGAATGGGAGACAAACCTTTCAGACCAGAGATCTGAAGCTCCATAAATGCCATGAGCAGGCTCTTGGAGGTTATGAGAGATCACCCAATCTCTCCCAAGCTGCCTGAACCCTCCAACAAAGCCCAGGCATTCCTAAAGCATGTCCCACAGGCAGAGTTCCCAGCTGAGATGCACTTTTAGGGATGAGCCTTGATTTACTGGCTGGTTTCAAACAGGACACAACACTACAAATGCCTTCACAGCAGAGGGAACTCGGTGCTGCCAGACCTGAACTCCACCTCCAGGATTACCCAAACATCCTGAAGGATAGGGGTGTTGGGACCCTTGATCGTTCCTGCAGAATTCTGTAAATCCCAGGGGACTTGCAGAGCCCCGGGGAGACACCTGACCTGTGAGAGAGCTGAGGATGAAGGGAGGATTTCCCCTTCCCTCCTGTTACCAACACACGTGGGATGGAGCATCCCATGCCCCAGGAGTCTGGGATACACGTGGGATGGAGCATCCCATGCCCCAGAAGTCCAGGATAAAACCCAACTGACAACTCTTTGGCCCATGGAAGTGAGAAGAGAAGCAGCTCATGGACCATGTGTTGGGAGCTGCCCCAAATCCATGGAGCCAAACCCACCAAAGCACCAACCCCCTGGCAGGGCTGGATTTTGGGATGGGTGTTTGGGGAAGGTCTGAGGGGGGCTCGGAGAGAGGATGAGCCGGATCGAGAGGAAGGAGGGTCCCAGGCTGCGATCCCTCCAGGCCTAACCTAATCACCATCGCTCTGCATTATTACCCTGCCTAACGCGGCATGCTTTTAAATAAAATATGCAAAGATTTCTCAAATTATTTCCCCGGGGCAAGTGCGTTTTCTATCTTCGCTCGTGCATGTTAATCTGAAAAATGCAAATTCTGCACACACCCCCATCTGTTGGGGCTCGGCCATTTATTAACTTTTTTTTTCTTTGAATGCAAAATGTTTCTTTCTCTTATATATATATATGAAAAAGCAATGAGTTTTGTTATCTCTGCCCCTATTTTATTTCATTTAGAGAAAACAGGTTTTAATGGGTAAAAAATAATAATAATAATAAAATGGCCCTTAGGTGCTGAGGATTACGACTCACTCAGCAGTGGAGTTTTAATCAGAGATTGGTGTTGGGCAGGATTACGGCTGCGAGAGGGCTGGGCCTGCTTTGAGATGAAATGCTGATGTTCAGGGGAGAAGATTTACTTATTTGTTTATCCAGGATGACTTTGATACTCAGGGCTGAGCCGACAGCACATCCTGAGAGACTGGCAGGTCCCCTATGGCTGCCTGGATGTTGGTGGTGCATCCCTGGGCTAAGAGCTGTCCCTGTCCCTGTCCTCACTGCCTGCCCAGGGGTGACAGTCCCATCCTGCCCAGAGCAGCCTGTGGGGACCCGTGGGCAGCGCCCTCATCTCCATCGTTAGGGCTCCTTTGCGAAATCATTAAAAACGTCAGGAAAAAAGCAACCACAGACCAAAAAAATGGGGGGGAAGGAGGACTCCAGGGTGGTGTTTTCCCTGACAAGAACCTGATGTGACAGAGCTCGGCGTGCTGAGCGTAATTGGCAGCCTCTGCCCAGGAGAGGCCACGGACAAAGTTGCTCCAGGATGAGGGTGCCCCATCCCTGTGCCCGGGGGTCCCACGGCGGGGGACGGAGGGGGACCGTGGCTCCAGCCCTGGGGAACATCAGCCTTCACCTGAGTAATGAGACAAAACCCAGGGAAAACACACATGAAAAGGAAGGGAAAGAGAAACTCTTAGGAAATAAGATCAAAGTCCTGCCTTCAAAAATGTTGTCCTGCAGCTACAAAGAAACCCAGATCGCCCTAATTGCAGCGCTCGGCGCAGCGAGGGAGTGGGGGGAACCCAGAGGTCCCAGCACCCAGCTGGGAGGGACAGGGACACCAGGGCTATGCTGGGCTTGCTGGGTTTATTTTTAGAGTACTCCTGTCCCTCTGTTCCCACAGAGCTCGGGAGTGATGTGCAAATGAGGACTGTGGTGCTGGTCCTCCTGTGAAGGAGCAGAGGGAAGCTGCTGGCTTGGGACACATCACACAGTGAATTTAATGCAACTCTATCAAATAGAATAGTATTAAAATTGTCCCCTCTAGACATCTGAAGGAGAAATGTTGGATCAAACTGATGGCCAAGTGCTTGGATGTGGTCAGAGATGAGGTTTATGCACGGAAAATGGTTACAAAGGAGAACAGAAAAGGAGCTGCACTGGGGAAAGAAAAGTCTTTTTTGGAAAACTGCAAAGAAGCCCCAGAACTGGGGCTCTCCCAGGCCCTCTGAGCAACCTTGTGAATGGGTGATGGTGCAGAGGGAGCTCCAGCTGTGGTGTGCTGGGGGGCAGGGATGCCCAGGAGTGCCAGGGTGCTCTGGATGCAGGGAGAGCCACTGGCTGTGCTGGCTCCTGCCACCCTTCCCCTGTTTATGAACATGTTGAGGGCACAGATCGGCTCTGCAGGCAGACACTGCTGTCTTCACACAGGGCTGGTGCTGTGATGGATGAGCTGGTGGATTTGCCTCCTCTCGTCCTGTTTTGGCAATTGCTCCCCATCCTTTCCCTCTGCCAAGGCCCTGCAGCACCCTGGTCCTCCAGCACCCAGGCTGGGCAGTCCCCGAGGGGACACGAGGGTTTGGGAGGCACAGCCCCAAGTCCTGATGGGTGCAGAGCACTCAGGTCCCCACTGCAGCACAGGGAAGCAGCTGGCTGGCCCTTTAAAGCCTTTTTTTCCTCTCTTGTTAAAAGATGTCTGGGAGGGGAGCTGCCAATCTGAAAAATGATCCTTCCTTTTTTCCATTTTCTTCCTTCTCTCCTTCCAGCTCGTGCTCATCTGTTCAGGTGAACCTCAGGCACATTCATTAAATCTCTGTCTTTGACACCTCAGCTGCTTTGGAGCCCTGGGCTGCTCTTTCTCTTTTCTTTCCATGTTTTTTTCCCGTTCCCCATCTCCGAGCCCGCCTGATCAGCACACTAAGGCAGCGAGAGCGAGCTGCGGAATGGTTAACGAAGCACAACTCCAGCCGTGGGGTGCTGAGTGGCTGGGGCTGGGGAGGGTGCTGGGCTTCTACCAGGGCATGGGGGGCATCAGGGCACCTTGAGCAGCCACCACTGGCACCAGGGTGGCACGGAGGGGAGATCAGCATAGTGACAGCACATCCTGCACCCAGCCAGTGCCCCAAGGGCTTGGCTTGCTCCGCTGTCCTCAGTCCCACTAAATCCTGTTATTCCATGCAGGAGTGCCTTCCCTGCTCCCCAGGCTCCCCTGGGCTCCCCAAATCCTCTCTGCCCATGGACACATTCCTCACCTCTCACACAAGTCCCATCCTGCCAGGGAGGCACCAAGGACTCATCCCACTGTGGATTTGCCACTTGGCCAAAAGGGCCAGAGCCCATCTCCAGCTGCTGATGCTGAGCGGGGCTGGAGCGGGGAGATAACCCACCCGGGGAAGGATTTGGCCTCGGCTGTGCTGGCCCCTGGCTGGGATTGCTGCTGGCTGCTCCCAGCCCTGGAAAGCATCAAACAGTGGAAGTGGAGGGGGGATGAGATGCTCTCCATGGCTTTTGCACATGGGGCAAAGGGTGGCAAAGGGGCAGGAGAAGGAGGGATCCCTTGGGAGAGGCAGAGCTCTGGTGAGGAGGAGGGCTGGGGATGGACCTTGGGAATTCAGGTGTCCCCATCCCAGCTCTCCCTGGCATGTGGTGTTTGTGCCCAGGGCACAGGAGGGCAGCGTGTCCTCCCGGTGTGCAGGACGGCGCTGAGCAGGGAGAGGCTCCGGGAGGCTCAGCGGGACCGGGACTGAAAAGCTGTGAATTCCTGCGGAGTTTTGTTAGCGGGATCGGCGCGCAGCCTGGTGCCCTGCTCCGAATTAATTATCCGCTGACACGATTTCGCTTCTTTCCCTTTGTGTTATTTTAATTAACAGAGATCTCCTCCAAGCAAGCCAGCTGTCATGTAAATTGTAAAACTGTCAGCATGTACAGGAACTTAACAGGGACTGGAAGAAAGCCTTGCACAAAGGGATGTGCTACTTTCCCTTTTTGGTTTTCCTTCTTCTTCTTCTTTATTTTTTTTTCCTTAAATCTGGCACGTTTGTAAAGTTTAAAAAAAAAAGTGTGAAGACGAGGGTGGGACAACAGATGGAGAAAGCCCAGCTTTAACTTTAAATTTTTCTTGAGGCTGAGGTGCAGGACAGAGGTGCTGCCCAAATATTGTGGATCAGGATCACTTCCTTGCACATCCCTGCAGCCTGGCCATTCCTCCCAGCTCCCCTCCATCCATGCAGGCTGCAGGTGGGACAAGACCTGCTGCAGGAAGGGCTCAGCATTAAGATGGGCCAAAGGAAACATCAGTGGCTCTGATATAATTAATCTGTTCTGCGTCCACTGCAGATTTCAGCTGGTGCATCCCTGTGTGCCAAAGTTCAGCTGCTGGGCTGGCACTGCCTCTCTGCCCTCTGCTCTTGCACCAGGTTGGATCTAGGCTTGAAATTTTTAACCACAAGCTGAAATCAGCCAGTTCTTCCCAAGATCAGGCTCTGCAAACAAGCAAAACCGTGTTAATGGGCCCCATATGTCTTTGGTTAAAAGCTGCTCCAGCAGCAAGAGCAGCAGATGCAGGAGGGAGTGCTCGGAGCCGGAGGTACGGCGGGAGTTCATGCGAGGATACTCCATGGACATCCCATCTTCCCCAAACGCCAGCAGAAGCCCGTGGTAACCCTGCAGCGATCAATTAATAAATGTTTAGGCAAGTCAATGAAGGTTAGCAAGGCCCCAGCTCAAAGGGAAGCTCAGGGAGGGCAGCGGGAAGTGGAGATGCTCCGGAGCAGTGGATGGCTCTGGTGGATGCCAGGGCAGCAGGACACCGAGGGGGAGATGTGCCAGAGCTGGGGGTCTCTGCCCTCTGTGGGACCTCAGAGGGCTGAGAGGCAGGAGGGATTCTCACCAAACCTGCTCCCTGCAGAGGAACCCCTCAGGTACCCTCAGGCTGTAAGAAAGTCCGCATTTTTCTCCCTGCCTGATTTTGGGAGACGATCAACAGCCTGGGAAGAGCCTGGATTTTCTGCAGTGGGGTTTTTATGCACATCTCATCCCTACGGGCTGCAGACCTGAGCTATGTTTGGATGAGGGCTGAGCTACTTAATTCCATTTCCTACCTTGCTCATCACAAATTATTTTCATTGTCCTTTGAGAACAAAACAAAAAAATTCCAAACCACATTTTGCTGAAGAAGGAGGGATTTTCTTTCCCAGCAGCAGCCAGGGATAAAAGCCTGCAGACAGCTGAGCGAGCTGCAGCATTAAAGCCCAAATGCTGAGCTTATCCAGCCTGCACAGCCGGGCTGTGAGGGGTCCAGCCTGATGCTGAAGGTTCCACAACGAGCCCAGTTTCCCAGGGGCTGGGATCTGCTGATCACATATGGAGGTTCCCTCTCGGCCCTGTTTGCATGCCAGGCATGCTGCTTGTCCACTGAAACAAATGACCTTGAGCAGCACTGCGGGTCAATAAAATAATTTGCCAACTGATCCATCTTCTGTGGCAAACAGATGAATCAACTCCAGCTCCCTGGGCTGTTTTATGTACGGATGGGAGAGCCGTGAAGTTAAAATAACGTGTGTGGCCACATCCATCTCTGTGCAATGAAAGGATGGCTCTGAGTGAATAAAGCTGCGTGTTTCAAGATGGGAAAAAACCCTCTCTTCATCTCCTGACACCTGACTTTGTGAGGTGGGTGCTGTTCCCCAGGACAACATGGTGTGGACCACCCTTTCCCTCGGTGGAGCATCATGTCCCCTTCATTGCCACTTTCTGCCCATCAATTCCAAAAGCTCTGCTCCCCTGGCCTGTCCCCCATGACCCCTCCTGGGGTTCAGCCCCCAGACAACCTTTGGCCACCCTGTCCTTGTCACCAACTCATTTTTTCCTGAGGAACAGTCCGAAGGCTCCGGTTTCAGCCTCACAAAGGTGACTCAATCGGGAGCTGAAGCACCGTGGGAGGCAGACTCAGCTTTTACCGCTCTCCGGTGCAGCAAAGCACTAAAAGCAATCAAGAACTGGCCATTTCCACCGTGGTGCCACAGCCTCCTGCAGCATTTGCAGGGGGTGGGAAGGAGCCAGAGCCACCGGGGCTCCTGCACGTGGCCGGGCTGCATCTGTCGGAGAGCACTTCAAACTGGGGCACTCGGAGGGAGCAGAAAGGCCCCGAGGCTGGCTGTGCTCACTGAGCCCCTAATCACAGCGAGGTGATTAATGCCCTTCTGCTCCAGTGTGCTGCTGCTCCGCTCCTGAGCTGCCCTGGCTCAGCCCTGCTGCCTCAGCAGGTCCCACACCAGTGGGCACCAGGTTTGGCAAGGGACGGGGCTGGGTTTTCCTGGTGCTGAAAGCAGGGATGGAGATGGCAGAGCAGGGAGAGGGCAGGGCAGAAGGACCCCAAGAAGCCATCCTTGGCTGTCAAACTAGCAGCTGTTGCAGGGAGAGGGGTTTTGGTCACCTTTACTCCCAGAACTGCAGATGTTCAGGGCCAGTGGGTTTTAGAAATCCCAGAGCTGACATTCAGATCCACCTTCTGCCACATGCACGTTGCTCAGACAGCCTCGAGCTGCCCCACATCCATCTCTTTGCAGACCAATCCAGTGAGTGTGTTGTCATCAGCTGTAGGTTGGGGTCTGGGGGCAGGACACCACCCAAATTTAAGCTCAGGAGCTCCCCAGGGAGTTGCATCCCTGGTTTCAGGGCTGAGACAATCTGCTGGGCATAAAAATCCTCTGTTCTCTGCTGCTCTAGCAGCTTATTTTCAAAACCCTTAATTAAAATGCCAGTACAAACACAGTTTTGTAGGAGGGCCCTGCAGGTCCTGTGAGTGGATGGAGGGTGCTGGTGAGCTCCTCATGTCAGAGTAAAACCCAGTGCCCAAACTCCTCCTCTGACAGCAGGAGCACAGAGCTGGGAGCAGAAAAGGGAGCCCTGCACTCGCTGATCCCAACACTGCAGGATGGGGACCCTCCTGGGGGATGCAGGAGGGATGCAGTGTCCCCTCGCTGTGGGACTTAGCTGGCCATGTTCCCCCAAATCCACCCCACAGGTTAACAGGGCTAGGCAGAGCTCAGGCAGGTCAGGCAGAGCTCAGGCAGGTCAGGCACAGCTCGGCAGCATCAAATAATGTCAGTGAACAGGAGCGAGTGGTCGTGCTCATTATGGGGAGGTGAGAGGTCACAGTTTGCCTGTCCCAGAGGTTAACAAACCCTGCGCAGCCACCCCGAGGGCACAGGAGCTGGACATCAGAGATAAAAGAGCTGCTCAGAGGGCTCAGAAAAAATGGGGTGCCTTCCACAGGGCCACGGGAAACACCTCATGCCCCAGCAGCTTCACATTGTGCTCCTCTTCCTCAGCCACGCACCAGGCAAGGCTCGCTCCGCACCGGCATCGCTGCAGGGCACTTCCTGCGAGCCATTAAAGCACATTGGGTAATTAATACCTTCCATGCATGAGGAAAAATGAAAGGCAGGTGGGAGGAGGAGGGCAGGGGAGCAGGGAGGAGGCAGCTCCATTTTGAGGGCAGCCAGGGTGGTTCTCCCTTGGTGTGTTGTTATAATTTGGAGCTCCTGATGCTGCAGCGTTCACACCTCTCAGACATTGCTCACAGCCTGATTCCAGCCAGCCCCACGGTGCTGTTGGACTGTGCAGGATCCACACTCCCTGCTGGAGCAATTCTTGTCCTCCTCATCGCCCAGGATGGCTGCAGGATGAGCTGGGGCTGCCCCACACTGCAGGCTCAGCACCCAGCAGGCTCCTCCAAACCCCTTCCCTGACTGAGGGTTACAGGAAAGGCCTCTCAGTGCTAAAGAAAGATCCATTTCAGCACCTTAAACACAGTTTCTTAACAAACAAAATGTTTATTTTCTGAATTATAATAATAATAAACCAAGAGGATTCCAGCCTGGGGGCATGCAGTGGGATGGCTGTGAGCTCACTGGAGCGTGTGTCCATTACCGACCGTGCTCAGAGCCCGGCGCTTTATTCCGGCACAGTGACTGACAGAGCCTGATCGATGCTGATTTGGGTCTTAAATAAACGCATTGGCCCTGGTTTGTCCGGGAGAGCGAGGTGCCAGCATCTGGCTGACAGGCAGAGGGAGGCAAACTTTGCCAAACAGGCATTTCTTTGGATATTTTCCCTTCTTTGTAACATATTTCCCTTCTTTGTGATATATTTCCCTTCTCTTTGCAATATATATATATATAAGAATATATTCTTCTTTGCAGAAGCTGGGATGGGAATGTCTCAGGGCAGGGGTTATTTTGCATTTTCCTCCTTTAATGGTGTTTTCTGTAGACAGAAAAACAGAGTTCAAGTACTCAAAGAGAATCATGCTGCTCAAAGCCACCAGATCTTGCTGGTGACAGATCAGACCATGGGGCAGGGAAAGGTGCTTCGCAGCCGACAGCGCCTGTCAAGAGAAAAGCCCTTTGATAATTTGCTGAGCTGTGGCAATTCACGTCTGCAAGAGCTGGAGAGCTTCAAGAAACCCTGAGATTCTTGGAAATGTCTCGCACCAGCATCATGTAGGTCTTAAAATTAATGGAAATGGCACTTGAGAGATGAGTGAGTCAGGTTTGGAAAATACCACTGGTAATTTTTTCTCCCTTTGAGCATCTTTTTGTCCAATCCAACACACCCCAACACCCATTTCTTGCTTTACTGCCATGCCAGGCATCAATATGGGAACAGCAGCAGATAAAGTTTGCTGCTGCAACACTCTAAACACTTCTGTGCACCCACATTCTGGTGGCTCCCTGTGAGGTGACTCTGTTATCTCCACATCTCTGACCCTGCATGCCAGCAGATTCCAGCCTGGACAGAAATGAAGGTCACAAGTTACTGAACCAATCTGGGAAAGAAATTCCAGGAGAGCAGATTGGGATTGTTTTAATTAAAGGAGAGAGGCAGGGGAAGGGGGGCACAGCAACACTCGAGCAATCAGACATTTTCCCCTCGTGAAGATGAATGGTTTGAGGAAGGATTCAAAAGGCTGAAACTGTCTGTTTAAAGGAATGTAAAAATGTGTATGTCGAATGATTGACAAATAAAGGGCACTTTCCTTTAATTTAAATATGCTCCTAGTTTGTGCAGAATATGTTAATTTATACATTGCCTAAATAGCCAGTAGCTATTGTCTGTAAAACCACATCAGATCAGGGCAGCAGGGCAGTTAATGTACTGGCTGGATGTTATGGCTGGTCAGTGAAGCGATCCGAGCTTCCTTCCACTGGCTCCCAAGCCCTAAATGGAATAGCTGAGCTGTAAAAAACTGCCAGGGGCATAAACTGAAGTTCATTCTGTCAGCCTTCAATAGGACGAGGCTCTCCTTCCCACAAGGACCCGTCCGTCCCCCCAACCCCAGCCTGGCTCCTGCACCTCAGTGACCCCAGAGCTGGTCCCCTTCTGCTGGAGAGCCCTCCAAACCCCCGTGGTTTCCACAGGGATGATTTCTTGGGGTACCTACAGCCCATCCCAGGTGCTGTTTACAGCTCTGCAGCACCATCCCCTCACCCCATACTCCTCTGGTGCCTCAGTTTCCCCAGTGCAGGCTCTCCTGGCCCCTCCAGCCCAGTCCTCTTGGGGCTTTGGTCAACTCTCCTCTCCCCCAAGATCCCACAGCAGCTCTCAGCCTCTCCAAAAAGTCCTGCTCCACCATTCCATGGCCCCTGTGGGGTCCTAGGGCAGCTTCCAGTGCTTCCCAAGCAGCCTTGGGGGCCCAGCTGGAATTTTAACCGTGACATTTGACAGCCTCTGTCCCAGACAGGTCCTGGCTGTGATCCATCCACACCTGACCTGCCTCTCCCTCTTGCCTTCATGTGTAGCCATGACTTGGTCTGGTCTCTGGAGCAATTTTTAATGCAGAGAGGCTTCTAATTAACAGGATTCTGAAGTTAATTAAGACAATCTCATTTAGATCTCTCCATGAGCACTCACCAGGGCAATGCTGCTTCCCTGGGCTCCTCAGGAGCCTCCACTCTCCTTGCAAATCACATCCCAGGGGCTGTTGTGTCTCCGGGCAAGGGTCTGGGATGTTCCCTTCGAGGTCCTGGAACATTTTTGTCCAAAGGATCAGATGCTCAACATGGAATTTCAGACTCCAGAGACTCTGGGGGTGTGTTCCAGCCTTTCTGGGCCCTCCATTCCCTTCTTGCACAAACCCACTGCCTCAGTAGGTGAGTCCTAAGGGGAAAGTGACCTCCTGTCTCCCATGTCAGCCCAAAACTGGCAACATTATGGACCCATCTTGCTTAAGAAAGGTCCATCCTCTGCATTCATGATGCCTTCCCAAAGATCAGTCTGGATTAAGTTTAGAATATGATAAGTAGTAGTAATACTGCTGCCTTGCCCCTAATTATTTTCAATATAATTATGTACCCTCAAGAAACCTTTTAAATAGCACACTCTCCTCAGCGCTCCGGTCCAAGGGATTCATTTGTCTCAGGAAAGAAATATTCTTGGGGCTGAATCCTTCATTAGTCTTTCCTGGAGAGACTCCTGCTGAAGTCAGTGGGGCAGTGTCTGCCTGGGCTGTGCCCACCACAGGAAGATTTTTACAAGCCCCTCAGAATTTGGTTTGTTGACAGCATAAAGCATTTGGCAGGGGAAGAAAAAAGCCTGGAAGTCTGCTGGAATGTATCTGAGTTTCACTGTCTTTTATCAGCTTCTCACACTTCCTTCTCTTGTGTTCTAATCCCACAGAAGTGCTGCAGCTCCAATGTGTGAAGGAAAACAAGGGATTAAATCCCTTGGTTCTTAGCTGGGTGCCAGGCTGTATTCCCAGAACCTGCCCAGGCACGGGAAGGTGCAGAAGTGGCATTTCATCTCCCAGTGCTCTTCAAATCATACTGTGTGAGCAGGTGCAAACCAAAAATCCCTACCATGGCATCCCTGTGGTGTCCTGCCCTACCTGGAGAACAAAACTGGCAAGGAACAGCAAGGTCAGCGTGTGTGGAAAGGATGAATTAAATGCATACATTGAATTTATACAATATATTTTCAGGTGGTCCATCATTTTTCAGAGCAAATTGACTTTTCACTCAGGGTGTGCTCAAATGGGATCCTGTCTGTGGCAACAACATGGAATTTCCTGTGAAAACCAGGTGCCCTTGGCTGGGTTTTCCACTGTCCCAGTTACTTGCTGCCCTCCTGTCCCACTGCTGGCAGCACATCCAGGGGCTGGGATTCCCATCCGTGCCCACAGACCAAATCTGTCTCGATGCTCTCCCCCCTTCTGCAGTCAAACCTGTGGGATGCTCAAAGCAGGATTCAGGTTGCGGGTTTTAAGCAATTCATGATCTTTTAAAGATGAAAAGCCTATATAAATGGATGCTTTCCCATGATCCTGTTTTATTTACTTGCTGGCACAGTGAGTGGCTGTGAGACCACTTGGATTTTCATCTTGCAGAGACTCTTTGGTGCCTTGTGGGGCATCCTGAATGCTCCCCTGGATTTAGGATCCCTGAAATCCTTCGAGGAAAGGGAGGACTCTAACTGGGAAGTGACAGCCCAGCCCAGCCCTCTCTGTGCATCCCCACACCTGTATTCCTGTCCTTTCCTTGTACCAGCATCTAAAAACCAAGGATGACTTTCCAAGGAAGTTTCCTCACTGAAATAGCTAATGAGGACTGATCACATCCCCCAGCTCTCTCCCCCCAGCTCGCCACCCCTCTGAAAAAAAAAATCAGAATAATAATTAAAAGATGCCTAGAAACGCTCTTGGAAGAGCATAAATTCTGAAGATGAAAGTAAATGATTAAAATAATTAAATACTTCAAGTTGACAAGCAGAAGCAGAATCTTGCCAACGGACATTTGTCGGTAATTAGTTAATTAATCCTAACACAAATTATAAGCCATAACAAACCAGTCAGGCTGAACGCAGCCGGCTGTTCGGAATTAAACTTAGAAAAAGAGGGAGCGAGAGGAAAAAGAAAGAAAAGTTTGAAGATTCTTGTGGATCTGAGGGAAGATGCTGAGCCAGAGCTGGTGAACCCTTGGGAAGAACCACCAGGGCCATGGGTTGGTTCAGTGGGGCAGGAGCTGGGGCAGAGCAGGGCTCTGTTCCCACCTGGCAGGAGCACAGTGGGATGGGATGCTCAGAGCAGGGAGTGCAGAGCAGGATTTGGGATTTCCACCTATTTCCTGTGAGTCAATGTGGCAAAAAGCTTCCCAGCTCTGTTTCCTTCTCTGCCACTGCTGCCAGTTTGCACTTGAGGTACATCCTTGCCAAAGGAACAGGGATGGGCAGTCGAGGTCCCTTGAGGTCCCTGGGCAGGTGGTGACACTAATCCAGAGGTTTCTGGAAGACAGGTGGGGACTGAGAAGGGCTCTGTCCGGGGGTGTTGGGAGGGGAGCTGCAAACCAGCTGCCCATTAACACCCTGGCTTGGAAAGTGTTTCCAGGACAGGCTGGAAAGGCAGGGTCAGTGCCTGAGATCTGAGTCCTGCCAGGGAAACTCGGTGCAAATGACACCAAGCCACATGTGCAGCCAGCAGGGACCTGGTGTGAGCCACATCACTGGGGAGATGGGGAGAATGGAGTCTTTGTGGGATGGGAAGAGGTTAATGAGCTGCAGGCTGGTTTCCCACCTCTGGTCACCTTGGCTCAGGCCCAATTTTCAGTCCTAGATTGAGTGATGCACAGGCAGGGCACGCTGACTGACAGCTCATCTGTGGCTGCAGCGCTGTGTTCACACATCCAGCTGGGGCTGGGGAGGCTCTGAAGGGCCAGGCTTTGCCTTTCCTCCAGCCTGGAAAAGCTCTGGAGCAGCCAGGAGTCAGTGTTCCTATGGAGAGGCTCTGCACGTCCCCAGCACGGGTGACAGATTGGGCCAAAGGACAGCTGGCAACGCAGCTTAAGTGAGAAATGGGACATACAGGTTGCAAATGGGCTTTTATCAGGAAGGAAAAGAAGGCATGAAGTGTTTTGAAGGAATAAACAGGCAGCAGGGCAGTGTGACTATCCCACACATCCCACTGTCTGATGTGCCACGTGTACCATGGGAGAGGCAGCCCAAACATGTGAGCACACATGACCATCCCCTGACGGGATTTACACACAGAGGAGAAAGAGATTATTTACAAGACAGTAAGAACTAGCACTGAAGAGATGCAAAGCCCATCTCTTTTGTCCCAGACTCCCTGAGATGCCTGTGGAGCTGGTCCCTGTTTGCCATCAAACCCACCCAGAGCTCTGCTGAGGAGAAAGTTCCATCTGCATGTGCGTGAGCGTGTGTATGCACGTGTTCTAAGTGTTGTGCATTATGTGAGCTCTGACCTTCAGAGGGGAACAGAAGGAATATTTTCCTCCCCGAGGCTAGAGTTGTCAGTGAAATGTCTGTCTTCCTTAATAATTTCAATCCGGGTGACAGGGGACAGGGCATTTTGCTCTGAACGAACGTACTGTAAAAACTGTCAGATAGAATTTGTCTCAAGAAGCAACATTTCTATCCAGTCGGGGTCATAATTACAGGCATCTTCTGACCTGTGGAGCAGCACATTTTTCTCAACTGAAAGAAAGAGTCCTAAAATAGGTGGTTTGCTCTTCTGCAGAGCTTTGGCTTGAGCCTAAATGGATTCTAGCAGGCTTTCTTCATTTGTTTGTGGGCTCTTTTTTTAAAATCCAGAACAAACTGTGCACTGAAGTGACGTAGCAGAAAAGAGGGATAGAAATTGCCATTCATTGGGCTGGAGTAATGGCCTCTTTCTCCTATATCCTGTCTCCCAAGTGCCTGCCTTGCTGAACTTCCTCCACACTGACACTGGCCAGCGTCTCGTTAATGAACTGAATAAGTAACTAAATGGGTGATTAACCAAATGAGCATGACGATAATTTGATTGTGCTTTCCTCACTTTGAAAGCACAGGAAATAGTAAGAAAAGTAATAATTCAGTGACTAGCAGGAATTCAAACAGGGCAGAGCTAGAGGAACAGGGGGGAGCTCTGACTAGATATTGCTGTCTATAAATGCCCCACAACCCTGCAGAAATCTGTTTTGCTAAATATTTGGATTTCTTGATTTGTGTTTCCACACTGGTGAAAAAACTATTCCATTATTTGAAGTAGCATTTCCTTTTATGGTTGAATTTTATTATTAGCAACATTTATGAAATGGATCATCCTGCTGTGCAGTTATGGGTCACACCCCACTCAAAGCTGGACATCGTTTTGGGGTCACCAGCTTGGTTTATGTAACAGAGTTCCTGCTCATTGAGGTCTGAGGGAGAGGGAACCCAAAGTTAACACAGTGGGAAGATATTCTGCACTGCTGGGGTGGGAGAAATGGGAAAACTGGGAGATAACACGCTGTGCTGGGCCACCCCAGTTGCTCATGGTGGATGGATATCCTGTTCCCATTCTGAGGAAACAATGGTGACCATGGCAGAACCACTGGGAAGGAGCATCCAGCCCAGAGCAGGGCCCCAGCTGTCTCTGGAACGTTCTCACCTGCCAGATCAATCCTGCCAGAGACACAAGTGTTAATCAGCTGATGGCAGTGGCAGTGACAATCCATTTTCACCTGCACACTCCAATGGAGGGCCCATTCTTGCCATCGCAGGTAAACACGCTGCAATGGGCCTGGGAGTGGGAAGCAGAGCTGCCCTAGAGATAGAGGGAGACCTGTGGGATTGGTGCTGCCAGGCATTGATATTCCCTGACAAGTCCAGCAGGAATGAGGGCTCTGGGAAGGTGTTTTGCTGGTGGTGGGTGAGGACACGGCCCCTCCATGCTGACCTCAGCTTGGGACACATCGGGAGGCGCTGGGTGCCAATGCAAGGGATTCACCACACCTTACACTCCATGACCTTAGTGCGGGGGGTCTCTCCCCCACCTAAACCCACCCTTTATTTCCAATATTCCCTCAATTTTCCCTCACCATTCCCTCCCACACACAAACACCCCCCCTCCTTGTCACCCCCGCCCCTCAGGGGTGGGGGGGGCGGCTCTCGCGAGCGCTGACGTCATCGGGGCGCGCCGGGCGCGGGCGGCGCGCGCTGTGTCACCAACATGGAGTACCTGATCGGCATCCAGGGCCCCGACTACGTCCTGGTGGCCGCCGACACCGTGGCCGCCTCCAGCATCGTGCAGATGAAACACGGTGAGACGCCCACGCACAAACGCGGGCACACCCGCCCCGGGGGGTGCCGCGCTCGGCCGGCGCTCTGGCGGTGCGGTGGCCCCTGGTTGTACCCCACCCCCTCACACACACAGAGGCCTGTGTGGGGTTGGGGCGCTTTGAGGCCTCGCAGGGCCCCGCGGGAGGGTTTGGCACAGGGTGGGGTGTGGGGAAGCGCTGCCGGGGAGGTCCAGTGGGAGGGTTGGTCGCTCTGCGGCCTCTGGTGCTCCCGGGCTCAGAGGGCCGCTTTAAAGATCCACATTCTAAAAGAGGGGCTTAAAGGGCCGCTTTAAAGATCCCAGTCCTAAACTTGGGGCTCAGAGGGCCGCTTTAAAGTTCACAGTTCCAAAAGCAGGGCTCAAAGGGACGCTTTAAATTTCCCAACCCTAAACCCGGGGTTCAAAGGGCCTCTTGTAAAGCTTCGAATCCTGAGCCAGTATAACTCTGTTATATATATATTATATTTAATAAACACTGTGGTGGGATCTTAGCATAACTTTCCAGTCCAGTTAAATGTTGGCTCCAAAATGTGTTTTTTCCCTTAAGAGAAATATACTTGGATTGTAGGATTTGGTTGCTCTGGTAGGGAAGAAACCCCATAAATTCCATGTAGTTATTTAGAATAGTGGTGTTTGTCAGTAATTGCATTCATTAGTAAATTAATAATTAGTAAATCAGTAAATTGATTGGCTTCTGTTGCAGGATATTTGGATAGAGTTGAATGGTCACTGAGCAAAATTCTTGGTCCTAGCCCCAGGAATGTTACACTTTGAACACGATATTCTGTGTGAAGCTTTAGTGTTTCCTACCTTATTTCTGAGATGGGAAATACTGTTTATTTCTGGAATGCCTCCCTTTCTGAAGAGCTTTGTTTCTCTTGGTGATGTGTTTGACAACTCTTGTGTCTTGTGCCCCCACCTGTGAGAAGCTGACTGTCAGGGTTTGCTCAGGAGGACTTTTTTGATCTTGGTACAGTTCTCCAAGTCTCCTCCTTGCTTCTGAAAAGCCCTGATGTGTCAGGAGATTGGCAAAATAATTTATTCATATGACCACAGCTCTTAATGTTGTTTCTCTTTGCCTAGACCATGACAAAATGTTTAAGATGAGTGAGAAGATCTTGCTGCTGTGCGTGGGGGAGGCTGGAGACACGGTGCAGTTTGCAGAATACATCCAGAAAAATGTGCAGCTCTACAAAATGAGAAATGGTGAGTGAAGCAGGACAGGTGCAGGAGGTTGGGAGCAGAGCTAGGGGTGGTTTCCAGGTGAATGTTGGTGGAAGGGACTGGAATTCTGCATTTTTAGTGTGCAGCAAAGGTGGTAATTCAGGCAGGATTGGAAGAAATGGAAGCTGGATTATGTAGTATAAATTTGAAGGTTTATACAAATTTCAGCAAACTTCTTTGTAATATAAATATTTTATTAACAAACCTTTTATTCTCTTAATGTGTTCATTGCACACTGTTACCAGTTCTTCTGATATATTGGACAAAAGAAATTCAAGCTACATGTCCTTACTATTTCAGTTTTTTGAAGCCCTGTGTATTTCCATGGTCTGCACAGGTATGAGGAACCCAAATTTTGAGGGCCCTTCTTGTGCTTGTAGCTTTCGGAAGAAAACTGGAATTAGACAAAGAACACAACATTTTGTCACTGCAGAACATCTCATTATTGCAGAATAGGAGTGGGAGGGCAGGAGGTGAAATGTGAGTGTGGATTTGTGGTGCTGCCAGATAAACACTGATGTTTCTTCCCCAGGTTATGAGTTGTCTCCCACTGCAGCTGCAAACTTCACCCGGAGAAACCTGGCCGATTACCTGCGGAGTCGGGTGAGTGGGGACCGAGGGAGGAGTGGAGCCTGAAGAAGGTGGGGGCTGCTGTCTTTGGTGTGGATTTGGAAGGGGCTGCCCAGGGAGGTTTGGAGTGCCCAGCCCTGGAGGTGTCCAAGGAATGACCAGATGTGGCACTCAGTGCTCTGGGCTGGGGGACAGTGGGAGTCAGGCACGGGTTGGACTCGATGGGCTGGGAGGGCTTTTCCAACCTGACTGATTCTGTGAATTCATGTGACTGAAAGGATGTCTCAGTAAAATATAACTTGATTTGCTTGTTTAAAAAGCTTATCACTTAATTTATCAATATCTGATACAACTGTAGACTTAAAATGTCACTCAGTCCAGTTGTGGAGTGAATTAAACCTCTTGAACATTGAGTTCAGATTGTGGGTTTTCATGCAAATGCACCAAATCCGTTTCATCTTCTTGGAAAATGGTTTCATAGAGCAAAGCTGTTTGATGTACTTAGCAAAACAAGTGCCTTTTGTAAACAGCCATGGGAAGCTTTCAGTAAATACCAAATCCAAGTTGGAGCTGTGTTTTCAAGTTACTGAACTGCAATTGATGATGTTCCCAAGTATGAAAAGGTGTGGTGAAGGGGCAAACAGACTTTCAGCAATCCAAGGTTAGGAAGCATTTCATTGAGAAGAATGTTAATGTGCTGTATGAAAGAAAACAGGAAGAAAGAGAATGTTGAGAATGAAGTTGATCAGCTCTGTCAGGGGTAGAGCGTGGGATAAGTTGTGTTGCATTCTAACAGTGCACTGCTCAGGCCTGAAGTGAGGTTTTACAGGAACAAATAAAGACCAGTTTTACCTCAGAGCTGTTTTGTTGAGAACTGTACATGTGTGGAGTGAGAGTTCTTCAAGAACTCATCCCCAGAGATCATTGTTCTCCTTTCTGACATAGATCACAGCTGCAGGCCACAACTTTTCCTTGTGGGTCCCTTCCAGCTCAGATGTGATTCGACCCTGCTCTTCTGGTTTAAATGGCTCCAGCCAACTCTGTGGCTGGTAGGTGATGGTTGGCAGTGATGGTTGGCAGTGATTTGCCTTGGCTTGTGTTCAGGTGGGATTTGGAAGGTCTGTGTGTGTTTTGTGCACCTCTGTGCAGTTTTTGAGGCTGATGGAAAGCAGTGATGCTGTTGCTTGGGGCCTGGCCCTGGGGGCTGCCTGGTGCTGGTAACTCATCTCAGGGATATCTGAGCTGCACAGATGAGCCTGAGTGTCCTGCCCCACTTAAGCAGAGGCAGCTCTTTCTTTCATATGATTTAAAGTACCTTTTACAGGCTGTTTGGTGAACTTGCCCATCAGGATACAGCACTGATGTCGCACCTTTGTCTTCCCCTGTGCCACATCCCTTGAGGCCTGATCCTCCCTGTAGCTCCCCTCCTTCCTGAGCCCACGCCTGCCTTGCAGCTCACCTGCTCCAGATGGGCAGCACAGTGGGGAGGACACTGGCAGAGGCAGATGTGTTTATTTACCAGAGACAAAACACTGCTCTGGTGCAGATGGCAACGCCCCGGGGCACGGCGCACTCTGACACTGCTGTCACACTACACTGAGCCCCACACTGCAGGGAGAACCCTTGCTCTCCAACCACAGCACTTAATGACTTGTTTGTGGGATTTAGAATTTGATAATACAAGCCTTGCCTGTGGAATTTATTTATTTTTTTTTTCCTCTCTGTGAATTTTGTTACATTTTCATCATCCTGTGTGGGATATCAGAGGGCTTAACATTAGTGCTTGGTATCTGTTTAAATTGCACATGGAATTCCTGGAGGCTACTAGTGTAATGATGTGGATGACAAAATTAAAAATGAGAAAAAATTGAAAGGTAAAACATGCCTCCTGTTAGGAGCAGGAAAATAGCTGAGAAGTAAAAAGTTTGGTGGGGAAAATGTAGTTCTTGCTGTATTGGCACTCACCATGTGGAGCTGTTACAGAGGCCAGAAGGTGTGTGAAGGGGAGAGGTTAAACTGCAGCAGGGCTGTCTCAGGCATTAGACTCTGGTTGGAGCTGAGTGGTGCTGTAGTGGCAGGACAAGAGGGAATGGCCTTAAGCAGAAGGAGAGCAGGATTAGATGAGCTCCCTTCCAACCCAAGCCATTCCATGAATCTGTTGTTACCTGCTCCAGCACCTCACTTGGGTCACCAAGTGCCAGGTTCAGTACATTTGACTCACTGCTGAGGTTGTGTGGTGGGGAATGGGAAAAACAGCCCCCTGCCCCTCCAGAGGTGGGGAAATTCAGTCCCTGGTTGTGATGCTGTTTAATTATAGGTGACAGGGTCTGGCTGGAGTCCAAAGGCAGCCTGTCAGCTCCTATCCCTGTGTCCACACTTGGCAGGAAACTTCCTTGCTCCCACCTTTCCCCCCGTGCTGTGACTTTGGCTTCCGCCAGATGTCACAGGGCTGTGTCACCACCACCCTCCCGAGCTGGGGTCGGGGTGTTTAGCACAACTCTGCTCTCCAGCTGGAAATTCTACAGAATTTCACACATCTCCTAATTACTGTTGTTATTTTAAATCAAACAGCATCAAGTGCAAAGCTGCTCAGGATGGGAAGTGGTGTCTCTGTAGGAAGGGGAGTTTGGGATAAAAGAAGTCCCATCCTGGAGTGTCAGTCATCACTCATTTGGTGGCCCTTTAACCCCAGCAGTCTTGTCAAGAGTTTAGGACTCTTGGCATGGATTGAGTCACAGAAGGCAAGGAAGGCTGCCCTCAGAATGGACTGAAGGGTTGGGATGCACAAGGAATTCCAGTCCCAGCATCGAGGTGTTAACACTGCAAATTTCGTTTCTAATCGTGGCAGTTGTAAATAGATTATGTAGATTTTCTAATGTTTAAATCCTGCCCTTCTTGAATAATAAGGCATGGGGGATAATTATTTACATTTGGGTTTTAAGAAGTCTCAGAGACCATTAGCAGGAGAACTTACAACTGAAAATCAGTTTACAGATGGGTTTAAGTCTGGATAACACCATTTATTTATGGTTGAGTATCTCGCATATGCCAATGTTGGTAATTCCAAGTCACACAATAATTTGAGTGATCTTGTGTCATGGCTCTTAAATATCAACTTGTGTGATGTTTCACAATAAATAAAGGATGAAATACAGCCTAATTAAACGAATACAGCTGCATGGTAACTTCTTTCCAAATATTCTTGGGTGCTTTGAAGATTAAATCACACGATTTGCAGTGATGTTTGATATATAACTGTAGCCTGCTTTATTCTTTCCTACTGTCTGAAAGTAAAAATACAGTGTCCTGTGATTTGGGGGGCTTTTCTTTGCATGGAAATTCACATATCAAAATGAACTTTTTCCTATGATACAGTTTGGCTTTAGGGTAAAATTCTGTTTGCTCTTTTAATCTGTTGGTTGCATCATCATTTTTTTCTTAGTTTGTTGCTTTGTTGATCCAGGCTTTCCAGCACTTTAGAGATATCCTGTTAGTACAATTAATCTAATGAGAAACATTGTGTAGATATGAAAATACTGGAAGTATATAAAAGCTGCCTTTAAAAACACATACTACAATTCCCAAATTTTTTTCTGAGCCTGCATTTAAAAATAATACAGTGCACGTGTGTTTCATGGTCTTACAAAGTACAGATCTTGGAGGGAGATGTGGGACAAGGAGGGATGTTTGATTTATTCATGGTGGTGGAACACTAAACCCAGAACATGAAGGGAACTGCCAAAGATTAAACTTGGTACATGCAATAAAAAACCAAATTGCCAGTGAACAGGACACTGTGTGTAACTGTGTGCACTGTGTGAGAGCTTTTGTATGCACTGAAATGGGCCGTGGTCACTGGGAGGGGGACTGGGAAAAGAGCAAAGAGCAGGTTAAATGAACAAAGAGTTCTTAGAAACTGCAAAATGTTCATGTTGTGCTCACGTGTCGACAGTAAAAATCCACAAGTTTTATGCTGAGATGAAGGGGCCTGGTGTGAAAACTGCATTCAAGTTTTCTGAAGTTCGAGTGTGCTGTGAAAGCTGTAAAAAACCCCCAGACATGGTGGTTTTCAGGAGAATCAAGAGCTTTATGTTTTCACTTGCTTGTGCAGTCCGTGTTACCAGAAGACCTGATGGTTTCTAGGTTGAGACCCCCAATCTGCTGCAGAAAGGGTTGATGTGGCATTTTAAGGTAAAGAACTGTGAAACCAGCCACATTGCTGCTCTCCAGGTGCCACGGGGAATTAAGATCCAAAGGTTTAGGTGTCCCTGCTTTGACAGAAACATCCTTTCTGTGTGCAGACCCCTTACCACGTGAACCTTCTCCTGGCTGGCTACGACGACCACGAGGGCCCTGCCCTGTATTACATGGATTACCTGGCAGCCCTGGCCAAGGCTCCTTTTGCAGCACATGGATATGGAGCTTTCCTTACCCTCAGCATCCTGGACCGCTATTACAAGCCAAGTAAGTGGACTCAGTGGACGGAAAAACTCTCCTGTTTCAATGCAGGTCTTTAATTTATTAATCAGTGAGGCTGACGTTTGCCAAATCAGGTGTGATTGCTGTGGCACTGCAGGTTGGAACTTGACTTTTTGTTAGACAAATGGAGCTTTAAGTGTTACCTTCTGGTGTTGCTGGAGTGGTAATGTGAAACCAGTCAACTCATAGATTCTTTTTTTCCTGTTTGCATCTTAACAGACTGGAAGTGAAGGAAGTTTGAGTTTATTCTAAAACATGAGTAGGCTTTCCTGGACCATTAGCTGCTGGTAGTCTGCTTTTAATAAATAACAGTTTGATAACTTTATCTTCCTGCTGGTCTGCTGGCTCTGACATGTACACTTGCCCAGATTATCCATGTACAGAGGGCAGTCCCAGATCCTGCTGCTCCATGTCTTGGATTGGCTTTGTGTGATATTGAAAACATTTCAGTGAAAAGATATTCCTAGTAAGATTGTCCCCAGAACCTGAAGTGGTGGTGATTGATCCTAGAGCATGGAATGGTTTGGGTGGGAAGGGACCTTAAAGCTCATCCCATTCCACCCCTGCCATGGACAGGGACACCTCTCACTATCCCAGGTTGCTCCAAGCCCCATCCAGCCTGGCCTTGGACACTTCCAGGGATGGGGCAGCCACAGCTTCTCTGGGAAACAGAGAGGTTTTGGACTGATTTACAGTTCTGTGCACGTGGCAGCTGCTGATCTTAATTCTTGTACGTGTTTGTACCTGTCTAGAGTTGTAATTTTAGAATCATAACCCACTGCCAAGGAATAAACATGGCCCCATCCCCACTGTACAGATGAGGAAATTGCAAAGCTTGGAATATTGTTAATCTGATATCTTTGGCTTTACCTACAAAACAACTCCTGTGTGCAAAGTTGAAGTTAATATCTCTGCTCTGAGATTAGAAATGCTTTCATCCACCTCCTACAAGAAATGTAGCTGTAAACTGATCATTTTATTCTAATGGAATTTCTGCCTGAACAGTGGATGCAGATCTGGAACAAAGTGTAGAAACAAGTTTGGAGAGGTCCAGTCGTGTCCCTTAAAAATCCTATTGCTCCATTTTCACCATTTCTCATGGAACAGAATAAAATGACAACCAGCAATATATTGTCATGGCTTGTCATCCCTACAGACTGCCAGATTTTATCCTCAAGTGTTTGAATAGCAGGAGCATCCCACACGTGCCTGCCCCATTACTGAGCTCAGACCCAGCAGGAAGGTTGTGTTAAACCCCTCTCCACCTCCTGCCCCTGCCTTGCAGCCGGCTGGGGCAGCTGGAGCTGATTTAGGGCTGTCCCAAACTCGAGGAGAGGGAGGCAGAGCCCTGGCCGTGGCCATGGGAGGCAGAATTCCGTCATGCTTCCCATTGCCTGTGACAAATCGATTCTCAATGGCTTGTTGTGGCGCTGCACGGCGTCCTGGGGACATCTGGAAAGCGTTTGCTGGGAGCTGGGAAGGAGCAGAGGGTTTGGTGCTCAGCTGAAAAGTTGTTTAAATTTAATAAACTTTCTGCAGGGAGAGAGAGAGAGAGAGAGAGAGATGGCCTCTAATGAAACCAATGTGTGGATGTTTTCCCTTTCAGGTATCACACGTGAGGAAGCAGTGGAGCTCTTGAAGAAATGTCTAGAGGAGGTGAGTTGCCAAAGTCAGGCCCTGGTGATGCTGGGAAAGGGAGGTTTGTTTGCATTCGTTCCCTGATACTTTCCTGTTCCTCTTGTCACACTTTTCGCTGCCTTTGCCAGGAGGGTAATAAATGCACATTGGCCAGATGTGGAGGAGCTACTGAGGAAAGGGATTTGTGGGCACTTGTGTTGCCTTTGCATGGTTCACATCCTCCAGAACCTAAACTTGGAGCTTAATTGCTTTTCTTTACTTCTGCTTCTTCCATGCTTAGCATAATATTGATACAGAGCTTTTCCTCTGGTGCTCCTTCTGAACCTCCTGCAGCATCCTTCTGTCACTGGTGTTACACTTGAGCACTCTTAGAAATATATCCCAGAAATATATAATTCTTCTGCAGCCTGTGAAGTGATACCAGAGGTAAAGCCTGGACCTGAAAGTTCATGACCAATTTTAGTGTAAACATAAGACTCCAGGTATTTCACACACCAAGGTTTTTATTGCAGGAAAATAGTCTTTATCCTTGTCTTTAAGAGATTGAATCAAATTTAACTCTGGGGAAACATCAGGAAGAAATGCTCTGAAGAGGTCCTGTTTGAAGTGTATTTGTGATACATGCACTTTGTGCCCAAGATTATAGCCCACTCAAGTTTTCCTGCCTAAATGTTAGCATTTAAGGCCTGTGCATTTTGCATCTCTAGCCTGGGCTTGTTTAACATGGATTGTCTCACAACAGAGAGCAACTCACACTGATTCATTCCTGAGCAGTGAAAAACCCACTCTAGTTCCTAACACTTCAGGCCACTAGAACCAGGGTGGGAATTTCAATGTGCAACAACCTCCTCTTAAATGATATTCTCCTTTTATTGAAGCTTTGAGTGAATCTCATCCCTTTTGTGTTTTTGTCTTTGCTGAACAGCTCCAGAAACGCTTCATCCTAAACCTGAGCTCCTTCAATGCCCGGTTCATTGACAAGGAGGGCATCCATGATGTGGACAATATACCCCTTGCAAAAGTGGAGTCCTAACCCTTGAGGTCTTTCTTCAGCAGTCTTCTTGTTTTGTTCCCTTTTGGGTTTGTTTTTTTCTATTCATTTGAGGCACACGAGTCATGTACTGCAGTGGGAGATCAAATAAAGTTTGACATTTATATAGCCAGTTTTATCCTTTTATTCCAGTGATCCTTCTGGGGAGGATGTAAGTAAATTGTTCCTCAGTGAAGGGGAAATTTGATTTACTGTTCATGGGGGCACATTCAGGTTATTTATCTTTCCTCTTCTGAGCTTTTACTGCTCCCCAAATCTCTTGTGTGGGAAAACTGTATTTAATAGATGACACTGTGCTGTCATCTCTCATCATTAAAGCTCAGCAAACTCCAGACAATTGTTCCATGCCAATCATGAAGCATCTTCTTTATTTTTCCAAAGGTGTTACCACTGTTTACTTAATAAAATAATAATCAGGTTTTCAAGGACTTAATTTGCTTTTGATACAATTTTCTTTTACTCAAATTAGATGGAAAGATTTTCACATAGGATGGAGTTTAAAATGCTCTTCCAACTCACCTGACCTTGGTTCTGTTACTGGGAAAGAGGTTTCTGCTGGCACAGTGGGTTCAGAGCTACATTAAGTAGAATTTAAATAATATTTTAAATAGAAACTAATGTACCAATTCTGTGATTTTTCCTAATTGTTGTATCTGTACATTTAGAAGTACATGGAAGCAATTAGATGAGAAATTAAACTGCAGCACTTTTCATAACTATTTGAATTACCCTGAACTAGTCAGAGCTTTGTTTCCATGAGAATGATCCCTCTAAAACCCCAGTCGTGGAACAGCCTCGGGTAATTATCATGTGGCTGATACTTGTGGTCTGCCCAGGAGTGATTCTTCTGAGATAAGTTTTTGGTGTGACTCCATCCCTGCTTGAACTGGCACTAAAAATGCTCTGAGTGCTTATTTTATGTTTGAGTAAGCTTGGGAAAAAAGGGAATCTTGGAAATAGAAGGATGGATATATACAGGATTGTGTGCAGACAATTCTTTGTGTCTCAAGGCATAATAACACCCAAGTTCTCAGTTGGAAATGGTGACAGACCCAACTCTTTATTTGTCAAAGATTTTTGGGTTTGCCTCAGCAGTGTGTTTGAAAAGCTTCATTTCTTCCCCATAAAGTTGCCAGCCTTAAATCCCAACTATTCCTGTCTTATGGAATAGCTGAGAACTGGATGAGAATGAGACTTGTTTAATGCCACAGAGAAGTTTGCAGCTGCAGTGCCTCAACTTCCCCTGCCTCTAAAATCTAATTCTTCCCTGAAGTCCTATCAGGCTTTGTAGTTTAATTCTTCCCAGAAAGAGTTTAATTATCCTCTGGTTTTGCTGTAATGGCTACAGTGGTCCAGAACTCTGAAACATTTTGCTAAAATTCCCTTTTATCTCTTACAAACCTTTCAAACTTCATCCCCAGCCTGACGATTTCCTCTTGGCAGGTCACATTTAACACGAGCAGAGTCTCAAATCTCACCCCTTCGTGTTGCATTAATGTTCTTGCTTAGCCTAATGCAGCATCTCTAATTTATTTTCCCACTGATGTTGAATGTTTTTGCAGGTTTCTTGTCTCGTTTCAGACTCGTCACTGCAGAGGGGGCTGAGCTGATGTGATATTTTTGTCGCTGCATCTCAAAGCAGCGACGCCCCCTCATTGGAGGAATTCTTTGTTTCTGAGCCCAGACTGGGCTGGGGAGCTCTTGGGTGGGGTGAGCCCGGCAGAGAATCTGCCTGCCGTTTTTATTGGCACCTATTTGCATGCAGGTGATTAATAAACATAAAACAATCATTCCCTGGCTGGAGTCAGGTTGAAATGGAACATATGTTTTGCCCGAGGGCACGGCCCAGGATCTGAATCCCCCGTGGAGGGGAAGATCCAAGGGGTTGCATCCGAAGCCAATGGAGCAGCAACCTCGAGGAATGAATAAACACAGCCCTTGATTCCAAACCAGGAACAAAAGAACTGGCCCATGAGGAGATTGGACTCTAACAAAGCAGGTTTTCTGAGGACTTCCCAAGAATTTACACTTTTTAAGGAAAAGGGTGGTACTTTTGCTGTATAACTTATTTTTTTGAAAGGTCTGCGATGCTGATGTTTAAATTTAGAAAGCAGCTTTCATTTTTGACAGTAATACATGGAATCTGAAAAATCAATATTTTATGTTACCAGAAGAGAAGTTTAACCCTAAATCTTTTCAAAGTCCTATTTTGCCTAGAATCCAGGAATCCCTTTTGGAAAGAATTCACCTTTCCATTTGAAATGCATCTGTATTTATCATGACAGGCCACTCTTTCATAAGAAATCTCTGAAAGAATTGAGCACGGCAAGAAAATACTGCTTCCTACTAATTTTTGTGGTTCATATTATAAAAAAAATGAATGTTCCAAACCAAGGCACCGTGGTCCTGGGGCACTGTGGTCACAGTGAGCTGCTCTGCTTTGCCTTGCCTGGTAATTCTGACCATATGTTTTACTCCCAAAGCCTCAGGGCCCAAAGAGTTAACAAGGCCCTTTTTCTCGTGTTAGGTTTCCTGTTTAAGGATGGTCTTTTCCTGAGGAGCAGATCATCACCAGCTCATCTCTCCAGAGCTTGGAGTTTGCTCCAGGATCAGTTTACAGAGCCTTTGTGCCTTAGGCCACTTTTGGTTGGGAGTGCTTTGCTGAAGGAAGAATGTGAGTGTAGGTGCAGCACAGGGCTTTTTCTTGGTGTTAATTACACTTTTCCATGAAGAAAATCTGTGTTTTGGGGCAGACCTTCCTGGGACCAGACACTGGCCCAGAGGAGCTGTCAGTGCTTGGCTGCCTGGCAGGATTGCCCTCACATGGGTTTGTAGCTGTGCCAGGACAGTCCTGCAGCCCAAAAGTGACTTGGTGACTCAAAGTCATCTTGAGCAATGCAGCTTTTCCCCCTGTGGGATGGAGAGTGACACCAAGCACTGACAGCAGGCAAAAGTTGAAGTGGCTGGAAGGGAAAACTCTCTCCCTTTTTGTTCTGCTCACCTTTGTGGGGAGTTACTGGTGGGCGGAGTCCCCAGGCTGATTCACCTCCATTTCCCTAAGATTTCTCCAAAAAATCCCAGACCCTGTTCTGTTAAACAACCCAAGAGATGCTCCAGCCCTGGGCAGGTGAGTGGCCTTGGCAGGGACTGGTTTCCTGTGCAAACCTGAGTGTCCTCAGCAGGAATTGGTGAGCCATTGTGGAGACTGCTCAGTAAAAAGAATAACCCAAGATACAGAAATTCAGTATGTTTGGAGCAATCCTGCAGAGCATCCTCAGCAGCCTTTGAGTCTGACTGTTGGTGCTGATCAGTGGCTGGCAGAAGCTGTGCCACCCAATGGAACTGTCACTTTTTGGAGTGAAGATGTGGGAGCAGAGGGGAGAGAGCAGGCTGAACTCTCCCAAGGAAGTGTTTTCCTTTGCTCCTGTCTCTAGTTTTGACAGGAGGTTCCTGCAAGAGGCATCAGCCCATGCCAGGGCTGACATTAGGAATTATGTTCATAGGATTTGGTTGAGTCCATTTTTCCATCTGAAGCAGGCACAGAATGTTCCTTCTGTATGAAATAAATGGACATTTGAGGAACGAAAACGCTCTCACTTTCCCACCTGTGAAGCACTACACATGTATTGAAGGAAAAATGAGTTTATCCTACCTGTAAAATGTTTATCCTTCAAACCATTTCTAACTCTTTAAAGGTTTAACCTTACATGTGTCGTTATCAGCCATCAACAGTAATTTAGTGGAGGAAATTTTCACTGATCAAACCAAACAGACATCAGTTGTTTTAACAGATTAAAAGGGGGGGAGAAGGCAACAAAATGGAAATGATGGAATTAAAATACACAACTTGTCTATTTTCCATGCCCTTGACTATATTGGTTTGGATCTCTGTGTTCTCCTGGCTGGCTGAGGACTATGTTAAAAAATAAGTTAGTTGTCTTGGAAATGTAAAGTGACAGTTTAAGTGTTTTGTTTCTGTGCTAATGTGCAATTAGGTCGTTATCCAATAAGCTGATTCATGTAAGTCTAACTGGAGACAGCTGTGGAAGGCAGAGAGAAAACCCTTTGCTGTTGGGGAACAGGGAGAGGGTGTCTAAAAGGATCTGTTCCAGCACTGCCAGGATGGTCTTTCCCCCTGTGTTGAATAGTAAAGCTTAGCAAGATTTTTGACAAACCAAATTCTGCTGAATAGAGAGAAAAGTGTGGGTAGATCTGGATGCCAGCAAGTGTGGTATCATTTTTGATCTATAAATTAAGTCTAAGGCAGCACTGCAAGGTGGGCCAACCTAATCACTGAATTCTCTGAAGTGATTTCTTGGCTGAGTGTGATTTGATTTGGGTAAACTGCCTTTTTCTTAGGAGATGTTTCCTTGATGTTGTCACATATTTGTAGTGTTTATGCCCAAACATGAAAATAGTCTTTTTCCTCGAGTTAATTTCCAGCAGACAGAGGAAGCTCCCTCATTTTTTGGGTCAGTATTTTTGGGATTATGGACAGTGTCCTGCTACAGTAGCACCAAAACACCTGTGGGCTTCAGTGCTGCTCCATCTTCTGGGAGTGCAGCACTTGCCATTCCCTGCTCCCAGAGCTCCTGGGTTGTGGGGAACTCCTGTGTGTGTCCCCAGCCTGTGGATTCAGCAGAGGGCACTGATCTTGCACGCTGCCACCTCCTCCCAAACTGGTTTGGCCTCTTCCTCCCTTGCAGATCATCTGATGGGGACAGAACTCCACGTGTTGGAGAGAGAGTCAGTGCCTGGTCCAGCCCTGGCAGGTGGGATGTACCAGGTTTGTTGCTTCCCCTTGGAATCAGTTGTCCCATGAAACGGGTAATTATCCATGTTTTCACGAGGGAAGATAGCCTGGAACTCACCAAAACAACCCAGAAGTGCTGCTGGAATCCATCCTCTCCTAGTTCATCACACCCTGACAAGCAGGGATGTCAATTAAAGTAAATCTTTTATTTTTTTTAGGCTAATACAGTTGTCCCTTGCAAAGCTGCTCTGGACATCCACTGCTGTGTGCCCCAGGTGAGGATGCTCAGAGGGTTCTGGCAGCACCACATGATGCTCCTTTCAAAGAACTTTCTGTGCTTCCTCAGCAAAATCTGCTCAAGGGGAAAAATTGGGAATGGTCCACAATGGCTGGTTTGGAATGTGGGATGTTCTAACACCTTCATTTGCTCCTTCCCAACAAGTCTGCAGTGTGCTGAGCCTGGGGCTGAAGGGGGTCATTATGGGCCTGGCCTGAGCAGAAAATACACTTGTCTATGTAATTAAAATGTCCCCAGTTGGATTATATGGGAATCAGAAACTTTCAAGTACATAACCTGACTCTGACATGGGAATTGGGAAAACATTTCCGAAGCTGTCAGTTCATTTTGTGGTTTTCTTTCTTTCTTTTTTTTTTGAACAGCAGTTTCTTGAATCTTGGAAATTTCTGTCACTGGGCAAGGCTGAGTTCAGGATATAAAATGATTTCCAGGGTTTACTTCTTCCCTATTTTCTCTGATTTAAAGTCATAAGGTTCAAACCTGTTTGTTCTTTTTTAAAAAAACCAATTATCCTTAAACTCACATAGCTCTGAGTGAGCACCTTCAAGACAAAACCCATTAAAAGAGGGTTTTAATTTAATTTCTTAGGGTGTCATCTCAAAGCACATAAGAAACCAGCCCAGAGCATCAGAGTGGGGCTGTGCTGGGGCACTTCTGATATTCCAGGGGTGTGTGCTGGTGTTTCCCTCGTGCTGAGGGTGGTGTGATGGGCCAGGGGCAGCTGGTTGGGGGAGCTCCATCCCCTCTGCTTGCACAAGCCAGGTCTGGTTTGAGGTTAACCCCTGCTGATGTGTTTAGGAGCTGTGAAACCACACAGTTTTGCTTTGGGTTTCCATGCTGGCTCCAAAATTTGCAGAGAACTAAAGCAAAAGGTTCTTTATGTTCAACAGCTGTGAAAAAGCTTATTAAGGCAGGAATTAACAGAAAGCATTTTGCCCCAAACTGAGCTGAACGGAGCTATTTTTCCTTGCAGGATTTGCTGAATTACTCCTTGGCTGAGCAGGTTCAAAGGCACTGACAGCTTATTTTTATATTTTTTTAAAGAATATTTTAAAAAAGGAATGCTCCTTAATACTTTTACTTTTTCATCTAAGTTTTCTACTTCCCCATGTATAAATCTATAGTGTGGATTCTCTGAGTGATCCCCAGTCCACAAATGTTCTTAAACTTGCTTTGTAGGGTTTTTCCACCTCTTTTTCCTTGCTCACTTTCCTGGGCAGAGCTGAATCTTCACCCTTTGCCTGGAATCTCCCTCTTTGCCCAGTGTAAGGTGTGCTCTGGCAGGGGGTGATGGACTCTGGGGGGCTGTGGATGTTCCTGTTCCCACTCTGGCTCTGGAAAACTCTGCCAAACCCTGCAAAGAGACAACCTAAGCGGGGCCAAGTCAGAGTTATCTGTGCTGCAAGACTGGTCTGATCCCTGGGGTGATTACTGAGAGCTCCTGGAGGCTCCCTGTGATGACCAAATTAGCAGGAAACTCCAAAAGCCATAATATAGAATATATAATATATACCATCTAATGTGCTGCTGCCATATGACAGGGCTGGGAGAGGAAATGAAATGAAAATGGGTCAGGAGTGGGAGGCCTGGGCTGAAGCAACTCCTTGTGGTGCCTGAGTCCATTTAAGAGGCAAAACAGCAGCACATTTACCAGGAGGGTGGAAGAAAGGCTGTTTTCATGGTCCAGACTGGGCAAACTGGTTCTCCCTTTGTTTCCACGTAGAACCGACAGGCAGCAAAGTGGAAGGGGAGAACTTTTCATTGTTGGAAATAAAATAACAAACTTATAAATTCTATCTTTGAAACTGTGGAAATAAATTTGGGGGATTTTTTGTAGTTATAGTGCCTGAGTTGGTTTATCAGGGGTTGAATCCCAACGTTTTCCCTGAACTCCCCAAGTCACTTCAGCCCTTCATGTCACATCTGTTTGCATCTCAAGGTGTCAGGACAAAGCCATACAAAGGAGTCATCCTGAATAACACTGCCATAATTTTTCCTGCCTTGGAAAGGTTCTGGGATGCTTCAGCACTGTGATCTTGGGGACAAAGCTTGGATATTCAATGTCTGGAATGATTATTGCTAATTACGGTGTTCTATTGGGAATGGGGTGATGCTCATGTGGCTAGAGTGGGAATTTTTTAGCATATAAAGGAGGGGAGGTAGGAAGGCCAAAGTGGTACCTTCTGGCTCAGCATGGCCAGATGTCAGTGGGTGACCAGGTTCAGACTCTCTCTGTTGGAATAATGAAGGCTCCTCGTGCTCCATATACAGCCCAGACAGGGTCTAAATCAACAATCTCAGGATCATTGTGTCACCCTCACAAATAGCATTTATTTTACTGCCTTGTTTGAAAATGTCTCCAGTTTTGTTGTTTGGATTGAGCTGCACCAACAGGAAAAGCCTCCTTGGATTGTGCATGGAAAGCTGGGAATTGAATGGACTCTCCTCTAGGAAGGAATGCATTAACTACAGGTCAGCAAACTCTGCTTATTGGGTTGTTTCACACCAAGAGCTGTTATTACCCTGGTGCTTTTAAGGTGCCTGCTTAAAGGTAATTATTTCGTGTGTCCAAAGCCATGTGGAATTCCAGCACAGGCTCTGCTCACTGGCATTAATGATGCAGCACAGTCACAGCTCCCAGTTCCCCTCAGTTTGCCCTTGGGACAAGAGACTCTCAGGGAATGAAGAGTTTTTCTTATTGTTCTTATTCTTTTTCACTTGTCAAGGCTTGGCACGTGGTTTCTCTGGATTTGTCACTCATTCCAAATTAATTCAAAAAGGATTTTTTTGTTTTGTTTTGTTTCAATTCCCCTTTAGGATTGAAATTCCAGCGTGTTCTATAACAAGCGTAGGAATCACGAGCCTGGATCTATTTTTACTCTTTGCCACAATCCCACGTATTTTCCCACGATAAGATTTGGAATCAGTGTGGGAATTTATACCAAGGTTGAGCCCAGAATGGTGTAAAATTCCCCTTTTTTCTGTTAGGATGGAAGGACAGAGGATATGTCAGGAAATGACCTCATTTGACAGTGAGCTGGAAGGGAACTCCAGGATGGACAAGAACTGGCCTGGCACAACCCCTGATTCTTCTGGGCCTGCAGGAATGAGGTGTCTGAAATTTTGGGAAGTCCTGATGCTTTTAGAAAGCTGATCCTACGTGATGTGTCCCTTGCTTGGTCTTGAGTATCTGTGGTGGAATCAACAAGTGAACCCAACTCATCCAAGTGCCTCCCACTCACAGGTCACTGGAGGCATCTTGGCCTGTCGGGCACCAGAATGTTCCTCCTAAACCATTCCAAAGACTCGCAGGTACCCAGGGACGAAAAGGAGGAGGGAGGTATTTTCCACCCCATGGATGAGGTGTGTAATTACTGGAGGCAGCTCCTGATTCTCTGTGTTGCTCATCGCTGCTGTGTCTAAGAATTCCTTGATATTCAAAGTGCCCCAACCAAGCCAGGTTTGCATAATGTGATTAAATTAGGAAATGATGTTTCACGCCTGTACATTCCAGTGTGCACACAAACACTTTCATCCTGTGTCGGGGCGTCGCTGGCTCTGCTCTGATACTGTGGATGCAACAGAGGATGTCTGCAAATGGAATTATTTCAGGATAGTTAGCCTAAATAACCCCGTGGAGGGAAACCTGTATTGTAGCACAAAAGCACATTACTCCCCTTTATCCTAATCCATTTAAATGTGGATGATGCTGATGCAGAACAGGGTGCTCCTACTTTGGAATAATTTTAAATAGGAATAGTTTTGGTGCTTTTGGCTCACACCCTGAATGATCCAAACTGGCTTTGAAGTGTAAACAAGCCTCTGATGTGTCTGTAGTATTTCCATTCTGCTCCCTGGCTCCTCCCTGTTCCTTTGGGAAGGTCCTGAGCAAAACCAGACCTGCAGAGCCTGCAGAAGTCTTTGCTTTCACAGACCTCATACCAAGGGATGTTTCCAATCCAATTCCCAATTTAAATGCCTCCCTAAGCTTTGAAGGGAATATTTAAATGCAAGTTTCTGACGCTGAGCCATCCCCACAAATTATATTAGGACATGAAATATTTCCTTTCACACTTCTCTGAAAGGGAGGGGATCTGTTTCAAACCTCCCATTGTCCCTTCTGGGACAGACTGGGGTTTTCCTCTGCTGTCATCAGCCTATTGTGCATCTCCAGAGAAACCCAACAGGTACCACTCTGAGAAGGGTCCAGTACAGTGAGAGCTGCCATGGCTCAGTCCCATTCCAGCTGTCCAACCTCTGGCTGTGAGGAGCAGTGGATTTGTAGGGAAGAGTCCCCAAAATCACCCTCCTCCAAAAGCCATTTTTACATCTCCTTCCATGAAAAGTCACAGCTTCTTACCTCGGACAGGTAAGGACTCACTCATCCAAACCTGCTTCCTGACCCTTTCCTGGGGTGTCCTGCCCCTTGTTTTGGTGTCATTTTCCCCTGTTTGTGTTCTTTTATACCACAGTTTTCCACACCTCTGTCATACACTGCTCATGTGCTTCCTTCCCTTCCTCCTGCCTCACTCAGCACCCTTCCCACCTGAGATCCCCTTGGATTTACCAGATCTGGCCAGATGTGCCAGTGGCATTCAGGGCA
This sequence comes from Campylorhamphus procurvoides, assembly GCA_013396655.1. Lineage (NCBI taxonomy): Eukaryota > Metazoa > Chordata > Aves > Passeriformes > Dendrocolaptidae > Campylorhamphus > Campylorhamphus procurvoides. The sequence continues at coordinate 386,522 of WBMV01004051.1, forward strand.
GAGTGGCACGGGGCACACAGGGCTGTCATACAGCACAATTTGCTTTCTGGTCTGTTAATCCATTTTTTAACCATTCCCACTGCATTTATTTCTAAGCTCTGAGAGTAGAGGTGGCTGGTACAGCAGCTGATTTGGAGCATCATTGCTTGGAGATGAGTGGGGTTACTTTATCTTCTAATTTATCACTGATACCACGAGGTCCTCCTGCAGCTCTTCACAGACAGGTTTAGATTTGACTACCCTGAGTAGTTCTGAACCATCAGCAAACACATCATCTCTCTCTTCATTTCTGGTGGCGCCGACTGGCTCGACACACCAGCCCCTGTCACTCCCTGAGCTCTTTTGGGGCATCCCTGAAACCCCAGCCATGAAACCAGAGGGTTCTTTCTCAAATCTGTATAATTTCTATATAATTAATCTATATAATCTGTTTCAAGGTACAACCACAGGGGCCAAGGATCCTTCTCACAAAGACGATGGAGGTGCTTTCTTCAAATAAAAAGAGGTTTATTAAGAGCATGAGAATGACATCGTGGTGTGGGTGTTGTACATCTATTGCAGCATTAAGAGAAACAACAGCAAGTACAAAATCCTGCAGAACTTCTAGAGTCATCATCATCACAGCCTAGCTTGTCCATGCTACGGTTTGGTGGATCCAAAACTTCATTCCCATTTCTAATGGCAGAAAATCCAAAGATTTTCATCTTTCAAAACAAACAAACAACAAAAAAAACAAAAACAAAAAAACAAACCCCAAGAAACCAACCCAAATGAAACAAAAAAGGCAAAACAAACAAAAAAAACCCCAACTCAATTTGATATAAATAACTCGCACTGGACATTTTAAAACTTTCAGATTTTAATTACACATAAATAAATATATACAGATTTGGAACAGTTCAGTTTGGCCTGGTTCAAGTTCTGCTCCTTGTGCTTTATTAGTTATTATTATTATTATTAATTTTAGAAACTTGTGTGCTGTTATCTGTGGGTTGGGGAGGTTTAATTAGTCCTGGGTTTAACTTCACCTGCCTTCTCCCCATCTGTGAGGGCTCTCCTTGGTTGTTCCTCCCTCGTGCCAGGGCTTGGGGCTCCTCAGACCAGGGGGAAATCCACAGTGAGTCTCAGTTTGAAGCTGTAAACGAAGCCTGAACCTGCTTGAAACCCAAAGCAGTTCTTCTGGCGATTTTCCTTGGCTTGGCATTGGGAGTGGGGGAAATGGGAAGGTTTCCTGTGGTGTTGCCTCAAAACCAGAGGATAAATCCAGGTGTAGCCAGAGCTCCATCCCCCTGCTCTGGGTCTTGCACTGATGAGCCTTTTGCTCTTTCCTCTCAGTTTTTCAGCTGAAGCAAATTCCTGGAGCACTTCAGGATTTCACTGTGTGTGGTTTTTTTTAAAAAAAAAGCCAAAATACCCAACAAAACCGAAACAAAATCAAATTGCACATGACTTGTCTTCCTGCATCCACGATTTAAAATAAAGAAAAGGCAAAACCCCAAAGCCACCAGCCTGGCTTCTCTCCATCTCCCTCCGTCCATTAGAGCTCCTTTCTTCTTAAATTCTTTAAATCTTTTTTTTTTTTCCTTTCCTTTTCTCGTCCTTTCTTGGCTTGCTTTACGAACTTCCTCCCAGTTCAGAAAACAGTGCACTGGGTTGTGTTTCCTCCCCGGTGCCACCTCTGGTGCCCAGGATGGGGAATGTCCCACCAGGGATGGGAAGGGCGTTATTTCCGATGCTTCACCTCTTTCTCTGAGGCTTTGGAGTCCCCGGCCGTGTGACCATTCCCTGTGCTGTTCAGGAATATTTTATCCAGCCCCTTGAGGGACTCCACCAGGTAGTTCTGGAAGGCGGTGAGGGCGGCACAGATGGCCGGGCCCCCAAAGCCGTGGGTTATGAGGCTGAAATGAGTCAAACAGCTCTGCACTCCGGGCTCGAGGATGAGCGAGGGGCGGCTGTTCCCCAGCGGGGACCGGTCCTGGGCTATCAGGTCTGCAAACTCCTTGCAAATTTGCCTGGAAGAGAGAGGGTTTGGGTCGTTATGCTGCTCGTGGAGGGCTGCAGGATGTAGGATCAGAAAATCATAGGATCCCAGAATAGTCTGGGTTGGAAGGGAACTTAAAGATCATCCAGTTCTAACCCCTCTGATGTGGGCAAAGATCATCCAGTTCTAACCCCTCTGATGTGGGCACTTTCCACTAGACCAGGTCGCTCAGAGCTCCATCCAGCCTGGTCTTGGACACTTCCAGGGCTGGGGCAGCCGCAGCTTCTCTGGGTGTGTTGGGGGGTTCTTTTCCTCCCCCTGACCAAACAGCTGCCTCCCCACTGGGATTTTTCATCTCCATCCTGTGGAAAGCTCCTGGGTGCAGGGTCAGAGCCACTGCCACTGCTCCTGCTCTGAAGGGGCACATGAGGGCAGTGCCAAAATGCTCCTCCATGGTAATGTCACCCTGTGCCATGGGGACATTCACTTTGCTGCACATCTGGCAGCATGTGAGCCCATCTCTTCCCCAGAATGGGTAAACTCAGGGGGGCAATGCTGCCCTCCCAGGCTNGTGTGAGCCCATCTCTCCCCCAGAATGAACAAACTCAGGGGAGGAAGAATGGGTAAACTCAGAGGGGCAATGCTGCCCTCCCAGGCTGTGGGCACCAAACACACTGGTGGCTGGTTGCCATCTGTACTCACTTGGTAGCCAGCAGCATGTTCTTCCTGGTGTGGAGCTCGGCGGGGTCCGAGTGCTGTCGGCACAGATACTCTGCTGCTGCCTTGGCTGGGAACTCTGTCTCACAGACGTACCCAAAATCCCGAGCCAGGTGGATGGCTTCACCTGCAAGCAGGGAAAGGAGCATCACCACTGAGCCAGCATCCTGGCAAAGGGAGGGCTCCTGCAGCAGCTGCAGCCTTCTCACTGCTGGGGTCATTACTGGTGGCACTGGCATGTTCCCCTTGCTCAGTGCCCACCCAAGAGCTCTCCCCACCTTCAGATCTTTGCGTGGAAACCACCATGAGTTTCTTATTCTTCTCTCTAAGGCATTGCATGCTCTAAACAGCAGCTGGATCCTTCCTTTGCTGCCTTTCAAAACAGCATCAGGAAGGTGCTGGCCTCAGAGCAGGGTGAGATGTGACTCTGGGCACCTTCTCCAAGAGGAAGAGCAGCAGAGGATGTTCCTCACCTGGAAACATCCCCTGCTGCATCTTTCTCTCTCTGCTTCTTCCCAGATTTCCTGCTTAGCCTCTCCAAATTGAACAGAAATGAGGGCTGGAGGGTGAAAGAGCAACCCCAGCCCTGTGGCCACTGGACAAAGCAGGGCTGTGAGGAAGGGACAGGAGGATTTGCATCCTCCCACAGAGAGCTGAGGCCCTCGGGCTGGACGTGCAGGCAGCGTATCCATCACCCCGTGGAAATGCCCACCCATTGATGGGATTGATCCATCTCCAGGCGTCCCCGTGGAAATAATCCGAGCTGATGGCAATTGATCATGCCCAACACCCAAAATCCAGGTCGGGCAGGCAGAGCTAATTTGACTTTCCCCCCTGCTGCTCACTCATATTAGGCCATCCATCCTAATAGCATTAACCCAGATCCCAGCCCAGCCTGCCCAGCTCCCAGAGCTCTGTTACTGGGGAAGTGCCTGTGCTTTCCACTTCATCTCCTCCTCCAAAGAAGGAGCAAATAAGGTAAACCTAAAGAATCAGAGTTGCAGTTGTCTGTGTGTTAAAAGACAGAAAGGGAAAACTGCTGGAAAAACTTACTGGGACAATAAAAAATGGCTGAGTGAGCCCGTGGTCATAGACAAGGCTGCAGCCAGGATTTATTTCCTCCATGAGTGTGTGAGTGGCTGCATAGCTGACTGTTTTAAAGGCAGTTTGGGACTTGGATTAGAGAGGTGTCAGGGGGGAACAAGGCAGTGTGACTCTGGGAAGAGGTGTTAAAGCCATACTGAGCCAGAGTCTGGGGAGAAGAGGCTGTAGGAGAGCACTTGGGTGGCTGCAGTGGGCAGAGGGGCCACGGGAACCTGGCTGAGGCTCTTTTGAGAGCTTAGGGATGTTTCTGGAGTGGAAATACAGCCCTGCTCCTCCCCTGGGTCCAGGATGGAGCTGCTCTCATGGAGAGGGTGAGTGCTCAGGGTACATGGTGAGGACTCCCACGGGAGCTGTTTCTGCCTGGTGCTCCCTGGGTTCCCCAGGAACATCCTCCCCATCCCTATGAGTGGGTCAGCTTAGGAAAAAATACAGCATTAGCATTCAGAAAACCACCCAGTGTCTCTTTTAAATGGTCAGGCATTGGGAAGGCAGAGGGGAGAAAACAAATTAAGCCAAGACAGTCCAAGAAAGAAGGGCCTGTGCCAGAGGAACACAAGCCAGTTCTGAGTGCAGGGTGATGGCCATGCAGCAGCACCTTCCTCTGGGTGGGACATCCCCTGGTGCCATCACAAATTCAGGAGGAAATTATATCCAGCAGGCACACATGGCACCACTCCTATTTACCATGAGCCGGCAAGCAGGAACCCAAACATCAGCAGCCACCTGAACTCAGACTGAACATTTCTTCCTTCCTTTCTTTCCTTCGCCCTTTTCTTTCTTTTCTTTTCATGGAAATCAGCCTTTCATTCAGCACGAACCAACTGCCCTCGGTAACAACCTCGGCCTAATGAAGCGGGTCATTTAATTTGCTGGGACAATGGGGATGATTTTCTATTCAGGATCCGCAGGCAGCTGCCTGCCCCGCGCCGGGCACGGCCACAATGGATTCCGGAGCTCGCAGGGAGGCAGAGCTGTCATTCCATTTGTTTGTGTCCCGTGCCCTTCTCTCCCAGGACGAAGCAGAGACATCATCATTTCCATGGTGCAAAGAAATAGGAGGCGAGGGAATAAGCGAGTGGTTTTGGGCAGGGGCACCTCACACATCCAAGGGTGGTTCCTACACACCTGAGCTCCACCTGCAAGACCTCGGAGCTCTTTGGCATCTCCTGGATGTCTCACTCATCCCCTGATGTCCCAGGGAGGGACTTGGATGGGGGGCATTTCCTTCTTGCAGGAGTCCTGAGCGTGGGGATGGAGCCCTGATGGGATGGTCGATGCTGCCCCAGGGCAGAGTGTTTGGCAGCACCAGAGCTGTGTCCTAAGTGGGGCTGCAGAGCAACTGGGACATCCTTGGCAGATTTATTCAAGCTTTGTGTTCGGTCTCTGTGACCCAACTTTTCAAACCAGCTCACAGAAATGAGGGATAGCCTGAGCTCCAGCCAGTGGGATGTTCACAGACCCACTCAGCACCCGTGGGGATGCCTCTCTCCTGGGGTATGGCTGCTCTGACAGAAAGGGTTGAGTTTTGGGAAACAGACACAGAATCACCAAATGGTTTGGGTGGGAAGAGACCTTAAAGACCACCCAGCTCCAGCCCCTCTGCCATGGGCAAGAACAACATGCTTGGGCATTTTCTTGGGCATTTGCTGCCTTGGCTTAATTTGTGTTCTGCCCTCTGCCTTCCCAAGGGTCTATTCATTTCAAAGCACACGTGCTTGGATCAGCAAGGAGACTTACAGAGGGGACATTCCCAGGCTCAGTTAGTGGTGACTGCCCCACCCTTTCAGTGTTCTGGTTTATGGAAAGCTGGAAATGAAGGGAAGGGAGGTTTTGGCACTCACACCCTCTGTGGGAGCAGGGAGCAGCTCTTACCTTCCACCAGGGATGTGAGCAAGGTGACATTGGCAGCTTTGCGCCTTCCTGCAGGCAGATTTAATCCAATTTTCTCTAACCTTTCCCTCAAACACCGGCCCCCATTTTTTGATTTGGCTCTGAAAAGACAAAACAAGAAGAGGAGGGAAAAAATTCAATGCAATTCATGTTAAAACAACCATAATCCCTGTTTAAACCATGAGATTCGAAAGGAAAGAACAAGAAGCAACAAAAGTACCATTCCCCAATGTGCCACACACCAGAACCTCTCTGAAGTTTATCTGGTGATGGACACAAACCCCAGGGCTCTTGGAGCAGCTCACCTGCGGAGGACCCCGCCGAGGAGGGAGGCGTTGAGACACTCGGGGGGCGAGAGCCTCCTCTGCACCTCCCCGACCGTCACCTTGTACTTGGAGGTGGAGCTGAGGAGGGACAGGCGGCCGGGCACGGAGCAGAACACCTCGTTGGGGTTCGTCACCCCTCCAATCAGGCCGTCCTTGTTCATTGACAGGCTGGAGATGGTGGTGCCATTGGCCTTCGAGGGGATGGGCACTGGGAGACAAGGGAGGGAGAGAGAAGAGGAGGCTGTGGCTGAGAGACCCCAGAGCGAGGGATGCTGCGTGGTGACCCCCCAGGCAGCCCTGCAGCCCCCACAGACAGCAGGATGGCTCCTGGGATGTCTCAGTTAGTTCCCTATTTGCCTCAATGAAAGAAGAGAGGTGGGGTGATGAAACTAAACTAAGTAAAGGCTAAAAAAAAGGAAGAAGCCTGGGCGCTGCTCTCGCCTGCATGCCCACACCTCCCAGCTCTGCTGGGATTAAAGCCAAGGGTCTGGGCTGGTCTCCTGGAGGGCTGAGGACTGTCTGCAGTGTCCCTGGCTGGATCTGTGTCCAGCTCCCCTCCCTGGCCCCTCTGGGTGCTCCAAGGGGGTGGGTGGTGGGGTGAAGCGTGGCTGGTCCCACTGGCTGGGATGCCAATCCCCTCCTGGGATTGTGGCTCCAGCACAGCCCTGCCTGGCACACGCTGCATCCCACCAGGCAGGATCAGCCCCCTGAGCCTCCACCTCCATCCCCTGCCCCAATCCAGGAGCTGATGGGCTGGCCAAGGGCTGTGCTTCCAGTCTGCACCCACGGGAACCAGGGGAGAGACTTTCTTTGCCTTCAGCTTTGGGATTAACCCCACAACCAGCCAGAGCCCTGAACTTTCATCATCCCTGGCTTAAAGGAAGCTTGAGAAGATCAAACCCAATTAATCCAGCACAGACTTCCCTTTACTTAATGGGCAAAAGTCAATTAACACAAGGTTAGGCACTGGTGAGTGTAGCATTGCATCAGGCCTGTGGCATCAAATGGGGGTTCAGGGGCTCAGTTTTCCCATTTGTCATTCCATAAAAAGCATTCTGAGACGCAGTAAAGGTTTATAGGTTAAAAGTGTGGCTGAGACTTGTGCCAAAGCTCTTTGGCTTTTATGTTCTGAAATTAGTAACAATTTTAACTTGGGGAACAATGCAGGTTTTGAAAGAATCCAAAGATCATTTCGGCTCTGGCATTCTTTGTGGTTCCTGGGGAATGACTGCTCCAGTCAGATTGTTCTTGCAAGGAACACGGCAGGGAATGCCAGGGCGAGGTGCAGGGTTTATAGAGGAAATACCCATGCCCAAAATGAAACAGAAACCCCAGAAATAATCAGGGAGGGTCCATAGACTGGACCTATGAGGGGGCGCTTACAATCAGCGTATTGTAAATCCAGCTCGATGACTTGCTAGTGTGGCAATAAAAATCAGCACATGTTTCATAAAAATGGCTCATGTTTTAAGACTAAAGGATGAATGGAAATGAACTGAAGGACATGGAGTCTCCTCCCAACATGAAACTTGTCCAAAGTCAGGGAGTGAAGGGCGGGATGCACCAGTGCCCTTCTGGAACCAGCGGTGTTTGCCATGACTGAGGCTGGTTCAGGGAAGTGCAAGGAAGAACAAGAACAGGAACATCCCCATGAGACGTAGGAAGACAAAACTATTTCCAGGAAGCAGCAACTTCAAAGCTTTCTTCCGCAGTCCCAGAGCAGGTTAGGTTAGTCTCTAGGGGATCCCTTAAAATCAAAACTCAGAGCGTGGTTTTCAAATATCTGGGCAGCTCTGCCAAAGCCCTGCAAGTCCCTGTTCCAGTGATGGGGGTTCTGCTGCAACACCCCCAAACCAGACCCTCCTTGTTGCTTGCAGGGTCATACAATGAGCTCTGCATAACTGATATGCTCTGTAAGGTGTGTTATGTGTGGATATCTCTGTGCATGCCTGAGATCATGCAGTGGCCACGTTCAAGCTGCATGCATGGCCAGGGACCTGCACACACCAAGGGATGGTAGAGCCATGCAGGGAGAGGGGTCGTGCCTCACCACACACCCACGGAACACGGCGTGTGGGCAGGAGGCAAACCCAGCTGGCACCAGCGTGAGTTAACACTGGAACCACAGAAAACGGGGCTGGAGGAGGGCTGGGCACAGCTCTGGTGTGTTTGCCATCAGCCCACACCAGCAGCAGGGTGGTGGAGAGGCACGGGTGATGCCAATGTGCAGCATGGAGACACCACAACACAGGGGGAACACACACTGGAGCTTCGAGGAACGATGCTACACCCCCTGAACCCGAGTGGGGTGAAGGGTAAAGCCCAGCCCAGCTCCAAGCCACGAGCAAACAGAGCAGGCAGTGACACAAGGCATGGATGTTGGCATTGCTCTTCTGCCTCGAGGCTTCAGCCCCATGGGCAGGTGTGGGATGTGGCACGGGGGGCTCGTGCCCTCCCACGAGGGGCACACGGGGTGGCAGTGCTGGGAACTGAGCCGGTCCCCGGGGTCCTGGAACAGCTTCATCCATTAGCATTGCCTCGACACAACAGGAATAAACAAAGCCACGTTCGCCATTAATTATGAATTATTGTTATTTGGCCTCACCTGCTGCTGTTTGCCTGGTCTGATCTGCAGCTTGTTTGCCCATAAACATGCTGCAGGAGGGAGACAAGCTACCATTAAAGCCTGACAGCTTTGTTTCCTTGGCTTTTGGGGAACCAAAATTGTCTCTTGCCATCTGAGTAAACCAAAAGTCCCCCTCGATCTTCAGTTGCTGCTTTCCCGTTCCCGCAAGCAGCAGGTGATCGGAGCACCTGAGCCAGCCTGCAGACAAGAAGGAACCATGAGAGCAGTGCAGGCAGCCCCACACCCCGGTGCCGACCCCCTGAGCCCTTCCCAGCCAGGCCAGGGGTCTGCAGGCTCCTGACCCCACCGGGGAGTGCCTGGCACTGCTTCTACAACCTTGTGCTGAGGGGTCATCACAGACACGGCGCAGAGAAATGGCCCGAGGGAGCAGAGACGGGGCTTTTGTGGTGGGGTTTTCATGAGAGGGTTTTCGTGGTGGGGTTTTGGGCTCTGAGTGGCCCCAGTGAGAGCGGGGGGTCCCACGGAGCAGAGGAGCAGTCAGGCATGTCACAAACCCAAGCCCCACCTGGCACTTTGCAGCTGGGAATAGAAATGTCACGTCGTGTCACTGAGCTGGTCACCCCTTCTGAAGTGTTCTGCCATCAGATGTAGAAGACACTCATTTTTGGCATGGGGGAAGGACCTTTCCCATAGTGACCCAACTCTTACCCTGCCCACCCCCCTGGCAGGGGTTTGGGCAGGTTTATCTCTAACTCCTGACCATGGGGCTCCCAGCAGAAACACATCCCAGAGATGCTTCTTCACACAGTGACCAACACTTTACACAGGCTGACAGAGGAAGGGTTGGATACTGGTGCCCAAACTGGTGCCCAAAGCAGTGCCCCTCCAGCCCTGCCTGCTGAGCAGGATGGGGCACACCTGGGTTACCCCACCAAGTCCCAGGAAGGTAAAAAGGGCAGGACACAAAGCAGGTTTGGGCTGATTCAGCCAAAGAAAGGGAAGAAGGAGACATCAGACCACCATCAGCTGCTAAGAAAGCCCCTCAGGAGTACAAAGTCTTTTCTCTTATGGCCCTCTTTGCTATTTACACTTATTATTTATTTATTACTATTTATTGAGGCTTGATTGCTTCACTCTGTCCCCCTAAATTTTATTGTGCTCTTTTCTTTATCTGCCCAGCATGCATGAGAGGGTTTTTACCCATGGAGTGCTTGCTGATTCAGATTAATCCTGTTACTTCAAATTCAGTAAATCCAGGTGAGTTTGGCTGCAGATTCCACCCACTAAAGCCCCCGTGAAGTATTTTGACCTGCTGAGCTCCTGGGTGCAGGTGAGCACTGTTGGGCAGCCACAGTGGCTTGGATTGGAAATGGGAAACTGAATTTGGAATAAGGTTATGCTGGCAGACCTCAAGGAGCTTCATGCATTACTAATCCTCAGCCTGGTGCTGCTACAGCACCAACCACCAAAGCCATTAAATCCCTCCTGGCTCGAACTGGCTCCTTAGTGCAGCTGGGGAAAAATGAGGCACAGAGCAAGTTCAATGATTTACCAGAGATCAGGTACGTGGGCATGAGCTGCGTGTGTGCAATTTCAGGCTGGGAGAATGCTTTTCCAAGCAATCCAGGCTTTAGCTGCTGCCCAAATGCTGGGAAGGGCTGTGCTGCAGACTGACTAAGCACTGCCACTGGTTTTATAGCTCTGCATTTTCTGTGGGATGCTGTGGAGTAGAGTTGTTTGTCCCCACATCATCTTGGCTCAGGGTGCTCTGGTGTTTTGGGGTTGGCTGCTGGGCAGGGCAGCGTGGCAATAACAGGTGTACAGTCCCCTGCTGAGCTGAGCGTGGGAAGGGAAACAATGCTCATTTCTTCTGCACAACATCACAGAAAGCGTCTCCATCAGGCTCAGCATCTCACTGCTGCCTTTAATGTCACAGGGCAAGTGCCACTTGCAAATACATTGTGTTCAGGTGTGTGCTGAGCAGCAGTGGAGAGACACAGAGTCACACACAAACCACCTGCATCAGTGCTCAAAGCAGGTACACGTGGCTTCGTCTTCCCTTTGAACCACAAGACTTGTGATCTCCCATCAGACTTGCCTTTCCTGTGCTGAGTCAGCTCTGGTTTGTCTTTTAAATGTACCCTGGGTGGAACTGGCAGATGATGAAACTCACAGAACTCCATTTGCTGTGGCACAAAAATCCCTGATGGAGAGAGAGGGTGGTTTCAAACAGTTCTTGGTGACCAAGAACACCAAAAGCTTCGTCCCTTGACTTTTCTGAGCTGGAGGACACTCTGCCTGCCTGGGGCTTTCTCCCTGTCTCTGGCACAACCAGCATGGAATTGTGTTACAACACAGGACAGGTCACCACTCCAGTCTGGGCTTGACTGTCTCCAACAACAAATTGGAGATAATAATATAACATAATAATGTCTACCTGGGAGGGATGCTGTGATACCCAATTAAAACTTGCCAAGTGATCTCTGGTGAGAGATTTCTTCAGGTGAGGATTCCCTGGGCAGTGAATGTAGCCAGGAGGAGCTGGGCCAGAGCCTGAGCACAGGAGCTCTTTGGAGCAGAAGACAAGCATGGAAAGGCAATTCCCATGAGCAACACGAGGTCCTGATACCTCCAGCAATGCTGTGGGTGGGATGTAATGTCACAGCCTTGTCTCCATGAGGTTTGTTCAGGAGACAGCCGGGAGAAAGGTTAAAAACACTGTTCAGTGGATCCCTCGGCTGTGAATCCAGTGGATGGAGCAAGAAGCCTCGTGCCTTCAAAGTGTTCCCAAAAAAGCCACAAAGTTTCTGCTGCTTCTGTTCTGGTTTGCAGAGGTGGGTCCCTCCGCTTTTAAATTCCAGGTTACAGAGAAGGAGCAAAACAAAGCCATTCTTCAAAGGCTTTTACCTAGAAAAGCTCGGAGAATTTCATGCGTTTCCCTGATGAGTTCCGACACAGGTTAATCCACAGCCCTGTTCCTCCCTCTCCCGCGTGGTCTGTGCTGAGGATGCTCCATGCCCGAGCTTCCTGTGTTCACAGAAGTTTGCGGGTGAAATTCCCCCTCTGATTCCTGGAAACGGCCACTTTGACATGTAAATATTCAGTCAAAAATGTGCATTTGCAGCCCGGGCTCAGGCTCCGGGTGCGGGAATTGCCGGGAGCTGCGGGAGCAGGTGCCCTTGCTCGGGGGATGGCGGCACATCATCGATTTCTGGGTTTAAGGGAAAAGAAACTTTGCCTACAAAAAGAAAAGGGTGGAAAAAAAAGAAAAGAAAAAAAAGAAAAGAAAAATATGAAGTACTGACTCATTTCCATAGGAGAAATGTGCTGCCTGCTTGCGAAATGATTTGTAGGCAGGAAAATTTGTGGTACTTGGGAACTGAGCTGCTTTCTCGTGGCGTTATTTGTTCTGTTCCATTTCCAGCCGGAGCTCGGGGTGCTGCGAGGGGGAAAAACAAGTCCAGAGGGAACATGCAAATCGCTGCCCGTCTTACAAGTCTGTTTTCTTCTCCTCTCAGATGCATTACAGGTAAATTCTCCTCCTCAGAAAGGCGGGACCCCTGGATATTGGAGCTTCTGTTGCGACATCCCTTTAAAAGTGGGAGTGTGCTACAGTTGAGATTGCATTTTAAAGAGGTATCAGTGAATAGCCCTAGGAGACAACCTGGGACAAAGCAATCGCTCATGTTCAGGCACAACAGCGTCGTCTCCATCCCCCTCAAAGCCTCTCAGCCCCCCGTCCCTCTCCGGGCTGTGCCTCGGGCATCGCTGCGGGACAGCGACCTGAGCCGTGCTGTCCTTCAAGGGGCCACCTGCACTCTCCAAACCTGCTGCAGGTGCCGAGGTTTTGCTTCCACGACCCTGCCTGGGCAGTGAGGACGCCCCCAAAGCCCCCGGGTCGTTCCCCACAGGGTGGTCCTGCCGCTCTGCCCAGCTCGGGGTGGTGGATGTTTGCGAGCAGCCCCTGTTGAAAGTGCTGCTGTCTGCCAGGAAGAGCTGTCAGTGAGCTCATCCAACCTTCGTTTGAATGTCTCTGATGTAAATTATACGATGGAGATGCATCTATAAAGAATATCTGGCTGTGGGTGTGAGCCAGGGGCAGCTGCTCCCGCCATCCCTTTAAAAGCCCTTTTTTCGGGGAGGAGGTGCTGCAGAGTTCAGCTGCTCCGGTTTCCCGGTGTTTCAGCAGAGAGGTATTTATTGATGGTCCAGGGAAGGAGGTCAGAGCCATCAGCTGTATTTCAAACCCGCAGTCTGTAATTATCCTCTCTTCCCAGAGGGGATTATACAGGTATTTTCTTTATCTTGAATGCACAACCTGAACCAGGTCCCCGTGTCAAAGAGCCTCTCTAGGAACCACCGTCATCGGCCTTTTCAAATGGAAGGATGGAAAGAATCTTGGGTTTATCTCTGTGCTTTCCAGATTGCTGGGTCCTGATAGGGAAATGGATCTGGGACCCTCGGAGGAGAGCAGGGATACAGCCTCAAACTATTCCCATGAGAAAGCTAATCAGGAGAGGTCCCATGCCTATGCAAAGCTCCCATTTTTAACATTTTGTTTCCCATGCAAATCAATTCATCAGGTTGGGGAAGAAATGTGAAGGTGTCATGTGATATTAATTGCATTTTTCTTGCTGTGCCTCTGTCTGACCCAGCGAAGCCCCTGCAGGTGTCTCCTGGGGAGCTTCAGGATAGATTGATGGGGCAGGAAGGTTCAGCCTCCCCCAGATCAGTGGGGACAATGTCTGGGTTAAGGATGGTCCCTATGCAGTACACTGTATCTTGATAGGAACGACCACCTGATATAATATTAAAATATACTCAGCCCCCCGTGCTCCTGCAGGGCTGGGAAAATTATTAATAAATGCCTTGCAATTAGTAATTTCAGCTAATATATTTCCCTGCTTTATGATTTAGGGATGACTTGGCCTTAAACATGCTCCTGTTCAGAAGAGTTGGTCAATTTTTATTTATTTTTTTTTAAACTGCTCACAGTTCATTTGTGGTGAGTTCCCACATGTTTCCCTTCCATATTTCATTTTGTGGAGTGGGTTCTGCTGTCTGGGAAGCCTCTGATGTTGCAGCCTGAGCAATAACACCCCACTGAAAAGCACCAAACATTAATGATTGAAATGCCCCCTTAAACAGCGAAACCCAAATGTCTGAACCTTCGAAGGGAATGAATGAGAAGGATTTGGATTCTGCTTTTGAATACCAAAGTGTGTTGCCACCTATTTCCTGCACTGCTGGTTAGAAGCTGCCCTCACAAAGTGACTTCACTGGAGAAGTCAGTTCAGTCTGGTAATTCTCATTATTTCCCTCCTCCTGATTTTATTTTTTCCCCCCTGAATCCTTTCACATCTACTTTAGAAAAAATAACTATTTAATTTCAGTTCAATTACCGAATAACTATTTAAAATCCAGTTCAAATTCTGCTTGTATGGAATTGATGTTTCACAGCACAAACCACGCAGGTCTCAGGAAGGAAGGCAAGAAACAGGAATGGAAGGCTGGAAAGCTCAAGGATTTAAGCCAGAGGAACTGGAAACCCACAGAGCTCCGGGCAGACACCAAGGGAAGTTTCCCATCCCATGTCAGCCCTGGCCCTGCACACACCATCACTCTGCCTGTAGCATCAACCACTCCAGGTTTATTCCTTTAGCAGCAAAAACATTTTGGCACCCACTCTATGGGATCTTTATGTGTTTAAACAGTTTAATCCATTTTGCAGTATCATGCTTGAGAGATTTTCCCTGTATTCCCTATTGATGCACCTGAATGTGTGACTGGGATCTACATAAGCTGGAAGGGGAGAGCAAAGCTGCGGCATCTCCGTGAGCAGTGACAGATCCCATGGAAGACACAGTGAAATTCCTGTCAATTTGTTAAGTGTATTTAGATTATTGAAGGGCAGTAAACCCTCCAGCAAAGATTAGACGTGAATAGCAATAGAAAAAATCCTTCTCTTCATATAGATCTCACTGCCAGCCTGCAGAGCTGGTGGGATTTTGGTCAGGGTCTGACCACAGCAATGTGGATCTGTCAGTTCAGTGGTTGCTCTGGAGCCACCGGCTTAGCTCAGGGATCATTCTGGGGACAGGCACTGCTCGCCCATTTCCACAGAGAAAATGCTTTTACTTCTCCTTGCTCAGATGCCTTGGGTTTCTCAAACCAGTGTATTGGTGGTACAAACCCTCCGATGATGGTTTTTCAGTGGCTGCCCTGTCTCCTGCTAGCTGGGAATTTGTACTTGGAGTCACCCTGGATACCCTCAGTTGGATCCTCTGCTCACTCCTCTCCAACCCTGGGATGGTGGCCCTGCTTTCTCCCGTGCATGTGGCCACATCAGGGCTCCCAGGGAGCCCTGGGGACACGCCATCCCCACTCAGGCACCTCACTGGGGACACCACTTGCTCCCTGGGACCTGTCTGACCAGTCCAGAGGGAACAGGGCCTGACCCAATCCCTTGTTCCCTGGCGCCTCGGCACTGGGGTGACTGATGCCAGATAAATGCCTGAGATAGAGGGTGGGGAGACTCAGCCGGGCTGGAATCCCAAGCACGCACAGCAGACACTGTGATGGATTTTTGGACTGCCACTGTGAACCTGCTCAGGGCTCCCCTGGTCCTGCTCCTGAGCTGCCAACACACTGTGAGCTGGGATGTTTAATTGCAATGTGTACCTTGGGCTCATTTCTAGCAATTCCTTCTCACCCCCTGTTCTTCTCTTCCCTTTCCCACCAAACCACAACTCTTCACCTCTCACCAAACAGAAGGTGATACCTGGGACGGGGCATGGAGGAAAGAGCTGAGCACGCAGCAGTTCCAAGCATCACATCCACATTTGCTAATTAGTTCCTCCATTAAGAATTAAAATAAACAAACAAATGGAAGGACAGCAAGAGTGAGTAATTCCCTAGATCACACAGGAAAGGGTGGGATGGTTTAGTGGTTAGGATGCTAGTCTAGGACTTCAGAGAACTTCATTTAGGCTCTTCAAATAATTAAGAGAGACTGCAAACATTTTTTTTCTGAGATCATATATCTTGGAATATTATTAAACCGGGAGGAATGGTCTGTGTTTGCCTCTGCTCTGCTGCAGGTTTGGTGTGACCCTGGGCTGGAGGGACATGGACAGGCCCCTGTGTGTCTTGCCTGTGTCTGTGCTGCAGTGGGTGGGTGTCCTGTGGGACCCCGGTGGGGCAGGTGCTTGTGGTGTGGCACCATCCACAATATTAAGACCTTGGCACCACCCCCTTGGCAGGGACAAACACCACAGGGTGTCACCTGGCCGAGGCTGCCCCACTGCCAACCCACAGGTGGGTGAAGCCGCCCTTGTGGGAGCCAGGGTGGTGACAGCAGCCACTGAGCTGCAAAAATACCCCACTGAAATGTTGGGAGAGATGGTCCAGAGCCAGCCCAGTGTGCCTGCAGGACTCCCTTGCTGCTGTCTGTGAAGTCTCACCTGGGGTCCACCTCTGGAGCAGAGGGGCTGCTGTTTCCACTCAAGCCACATGCCAAAGAGCAACCCAAGCTGGCTTTCCTGAACCTACCCTTTAAGAGCTGCTCTTTATTTCTAACAAAGAGAAAAATTCATTTAAAAACATCTAATTAAACAGTAAGTCACGACAAGGTACATGAAACTTGGAGATAACACATGCCTGGGAGGCACTGGGGAGGTTGAGACAAAGCCCAGCGCCTTCACCGGTACCCGCATGTGTTATCTCACATGAACACACACCTGGGCTTATCCTGGTGCAATTATAGGACATTAAAAATATAATTTTAATGGAGGAATGGTGATCTGGATGCAGTTCAGAGCAAAAACCTTCCTTTCAAGTTCCTCTGTGTGATTAGTAGGTGTTCCTGCCGTGCACCGTGAGCGCGCGAGGGGGACCGGGAGGTGGGACGGTGTTCTGAGGAACGCTGCTCTATCTCCCGGTGTCTGTGAGGGCTTGTCAAAACTTTAAAGCATTCGTGAGCAGTGCTAAGGCAGCAAAGCTGCCAGTCAAGACCTGGCTTGTCCCAGGTGAGCCCCTTTTCCCACTCAGGCAAACTTCCACTGCAGATAAAGCTGCGGAGAGCAGGGAGAGCTCCTGGCTGAGCTGACTGCAGGCCAAGCTCCTCCACCCACAGTCCTGGACAGTCCTTTCCAAGCCCTATCTTTGCAGCCCCAGGTGTTTTACAGGATGACTTCATTTATTACCTTGCTCGTCACAGGAAATGATGTTTATCTAATCTACCACGCTTTCAGGATTTTTTTTTTCTCTCTGCCACATCTGGCTTCTTACATTTCTCACAGCTCAGTTCCCCCCTGCACCGAAACAAAGGAGGAATGGCACTAGTGCCACCACACCAGTGCCACCACACCAGTGCCCTGGTCCCACTGGCACACGGAGCCTGTGGGGAGACTTTGCCTCCAAACCTGGAGCTTGCGTGCGGTGGCGAGAGGATCTAAGGATTTCGGTCTTAAACTCCTTCCTCTGCCGCATTCCTTACTAGTGACAGCTACTCCTCGCAATATTCCTGACTGTGGGCTCTGAGGCACAGCTTTCCATCTGTCTGTCCAGCATCCAGCCAAACAGGTCCACATTCCTGAGCAGAAACACTAGCACTGCCACTCGGAGCAGCTCGAAAGCCTTGGATAGAAATTGGGAAAAGTCACAAATATGAGGGGAGAGCGGCAGGACCAGATCCTCAAACACAGGGGACAGTGGCAGGACCAGATCCACAAACAGGGGACAGTGGCAGGATCAGATCCACAAATACAGGGGACGGTGGCAGGACCAGGTCCAGAAACAGGGGACAGTGGCAGGACCAGATCCCTCTGCCCTACTGCAAGGCCAGGGGACGTGTGCTGTGTGTGTCTGGGTGCCAACAGGAGCCCACGCTGGTTACACCCTGCTCTGTCTCTACTCCAGGTTGTAAAATGCCACAGCCAAAACTCGTGCCCTCGAGCGGGTGCACAGGCCCCTGTGGCTCACCCCACTCCCTCTGCCACAGGGCTCTGCTTCACTCTGACCCACCAGCAGCAGGACCCCGGGCTGTTCCCTCACCCCAGCGTGCCTCCAGGTGCCAGGGAAAGAGATTTATATTTTTCTTTGTCATAAAAAGACTCTCTCAGCAGCTTTCTGCTGATCCCGAAAGGATGTGAAGGCAATAAAACCCCTCCTTATTTTACGACTAAGCCGCAGGATTTTTTGCTACTGAGTGCAGGGGCCTAACACTTGATTTCATAACCAGAAAGTCACACTCTCCTCACCCAGACAAGGGAAGGATCCGCACCAGGAGCTCAGAGGGCTCTTTGGGCCCCTAATTTTATGTCTGGGGGGTCTCACAGCCAGACCTCAGTAGCTGACCTGGGTGTTTAAACACCAGGGCAGCAGGTGAATGGAGCAGAAAATACCTGAACTGCTGGAGCTAAAGCAGTGAAAGCCCTGGACTAAACTTTAGCAGAGTTAATTTTAATGTTTTTAAGGCAAATATTTCCCTGGTCTTATATAAATTCTTGGGAGGAAAAAATAAATTACGACTAACTGTAATAAAACCACACAAACAAAACAACAACAACAACGAAAGGAAACAGAAATATTTTTGAAATACTTTAGGAAAAGAGGGAGAACAAACAAACATAGGTACAAAATATTCCTAAAGGCTCTGCTACCCTATCCAAGATTTTATCCATTTAATTCCTGAACTAAATCTATCCTCTATTTGTCCCGACAGCACGGGCAGAACTCATCCTCTGCTTTTCCATCACAGCTCTCCCTGCTCCAAGAGAACCCCCAGCTCTGCCTCCCTCACACACCTCACCCCACAACCGAGCCCGACACCCTCCAACCCAAGGGGTGTCCGGAGCCAGACGAACCGGAGCCAGTCCCGGGGGCGACGGTGGAAAGGGAGTTTTGAGCGCCTGTTTCCAGCCGGGATCTGCCTCCCCGGATCTGTCACCGCCACCGGGACCGGCTCCCAGCGCTGTGACACGGGAGTTGCTCAGTCACCGCCGGGGCTGCGGGACGGGGACCCCGGGGCGATCCCCCGAGCCCGTATTGGGGCGAACACCCCCTTGTCCTCTCCTAAACTCCGGGTTACCTGCAGCGAAAGGACCGGAGCGCTGTGGGCTCGGGAAAACACTCGGGGAGGTGAGGAACGATAAGCGCACCTCGTCTCTGTGGCCTCCAAAAAAACCCCCTGGAATTATATTAAAGGCTGGAACCGTGGAAGTTTATTTAAGAAGGAAAAAGGGGGGAAAAGAGCCACGCAGCCAGGGGTGCTCCCGCAACACGTCCCGAGGCTCTGGGACGCTCCTTTCCCGCACCGGGGGGACACGGGCAGGGACCCCTTTTTTTGGGGGGGGACGGTCCTGGAGCCCCGGGATGCGGGAGGGGACCGGCTGCGGGGGCTGCGGTTGCCTCCCTGCCGTTCCGGGCTGTTCCTGACTAAGCTCGCCTTCAAGGACGGGAGTTAAAGGGGGATTTGGGGATTTGGGGCAGGTGATTAATATTTTGTTGAACCGGGACAACAGTATCTCGGCAACTAATTACGGCGAGATATATCTGTTTTCACACGCACAGATTTCTATCAGGTTTCTATCCGAAGGCCATTCTGTCAGGAATTCCAGGATTAATCGGTATTTGAGATCTCGGCGCTATTTAGGATAAAACTGCGCTTTTTAGGGTTTACCCTCGCTCCCTGCAGAGAAGAGGTCCCCGAATCTCGCTGCCCTGCCACCCCCTCCTGCACCGCTCGCCCGGGACTCGCCGGGAACTGCCTCCGATGGTTTTAATTTAATTGTATTTTTTTCCTGGGGTGTCATTCACCCGCGGGGTCCCGGGCTGGGCTCTGGCCCCGCTGGGTCTGCAGAACACAGCTCAAAGCTACCAGAGCCAGAGGAGTGAGAACGACCACATATTATATAATTTAAAAAAATTAAATAAAGCCTAATATAAGGGAATTTATTGCCCAGGCTGAGCAGAAGCGTTTGACCCTGAATTCCCGGCTGCAGCTTCCATAATTCCTCAGCTTTCTTTTGAGCTGAACTCGCCCGTTTTGGGAGTCCCAGGGCTAGGGAATAAAGAGCGTGGCCACAGAAATATGGGCGAACAAGGACTGGAGCCCCGGATCGGTGCCGGGATGGAACCCCCCGGTCCTGCCGCTGCTCCAAAAAACCCTCGGAGGTTCCGTCCCGCCCCTCCCGGGGTGATCGCCCTCGTCCCCCCCTGCAAAAACCCGCTTGGCTTTGGATTTATCGATTTCTTCAGCAAACTCAGGGCTTCGCGCTCCAAACATAGGAATAATAATACGAGAGAAAATAATTTTAAAAACACCAAACAAAACAACAATAAAAAAATAAAAGGGGAAAACACAAGGAAGGAAAATAAATATTAAAAATTAAAAGGAAAAAAGAAAAACCAAACGAGAATCGGCATGAGAAGAACAACTGTCCGTGGGCACAGAGAGTGCAGGCGACTCTCTCCCACCGTGCTCGCCTTTATCCAGGGGTATTTTCGATTTATTCTTCCTTTTTTTTTTTTCTTTCCAACACCAAAGAACTAGAGAACCTCCAGGCACAAACCCGGCACTAAACAACAACAAATCCTCCCGACGGGAGGCGAAAAATTCTAACTAAAGGCGCGTTTGTTAAAAGGAGGGAAAAAACCGCAACAAACCACTGTAACTCCAATCGAACTTCCAGACAAATATTGTATTGCCACTGCGGGGTGTTTCCCGAGGGCTCCCGGGTGCTGCTGCCCACTCCCGGCCCACGCACCCCGCAGCTTGTGGCAACCATTCCTCACGGCCGGCTGTTTGATGAAACACCTCTCCCGCGCTCCGATTAAAGCTCAATTAATGCGGGTCATTAATGCCCCGCTGGCAGCCGCGTGTTCCTAGAGCAGCCTTTTCCAGGGAAAGGGGCTGCGGCGAACCGGGAGCGCCGCTCCCCCCGTGAAACGAGCGGTGGCGGCGAGGGAAGAGCGGCACGATGGGGATACTTTTCCCAGATTGTTGGGGCCCGGCAATTACCGAGGGTTCGGATGCGACCCGGACCGGCACCGGGGCTGCGGGGGTGCGGCACCCACCGGGCCCACGTTAGGGGACCCGCATGTTTAAACGCATCCTTCCCATCCACGCATTTCTGTAAAAAATCGCCAAGAGCAGCGCTGGAATATTCCACAGGAGGGATCGCCCCGAGCACCGCACAGATCGCTCCCAGCCCCGTCCCCGCAACACCCCGGCGGAGGGTTTAGTACAGAAATATCTCAGGGAGTTGAGATGTTCTACCCACGGGCTCCTGAGGAAGCGTGCGGGGGAGAACCGGAGGAGGGAGACCCCGAGGGCCGTGCGGGACCCCGGAACGAAGCCCCGCTTCCTCCGCCGGTCCCGGAGGGAGAGGATGTTTCCCCCCGCTGGTCCCGGAGCGAAGCCCCGTTCTGGACCGGCAGCCGGGGGATCTCCATAAGCCCGGTTTTCCGAGGCGGGGGGCGACCGCCCTGGGGGACTGCGGGATGCTGCGGTCTGCAGAGACCGGCAGCACCGGCCCCCAGGGCTGTGCCACCTCCTCACCCCCGTTAAAAGCGTCCTTTCCCCCGTACGAGCTCCGCGAAACGGGCCCGATCCGTCGCAGCCCGGGGCGGTGCTCAGCGGTGTTCCGACCGGGGGTGGCGGGACTGGGAACACTGGGAGCTGCCGCCGAGCCCCGTCGGGGCATCCCCCGGGGCTTCCCAATGAAAACCATCCGCGGCCGCCGGCGGGAAGAGCCCCGAGGCTCCCCGACAGCCGGATCGGCTGGTCCGTGTCCCTTGGTCCCCGGTACCGGGAAGGAGCGGCTGCCGCGGTGCTGCCCGGGGGGAGCTCAGCGAGCCGGGGGTGTGTGGGTGGGCTGGCCCGCCGGGACCCTCCGCTTTCGTTTCATTCTCGCCGGGGACAGCAGCGAGCCCTTCCCGACGGGCCAGGGGCGGTGGCGGGGGGAACCCGACGCGGGGGGAGCCCCGAGGGCAGGAACGGGCCGCCGCGCCGCGCTCTTACCTTTCTTGATCACGGACTGATCGAGAAGGTTCATCCCGCCGTCGTCCACGGCCTGAAAGCACCGAGGAAAGAGCCGTCAGCCGGCGGCCCCCGGTGCGGGTGGGCACCGGCCGATCGCGGCGTGGGTACAGTGCTGTCGTTGCCCCCGGCCGGGAGGAATCGTTCTGGTACGAGCGAGCCCCTCGTACCGGGGTGCCGGGATGTAACCGGATTGCCGGGATGTACCCTGCTTGCCCGCGGGTACTGACGCCGCGGGGCTCGACGTGTCCCGGCCGGGACCCCCGGGCGCACGGGCAGCTGGATCGGCCGCCCCCATCCCCGCACTCCCAGGACACCCTCCCGGTGCTCCCGCCGTTCCCCCCGTACCTGGATATCCTCGATGCCGTGGTGGCCGAGGCCATGGAGGCCCAGCGGGCCGTCGGCGAGGCCGTGGCTGCCGTCGGGCAGCCCGTGGAGCAGGCGGGGCACGGCGGGGTACTCGCGGCGGGGGTCGAGCCCCAGGGCGCGGTGGGTCTGCGAGAGCAGCCCCGGTTCGTCCTGCCGGCCGCGCTGGGGGGGCCAGGCCGGCTGCTGGTGCTGGTGCAGCGGGCTGAGCGCCGCGTACGGGTCCGCCAGGTGCGGGTAACCGGGCTCCTGGCCCTGCGGGTAGGGCAGCGGCGGCTGCGGGTACGGCGGGGGGGAGGAGGGGGGGTGGGAGGGGGGGGGGG
>WBMV01004051.1:409027-455684 GCA_013396655.1 Campylorhamphus procurvoides
GAGGAGGAGATGCTCTACGGTTTGACTTTATTAGCCCGAGCCGGGAGCGGGGTCACCGGCCGGGAGCGCACCGAGGGCCCCGGCGGCAGCTGCGACCTCCGAGGAGGAGGAACGGGGAATGGCAGCCCGGACTGGGGAGAGAGAGGGAAATGTCTGGGGGTNGCGCCGGGTACGACAGAGTCGGGGAAAACCGGGAGCACCGACGGGCACCGAGCCTGCCTCCCCGCCCTCCACCATCCGTCCCTCCTCCTCTCCATCCCTCCCTCTGCCTCTCCATCCCTCCCTCGCTTTCGGGCCCTCCCTCCGGGGCAGGACGAGGCGGGCCCGCAGCATCCGATCCCTGAGAGCGGAGCGCCGGGCTCCGATGGGGCGAGCCGGGGGGACGAGGAAGCCCCGCCAGCAGCACAGAGTGACCCCAGTGAACAACCTCCCCCCTGCGATATTCCGCCCACGCAGCAGTGTCCCCACGGTCCCACGACGGGGCGGTGATGCCCCCGCACGGCGCTGCGTGGGGATGCCCACCCGGGGCACTCTCGTCCCCTCTCACACCCCGACACACACTCGGGGCACTCGGACACCCGCGGTCACGGCTCCCCGCAGCCCACGGGTGTCGTGGCCAGGCTGTGGGGTGTTGTGTCCCCGCGGGTCCCCGCGGTCTCACCGTGCCCCCCGCCCGTGGCTGGGCGGGAGGTTCCACTGGCAGCGGGTTTTCCGTGGGGCAAAAGCACAAACCCTTCACCCCCAGCTGAAACACGCTGGGCCGTGTGATCGACATCAACAAACACAACCCTACGCTGCAGTTAATTTAATTCCACTCTTCCCGCCCCGAGCTACAGCTCCCTTCATTTTCATTTTTCCTCTGAATTCCCACAACTCAGACCTCTTTGATTTCCAGGTTTAATTAACAATGCTCATTAAATGAATTTTTATTCATTTCTTTTAATATTACCCTGCCACCTGTCTTTAGGAGGCAAGAGCTGATCGTTTATTCTAATTTATTTCTGTTAAAGATGGCATTTAAGGGAGGGAGGAGGGATGTGCAGGGGTGTAGAGGGTTGATCCATTCAAATCCCTTCATCCCCCTCAACTGCTCTTCAAGGACGCTGCTCCGGGAAGTTCTGTATTTATTTTCCACCAGATCCGTTTCATTTGCTAGGAAAAATTGGATTGGATATGCTGCATTTTGCAGTTATGTTCCAGTTCATTCTTAACGTTCCTCACTCGTCTAGTCTGCATAATGTCGAGTCTTTATTAATCTGAAAGAGGTGAAACTGCAAAATCCAGGCAGGAAGGGCCTTTGTGGGACCACAGGTGAGCAGGAGGACGGTCCCTGGCAGTAGCTCAGAGGGAAATTGTTTCCACCCAAGAATGAGGCAGAGCCGAGGAAACCTGCAACACTCACAGACAAAGGGAAGGAAAAACAAAGGGCAAAGCTGCCCTGCTGCAACCCACAGAACATACTGGGCAAACTGGGCTCGTGGCAACACGGTGAGCTGGGCAGGGAGCTGGGGCAGCCTGGAATTGTGGGGCTGTAGGGCTGCCAGAGGGTCTGACCCTTCCGAGCCCAGGAAGCAGACAAGGGACCAGAGAGCACCCAAATGGTCCCTGCAAGATGCCCAAGACCTGCCTAAGTCTCTCCCTGCCCTAGATCCTCTGTGCAGCACCCGCCTGGTGATGAGGGCAGACCAGACCCCTGGCAGGAGGCACCTCTTAAGCCACCTGTGGTGACAAAACCCAATTACTCACTTTAGCCTGCTGTCCCAAGGTCCCAGGCAGGCCCCAGGACTGTCACACTGGGGATTGCACACACTGTCCCAGCAGCTGCCTGGTTCTCTCACTGGTTGAACTTGGCCAGAGCAATTGCTGGGGGCACCTGAGCACAGGACACTCAAACACAGCTCCCTGCTACCTGCTCTTTAACCTCCCCATTTTAGGACCACATGTCCAGCTGTGCTTGTGTTTTGCTGACAGTGGCATGATCCTGCCAAGGTCCTCAACAGGAGAGCTGTCCCCTTGTCCCCCAGCTATGGGGAGCATTCACTGTGGGGCTGGGCCAGGACTCCACCCCAGCGACCACTCATTGTGTTTGCACCCAAGCCAGAAGTCTCTGAAAAACTGGTTTTGTAACAAAGGTCCCAGAGCTCCTTCCTAGGAGATCAGAGTGTGTGCTGGCACTTCCAGGAGCATGTGAGGGGCTTGAGGCAACAACCTCTGCTCCTGGGGGTCAGCAACAAAAATACCAGCCCAGCAGGGCAATGGGAGCATGGAGACAGAAATGTGTGACCAGAACTCTTCCCCAGCCAAAGACAAATCAGTTCTTCTCCAGAAGTCCAGCTCCCATCAACAACTCAGGGAAATGCAGACTGCTCCTATCAATTCCATAGGGAATCTAGGTGGGAAAGGAACCTCCTTGCTATGGGTCTGGAGAGTCAGGCAGGGCCTCGGGGAGGACAGAGACCCCACTGAGGGGTGGGCAGGGAAGGGAGCAGCCCCATCTCTGCTCAAGCCTCCGGTGTCACCATCCAGGAGGAAGGGGGGGCTGTGCTGGATTCTTGGAGTGCAGCAGCCAAATAGCAATCTTATGAAATGTTTAATTCTATTGCCGGTGCTTTTGGGGTGAGATGAATAAACTCTGTAAGATAACATATGCCATGGTCTGGTTTGCAATGGAGTTGTGATGTTTAAGCTGTCAAAGCAAAACAGAATGTGGATTTGCTCCTCTGGGGCTTTGTCCATCTTATTGGAGCACAGTGAGTGATCAGATTGTTCCTGGGCAGCTCATCCTGGTGCTGGAAGTGCACTGGGAGATAGAGAATGATTTGCCCTGGGTGTGCAGGGCTGCAATCCCACTCTGGGCTGGGGACACTGGGTGATGCCACATCCACCTCTCTGGCACTAGAGGATCAGTGCCCGTGGGTGCCAGCAGCCAGGGGCAGAACCTGAGGTTGGGGTTGTGGAGCTGGGGATGGCTGAGGACACCTTTGAAGCCTCGGCCAGGCTGCTGGGGCACCGTCTGCCTCGCGTGGGCTGAGCCAGCCAGGCTTGCCAGGGCCTGCAGACTGGCACACGTGGAGCCAACTGAGGTGCCCACGTGGCATGAGGCCTCCACCAGCTCAGTGGTCTCCCCAGCTGAAGGTGCTGCGCTCACTGTTGTTCCAGCTCAGTCTCAGGGAGGGGAAAACAGCCTTTTAGGGGTGCTCTGACTGAGAATGTGTTTGGAGAGTGTTGTCCTGGGACAAGAGAGCAGTGATGCTGCTCAAGGAGCATCTCTGGTAACATCCCAGAGCAAGGAGGGTGTCTCACACCTTCCCCTGTCAGCTCAGGAGTTGGGAGGAGCTCGTGAGAAGTGTGTCGTGTATCATGCAAAGAACCGAGGATATGACAAGCCATCAGGGTCTCTGGGAGGGTCCATTCTGGCAGGGCATGGGTGATCCTGCTCACATCTGATGGGACTTTTCATTGAGGAGCATGAGAATGAGACACAGGTGCTCTTCTCCAGGCACCTGCTGCTGGCCAACCCCTCCTCCCTAGGACATCGGGAAGGATAAAACCAGAGAGCTTCCCTGTGCTTTTGTTTCACTCCAGGGTGGCCTCTCTGTGAATTAAAGACCAGCAGCCAAAGGCCTCCCAGTTAGGACCGTGTTGGATGGCACCCCACAGGATGGGTCTCTGGTCAGGTGTTGTGGGAGCTCCAACCTTTCCCAGTGGGGATGAACCAGGGCCAAGCCAGACCAGCTGCCCACAGTGAGCCCAGCATAGTGCTGGGGAGAGCAGAGCACTCTCCCACTGATACAAATAATACACCTCATTAGCACTAATGAGTGCCTGTCATTAATAGGAAGCCCACACGCCTGACCAGTGGCAGGAGAGCTACAGGACCAGGAACGCTCAAAGGTAAGGGATTTGTGTGGGTTTTTTTCTGGCTCTGCAATGTGTTCTTGACTCTTCCAACACACTAACGTTTCCCTGCAGTGCAGGGATGTGTTCCTGGCAGGATGGGGAGCCTCTCCCAGCCCACGCTCTGCAGAGTTCTGCTCTTTTCCAAGGCCAGGAGGCTCATTTGCCTTTTTGGCTCGCACTGCTCTGTTGGGAACACCTGCCTTTGTCCCAACTTGCACTGACTGGTCAGGGCTGAGCTGGAAGGATCAGGAAGATACTTTCCCTGAGCAACAACCTCCTCTCCAGTCATGAGGCATTTGCCATTTGCTCTCATAAAGCAATGAGACAAACGCATGGTGTAAAGCAGGAATACAGTCAGAGCCAGCCCTCTGTTTGAGGCAGCTCCTCGCTTGATTTTCCCTTGATGAGACGGTTCCACAGCCCCCCGGGATGAGTTCTGATCAGCGCCTTGGGCTGGCAGCAGAGCCGGTCCCGGCGAGGCTGCAGCTCCCAGAGAACTCCTCGGCTGACACCTGGTGGAAAAGTGGGAGCAGGGAGCTCTGCTTGGATGGAGCCAGCCGTGTCAGCCACCCCGTCCAGCTGCTCCTTCTGGCGAGTATCCTCGGGGTAGTGGAGTACCCATGGGCTGGCAGCCCAGGCTGCAAAGCTACAAGTGATTTACTCCAGGTACATGTGGCCTTTCTCTTCCGTAGTGCAAAGTATTCCTCAGTCTGGGGAGGGTCAGTGAGGGGGGAATTCTCTACTTTCACACACTAAAAAGAGCCAAGGTGGAACCCACATTGCAGGTTGAACTCCTAACCTTACAGGAGTGGAAACTCCCCCTGTACATCCCATCCTGGCAGCAAGAGGGGAGCAAATACAAACCCCCTGGATGTGCTTTGTGCAGGTGTTTTATGGGGCAAAACAGGCAAAGCAAGGGGTGCTGGGAAGGTTTTCTAGGTGTGAATTTAGGATGATGGTACCAGTGGTGGATATGAATAGTGGGGTTCATCCTGCACAACATCTTCAAGTTACAGGGAGTTATTCTCACTGCTATCAGTAAATATTAAAACTTTTCCCATTCCTGCCTTTTGCAAGGTTCTGTGTGTAGTGCCAAAGGATTTACTAAAATGTGCAGGAATGACAGAAAATAAGGTGACAACCTGCAGGGCTTAGTGTGACAAAATTGTGACAATGTTAATGGGAGCAGCAGGCAATGTGTCAGAGCCTTGGGCAGAAAGAAATCCCAGCACTGAGGAGTTTGAAAAACAAAGCGACAGAAAATACCTTTAATAACAAAACTGCCAGTTTTTACAGAGAAATCCTGACAGCAGGTCAAGCAGGGGTGAAATGTTCTGGGGCAGCAGCAGCTCTGCACACTGTGGTGTGGACAGTGCCAAAGCTCTGCTGCATCACTCCAGTTTTGTAAAGGCTGGTCAGTAAAATGGTTTTCCTTGTGCCCACCTGGCACAGAAGTGCTGAACAGGCTTTGTGCACGTCTGGCTTCACTTCCCACCCGGGGTGCTGGTGACTCCTCACTGCTCGGCCAGACACTGTTCCAGAGCTGCCATTCCATACAGGTTGGCCCACTCGGTGCCGTGGTGGGACAGGATCACATCCCTGCACGGCCTGCTGGCTCTGGCCAGCTCCACCAGCACGCCCTGGAAAGCAGCAATGAGCTCAAAGTCCAGGGAGGCTGGAGCAACACGGGACAGCAGCTCTGAGAGTCCCTGCAGCCAGTGTGCCTGGAGAACAGCCTGTGGCAGCCAAGGGAAGAGCGGGATGCAGGCGGCCAGGGCCTGCATTCCCAGGAACCACAGCTCTCGGATGTCATCCCAGGCACTCGTGTAGGCAGGAGACACAGCCATGGCCAGGCTGTCACTGCTGGGATCTGCCTGGGCCGTGTGGGCCTGTGAGAGGAAGCCAATGGTGGCCCTGAAAAACTCCTTGGCAGGCTGGGCTTCCTGAAGGGCTGGGAGAAAAAGGAAATTAATAACTCAATACAGAACTTGTTCAGTCCAAGGTGGACCCTGTGGTGGGTCTGGGTGCAGTAGCACTTCCAAGGAGAGTAGGACAACATACTCCTACCCTAGAAATCTCTCAATCCCAGCACATCAGCCTGCTGAATGTTCTGCATATTCCCTACTCCCCCAGATGTTTGGTTTGTCACTTTTCCAATGATAAACTGGATCAGTTTGCCTTCTCTTTGCTTTCTCCAGTCCACCCACCTGTGCAGAGCACCATGGGCTTTTCCAGTGGGAAATCCTCTTACCTGCTGACCCTGCAAGGATTCTGGCCAGCATCAGGCCCAGAGTGGCAACGTTGGCTGCCAGTACCAGGTGATGCTCCTGGGGCAGCAGAAGTGGAAGAGACTTCATCAACAGATCCATCAAGGAGGAAAATGTTTTGTCTTGCCTAGAGAGGAAAAAAACCCAACTCTGAGACATTTCCTGAGCAGAGCCAGAAGTACCTGAAAATGTCAAGGTTAGATGCACCACCAGAAATGTAATGGAATTGGTATTGAAAAAGGAACATGCTTTTCAGCATGGTGTGTTAACAGATCCTCAAGCTTACTGCACAAGGCACCCTCTTTCTGCCCACTGCCAACCTTAGAGCTCTGTTCCTTCCCACAGCCCTGTTACCTGACCAGGTCTGGAGCAGTCACAACCAGGTTGAGGAAAATCCCACACGTGGTCTGTAGGCTCATTTCTGTGCTCGTTGGGGGTGTTGGGGCTGCAGGCTCAGAGGTCAGAACCTCCCACTGATGGAGGAAGTACTCACACAGCAGTGCTGGTGCCCCTTCAGAGACCAGGATGTCCCGGGGCTTGTCCTCTGCTGTCAAATGGCAAAAACCAGGCAGCAGAAATCTGGAAGGGGAAAGAAATTGGAAGAATGAGACTTCCTATGAGGAAGAATGGGTCTAAATGCTGCATTTACATCCATGTGGAGGGGAAAAAACCACTGTGGAATTGGCACTGCAGGGAGAGTGGAGAATAGAAAAATACTTGAGCAGGGCTCTGCCAAAATGCAATAACTCTGTGCATAAACTACTCACCTCAGAGCATCTTGGGGTAAGGCAGAGCCCTTGGTGCTGCCCAGCTCTGCCTGGGCAAGACTCACAGCTGGGCTGCCCTCCTTGAAAAGCTTCCTGGAGTAATGAACAAGGAAGGGCAAAAGCTCACAGATTTCCTGCTTGAGGGAGGATGTTTCCTCTGCCATCCAGGCTCCAAGGACTCGAACAGAGGCAAATATGAAAGGATCTTGTAGCTCCTCTTGTTTAACCTGCATGAAGAAAGTGAAGTGACACATAAGGGTCACTGTGCATTGGACTACACAGGTCTGGAAACCACAATGGGCTAA
The DNA here is from genome assembly GCA_013396655.1 of Campylorhamphus procurvoides. Classification (NCBI taxonomy): domain Eukaryota; kingdom Metazoa; phylum Chordata; class Aves; order Passeriformes; family Dendrocolaptidae; genus Campylorhamphus; species Campylorhamphus procurvoides. The sequence goes on from WBMV01004051.1 coordinate 416,267, forward strand.
GAAGACACCCCCAAGACCTGCTCTTCATTAAACTGCCTGCATTACCTGTCTCAAGTAGAATATTACAGCTCCAAATGCCTCCTCCATAATCCTCATGAGCTGCATTTTCTGCACCTCGCCCAGCAGTGGGTTCTCTTCCCTCAGGCACTCCTGGATCCCCATCTCCATAAGGACATAGCAGGCTGTCACCACTTCTTTCTTGCCCTCTACTTCCACAGGATCTGGCTCCTCCAGGGTCAGGCGGACCTCCACACAAGCCAAGTTCACCAGCAAGGCGAGGAACTTGCTGCCAGCACTCCCTGCTGGGATCCACTCAGCCCCACAGGCCTGCATGAGGCTGGCTGCGAGCTTCAGTGCAGGGTCCCTCTGTGACTGGCTGAGTTTGCTGCCCAGAATGTCAGCCAGACCTTTGTAAACCCTGCGGAGGCACTCAGAGCCCTGCGAGTCCTGCGTGAGCAGAGCTGATGGGGGGATGAAGTGAGGCAGAACATCACACAGCTCAAATTTGGTCATGTCTTCAGCCTTGAGGAAGTCACTGGAGAGCTTGCTGAGCACAGCCAGGAGCTGTGGAGCATCTCTCTGCCAGCACTTGTCCTCTGCTACAGCCAACAGCCCCATGAGCAGTGTCAGGGCACGGTCAGAGCCATGACCACCACTCAGGTAGGCCTGGCACAGGGCAGGCACTGTCCCTTTGGCCACCAACTCCCTGGGGCCCCTGGCCGTGGCCAGGACAGCGCTCAGGCACTGATACACATCATCGATCATGGAGGTGCTGTCGGGGTCACAGGAGGAAAGTAGGACCTCGTTGAAGGTGGGGATTTTGTTCAGGACCTGGGAGTGCCCAGCGAGCTGCGGGTCGGTGCAGAAGCAGGCGAGCAGCGTGAGGCCGAGGGCACGGAAGGTGTGTGGGGGGCAGCCGGGTGGGGGCTGCTGGGAGGTCAGCAGGCGGGTGGGGAACGTGAATCCGATGGCATCGAAGATCTGGCGGCGGGTCTTGGCATCCACCTCCCCGGCTCTGACCGCTTTGGTCACCTGCAAGGCAAACCTGGGGTGAGTGTGAGCACGGCAAGAGGGTTTGCTACACTGACAGGACTCCACGGGAAAACCAGGAGCCTCAACTGCTTTTAGGTAGAACAGGGAAGTACCCACTGAGCAGACACTTGGTCCAGGTGCTCACCCAGAGGTTTCTCAGCATGGCAGCACTGCCTGACCCTCTGCACGCCCAGGCCGAGGCCAGGCTCCCTCGCTTTGCCGAGGGCATCCCTAAAGCATTGAAGCAGCTCGCTCCGAGCTCTCTGCTCTGCCGTGTCCAGCGGGGGGTCCCGGCCTGCCCCCTGCCCGCCCCCGAGGCAAAACCTTACCAGGAGCAGCGCCGCGAACTGCTCGCTGTCGTTCCTCGCGTCTCTGAGCACACCGAGGCAGCGCTTCAGCGTGGCCTGTCCATCCCGGGGGGCCGAGGCCATGGCCGGGAAGCGCGGCTGAAGGACAGGCCAGAGGGGAACACCGGCAGCCTCCCCTCACGAGTCCAATCCTTTCCCCTCACGGCTCCGGCCTCTTCCCCTCCTGATTCCAGCCCTTTCCCTCTCACGGATCCGGCCTCTTCCCCTCCTGATTCCAGCCCTTTCCCTCTCACGGATCCGGCCTCTTTCCCTCCTGATTCCAGCCCTTTCCCTCTCACGGCTCCGGTTCCAGTCCTTTCCCCTCACAGCGTCCCCCCGCGGCCACGTGCCGACCTCCCAACCAATCAGCGCGCCGCCCCCGCGCCGCCAGCCAATCGCCTGCCGCCTTGTTGGGCGGTGCCCGAAGCCGCCCCCGCCGCGGAACTGCGGGCAAATCACCTGTGGCTGCGCGGCCTCCGCGCCCGCCCCGCCCGGAGCTCGCCGGGCCCGGCGGGGGTGGCGGCGACAAGGAGGGCACGGGAGGTGGCACCGAGCGGGGGCCCCAATTTCTGCTCGGTCCTGGCGCTGCTCCGGCACCGCTCCGCTTCATCTTCCGGGTGAGGGTGCGCGGGCGCTGCCATGGCCGCGGGGCGGGAGGCCGCGCTGCCCCCGGGCCCGCCGCGCCGCAGCTCCTCGTCCTCGGCATGAGGAGCCGCCGAGCCTCGCCATGAGCCCCTGGTAGGTCCCTCTTCCCCCTGGCCCCATCCCCGAGGGGGGCTCGGGGTCGGGGATTTGGCCCCGCGGTGGGTTTGGCGCCGTGAGGGTCTGAGGGGAGTGGGGGGGCCAGGAAGTTCCCTCAAGGACCTCTTGGTTTTGTGTTTTCCCCCTTTATTTCTTCCCGTGCCCCTTCCTGCGGGCAAAAAGTGGCTTTCCCCGGGGTGCTGGAGCCGGTGTTGTGTGGCTGTACCAGCGCTCCCTGTTACAGCATCCCTTGTTTACGAAATTTCCTCTGGATCCTTCGCAGCCGGCAGGTTTAATGCCCCCTTAGTGCCCGGCATTGCTCCACTGCTCCTTAAAAATCGGTGATATTTAATACCTGTGCCGTAACTAATGTTTTCGTACCGCGTCGCCCTAGCGGTGATTGCATTTAATTAGCTGTAAAAGAGCCTTTGGCATCGGGGGGAGCAAAATAAGGGGCAAACCAGGGCTTTGGCTCCCTGTTGTTCCTCTGTTTGTGGCTGGCACCACAGTGACATCGCTGGGCACACGTGCTGGGTTTGTCTGTGCCACCCTCCTCTTGCTGCTGTCCATTCCTGGGGAGTATTTGAAGCTGAAACTTCCCCAGTGCTGTTTGGAATCCTGTGATATTCGATGGAAAAGTGGGGTCTAGAGGAGGAAGCCACAAGGCTCTCTGTGCTCCATGCTGGGAGCTGTGCCAGCCTAGATTTCATTTTGGTATCAGACATTGATATAGTTCCTTAGCAGCAGCTGGGCTAATCACAGCAGATAAGACTTTCCTTTTCCTCCACAAGCGCCCCGTGCCCTCCAGGCTGTGCTGGATCTGTGCAGGAACCCTTCAGCTGCCAGGGGATGTTTTGTGTTTCATGCCCTGTGTGTTTCCAGAACCCTGCTGCTGCCCACTGAGGCCATGGAGAAGAGCTTGGAAGCCAAGCCCAGCATCAGCACCCCATTCCTGCCTCGATACTGCCTGGGGAAGGTTGTGAGGGAGCTGGGAATTGTGCAGCTGTTCTACCTGTGTGCTTGCCTGTGTGCCTTGTGCTCCTCAGCAGGTGAGTCAGCTGCTCTCTCTGGGACTGTCTGTGTGGTTTGGTATGATATTTATCCCTCTCACTTGGTTGAAATATTCTGCAGGTGAAATGGTTTGCTGGTAAACATTGTAGTTTGGGGTTTTTTTAAATTTTTTTAATTGTTTTTTTTTTTAACCAAAAAACCAAAAACATTTGGGGGTTTTTTTAAACCAAAACCAAACAAAACCATAACAGTTACTAAATGAGCTCTCAAAAGCGTAGCCTGTTTCTCAGAGAGAGCTTTCCCTCACCTTGTTTTTTTGCAAAAGGAACAAATGATAATCTGGAAAATATTCTAAGGAATACTCATAGCAATTTAGAAAGGCAGGAATGTTTTTTACATGTTTAACTCTCTCCCCACGCACAGTGTGTCAATAATCTTTATTTGCCTATAGGAAATGGTTATGTTTGATTTTATTTCCTGCTCAAGCTTGGGTAACCAACCTCCTGCTCAAGTAAATAACCAAGTTAGTGACTTGGATGGAAGTTTTCCTGTAATAGCTTGTGTGGTGTTTGGTTTGGGAAGGGGATTTTGCTTTGTATCCCAGTGATATGGATGTGTTCTCCAGGCTGTTGCAGCATCCCTGTTGTCTCACTGGACCTTCCTGGACAGTTCCCAGTAGCAGATTTAATTAAGCTAATGAGCTGTGTGATCTTAACAAGCTAATTTAGTACCTGGAAAGACATATTTGTGTTCCTGGTCCTAGCAAAGGGTTCTCAGCACTATGTGCTTGGATAGTGCATGTTTCCATGTCCTGGGTGCATTTCCTATCCTTAGTTATTTCTGGGAAGTTCACAGTTAGATCATCTGCCCCACTCCTAGAGGGTGTTTCAGAACATCCTGGTGTGTTTGAGTGCTGGTCTGTTTGGGAGAGTTAAAACCAGGAATCACAGAGTCATAAAGGTTGGAAAACACCTCTGACATCATCAAGTCCAACCATAAAATGAATGAAAATTCTGTTAAGGTTGTTGCGTGTGCAGGAATAAATACAATTATGTGGGCATAGTTACCCTGATGTGAACACTTTTTCCATTGCATTGTTTTGTTATTTTGGGCTTGTTTGTGTCGCTCAGGCAGCGAAGTTTGTGACAATGAGGAGGACTTAGGGCTGCCTAGAAATGAACGTGATCATGTGGAATTACGCAAGGGCAGCTGTGTTGACATAACTGGCTGACGTGTGGCAGGTTTAAAACTCTAGAGAATCAAGTCTTTAATCATTAACCTGATATCAGGCAGGATCAACTGCCTGAGCAAGTCTGTGAACGTGAGGGTATTAATAGAAGCTGTTCCCATGTGTTCCATTCCCCTGCTGCTCAGCAAAGCTGGGAGCTGCATCCCTGGGGCAGGAACTCCTGAGTTTCTGGGAAGAGCAGTGTTTTCTGCACTGACAGGACAAAAGCAATAGGAAGAAGTGACTAAGCACACCCCCTGTGTGTGTGTCTTGTGACTTTTGTGGTTCTGGACTTGTCCTCAGGGACGTTCCTGCTTTTCAGCAGTTAAATTAGATTTCTGCTTTCCAGAGGTGAAGTGAAATTGTAGACTCAGGAGCTCGGAACTTAGAGCTGTCTGAATGTTTGATGCCCACCAAAGACTGTGAAACTTGAAAATGAGAAGTGAAAATCAGTACATTTCTGTGGGAAATGCACATCTGAAATGCTGGGCTGGCGTGTTGGGAGTTGTCTGTTCACTTCTGTCATTTCTGAGAGTTATCTGAGTTTTAAGCTGTCCATTTACAGCAATTCAGAAACCATATTGGCTAATTTCAAATAAACGTGTCCCAGCTGGGCATTAGCAGAGTTTTGGAAATGAAATCTGGTTGAAATATTATTCAAATCTTGTTTTAGCAGAATGTTCTCAGCATGGTAGTGTTGTGTCATCTGGGCTAAGTCATGGCTCTGGCACGTCGAGAAGATGCTTATGGGGATTCAGGCTTTACATTTTAGATGAATAAATATAATACTTGTATTATGTAGTGATTTCTCACAAGGGGAATCTTCCCTGGAAATATTTTTCTCTTAAATATGCCCCATTCTGTTTGTGCTCCAGTTCTAAGCCTACTGCTGAATTTCACTGGTTCTGTATCAAGCCTTAATTTGAGTGTGAGCCAGGGCTGACATCTGAGGAGACATGGATGAGCAGTGGTCAAGGAGGAGGGGTTTTAGGGGTGTGGGAAGTAGCACATTTCCCTTGTGCACAGGAGATATCAGGGGCAGTGCTTCACCGGTAACAGAAAGTGAGATTTTTAGGCAAAACTGGATAAGATCCTGTTGAAATTCACAGGAATTGTGTTATTCTTCCATTTATTATTGTTTATTCAAGTGTGGAGAGTGTCTGTGTGTACATACACATGGGTTTGGTGTGTACACACATTCCATACTCCCTTCTAATTGCTGACCCATCATGTTGGTGCCAGGTGCACGTCCCTGGCAGTGCCTGTGACACAGGGCTGTCAGGGACTGTCATTCCAAGCATTTCAGGACACCCACAGGGATCTCTGCTGCCCCATGGCTTGTTCACTGATCTTAGATGCATTCTCAACCAGCACATTATAATTTAAATTCAGATTTTATTTTAATATTTTCCCTTTTTTGTTGTGTTCAAGAACTCTGACTTGACAGGGAGCCAGATCTGGAGCATATTCTCCAGCTGCACTACTCCCAGTCCAGCAACATGGTTTGTAAAGTAATCTTCCAGTGACCTATTATCCCTTGGATGCTGAACACAGCACAAGTGTAACAGTCCCATAGGTCATTAGGCTATTTTTAGGGAGTCCTTAATCTGCAGAGCTCTGAATTTTGGAAGCCTTTAATCCATTGATCCCTGCAAGCACTCTAAATTTTCATGCTAAGAAAAAAAAAATCCATATGCAAAGCAGTTGTTGCTTTACTGCAGAGCTGAGGCCTGAGGTAACTTGACTCCTAACAGAAATTATGCCAAATGTTTGGGGTTTTGTAATGAAAAACACTATGGTTGAGCAGGTGGTGAGGCTCTGCCTTGCAGACCCTTGTTCTAAAGGGTGTAACAACTTCCCAAGTGGAGCCAATTGAGTCAAAATAAGCAAATTCTCAAGTATCAGCATGGAAGAGTAAATAACGCCTTTGTACTGTGCACCAAGCCTGTGGCAGTGTTTCCAGAGTTCTCCTTCAAGGTAAGATTTGGGCAGAGGCAAGGCTGTTAGTGGTTAGACTAAGGAACTGCACTTGTGATTTCTGGGTTCAGTTTCTGTCCCTAAACTTGCTGTGTGACCTTGGCCTCTCTGCTCAGTCTGTGTGTTACAGTCTCCTCTGAGACAGGAGTGCTTCTGCCTTCACTTCTATTGTGGATGGCTGTTACTCCATTACTGTTGGAAAGGGTGGTGGTCCCTTAGGTGGGAGTAGCAGATCGTTGCTTAAAATCTCATGTAAATACTGAATACTGAGGCCAGATATAGACTGAGAAGCCCATTTACTCTCCTGTACCCTCTCTCCCACATTACTCCAGTGCCCTGAATTCCTCTTGACATGAATGATGAGAATCCATTGTCCACTGTGTTAAAGGACTGAGAATTGTCTGTTTGTCTTCCCCTCCATTTCCCAGAAGCAAACTGGAACGGATCTAAATGTGAGCCGGGGAAGATCCTGCCTGGTGGCCGTTTGAGGTCGTGGGCAGGTCACCATTTGCAGCTTCTGGAAGGGTTCCACACTCTGCGGTCCTGCCAGGCCACCTGCTGCCAGCGCCCCACGTGTGATGCCTTTTGGTTCTTGGGAAACACCTGCATCCAGGTGAACTGCACTGGGCCTGGCAAGTGTCAGCCCAACAGGACTGGCTCATCCGACTCTGTTTTGGTGTTTTTAAAGAAATCAAAAAGCAGAGAGCACTTTTTAAATTTTCAAATGGAAGGTGACGTGAAGACCTCGTTTCACAAGTGGTTGGACTGGGACATCCCCCTCCAGAGGAAAAAAAGGCTGAGAAGGTCATTGCAGCAGTGGAGCCTGGTGGGTGACAGGGTGGGATTCCTGAGCAGGGATCCAGCAGTGAGCTCCAGCAGCGAGGCTGCAGCCAGAGCAGCGGGCAGCAAATCCAGCAGGCACCAGAGTGAAGCAGAGCAATTGAAGGATCAAGTGCTGAGGCACTTGGTGGCTGCCAGAGCTGCTCCTGAGAATGAAAACCAGAAGCAGGAGTTGCTGAAAAATGGACAGAATTCAAGAAAGCAGAACCCTGAAAGCCCGTCCCCTCCTAGGAGCAATAATGTGAGCAGGTCACGGGATGCTGATGGTGACTTACCCCAGGTAAGTGTGGTTGCTGAGGCTGGGGTGGGGTTGCCTGGAACACCTGTCCCCCTCCTCACTCTGGCTTTAGGTACATTTTGACTTGAAACTGCCCAAATGATGGGATACTCTTTCAGGATACCTGTGTTCAGCCTCCTGTCAACAAGGCAAGGCCAACAGTTTGTGTTTTTGTTTGGTTTTTGGGAGTAGGATTCCCCTCCTGCCTTTTCTTAGCTGAAATAAACTGTCTTTGGGAAGGTGAGGGGAGATGGAGTCCCTGATAATGCTTATCTTCCCTGTAATCACACAAAGTGCTTTCTAGAGCAGAAGCAAAGGTGAGATGTGATGCCAGTGGGAAGTGTGTGGGAGCTGAAAACTGTTACCTGGAAAAGGACCTCTTTAGATCCACACAATAAAATAAGCTGTTTTCCTTTGAGTTCTGCATTCAGGCAATTAAATATTTTATAGACTCATGCATAGAGCTCCCAGTGTACTTTGATGTCAGTCTGCTTGCTTGAGTTGGCCTCTTACTGCCAACTTTTTTTGTTCTCTTTTTGAGGAGTGCTTCAGCTTCTCAAATCCAGCAAAGCTTACCTTGGCACTGGGTGAATGAAGTCAGTTTAGTCTCCACTCCAGACTCAGAGAGTGTTAAGCCAGTAAATCTCGATGTTAAAGAGAATTTGGCACATTTGAATTGTTAAGTGATGTTTGTGTTTTTACATCTGAAAATAACTTTTTGAGCCTTACCATACAAAAAAGCCCATGCACTTGTGTTGAAGTAGAAAGAATTTGACTCTGTGAAACTGTTCCTTTAATAGCTTTTGCCATGTTTTAAAGATCTGGCACTGTACAAGCCTGATGCCTCTCTTTCTGTAGATGTGACTGAATCTGTTTCTCCCCCTTTATTCAAACCTTGGTTGCAGGTAGGGCTGGGACTGGCCTGACTCACCACCCTGGAGCAGGATGTGGCCAGCAGCCAAGGGACAGAGCTCCAGGGCAGCCTGGGTGGTTTGTGAAATCAGGCACTGAAACTTCACAAATGTTTGATTTTTCAGAACCCCACAGCATTTAGGGCTGACTCAAGGGCTCAGCTTTCTCTCTGCCCTGCAATGCTGCAGCATTTCCACCCTCCCTGTTCTTTCCTCCTGCTGATATTTGAGCTGTGCAGGGTGACCCCATTCTCTCAGGTGTTACACATGCGAGGAGATGTCTTCACAGCCACTCTTAAATGTCTTCTCTTGCTCTTGGGTAATGGCTGTTTTATCTCCCTGCCTGTCAGTGTTGCATTCAGAGTTGTCATATTATTACTGTCTGGTGTTTGTCTAGTAAACTGGTTGCAAATATGAAATTACAGGGAATAATCAGTTTCTGAATATTGCTGAGTGTCCAGGATTTCCCACTTTAGGAGGTGCTCCCATTGTCATTAGTGTGCACTCTTGGATGTGTGCTGGGGGAAGATTTTTATTTTCCTTGATGATTTTTGCATGGAAGAAAGTTCTTATCTCCTAACAAAATACAGGCTCATCAAAATAAGCACAGCAAAATATATTGGCTGTGATGGAATTCCTGGCAGAATCACACTTTTAAGGTGTAGGATGGAGTGTTTGAGGAGGTGGAAGAATTAAAATATCCAGATGGACTAATTTCCTGGATTACTGAACCATCCAACTTTACCTGCAAAATACAAGGCCAGTTCTGCAGCTGTCCTTGCTCTTCTGATCCAGAAGCAGTTTAATTTAGCCAAGGATATCACATTGGAGGTTGTGTTCTTGGGACACAGCCAGCCTTGGCAGGAGGGAGGCTTTCCAAGTTGTGTTGGTTGTGGGGCAAAATGAAGTTACACACATTCTAAAGAAAGCAAGAAGGGAGAAGGCAAGGGAAAGTTTAAGGGAAACGTTGCCCTTGGGGTTTTAATTTTCCTCTTGCTGTTCTGATGGCTCCACAGCCACCTGCAATGGCACTGCTAATGTGCAGTAAGCATTAATTTGTGGGTGTACTGTACCCATCCTTTGGAACCAGGATAAACCACAGTGCATCCTCCTCATTATCCCTTAGCTAGGGAAGAGAAATCTGTGCTTTTTCTTTAAGGTGCGTGATGTTTTTCAGGCACTTTTTTCTGCTTCATTACAGAATTATTTGTCAGTTTTAAAATACAGCAATGCATTTAACAGCCAGTCAGGAGAAGTGCAGCACTGCTGATGAGCAGGGCTGCAGCAGCACTGCAGCAGTTCTGCAGGCAGGAATGTTGCAACAGAGCCAGAGAGCTGTTTCCTGCCCTCACATCAGACCCCCTGTTTGACTCTTGCTGTCACACTTCCTGCAAGTGCTGGGTGCTTTTTACTCCATGAGGAACCAGGAAAGGTCTCTTTTCACTCCCAGCACTAATTCTGTAATGGTTTGTGACATTACCCACATTTTTGTGCCTTAAGAATCTTCACAGACATGGCACTTAGTGCACACAAGGGCACCATCTAAGGTGAAAAGAGGTCATTTTGTAACTTCAGACCAGACCCATTTAAATTAAAAAAATAAAATTCTGGAACACAAGCATTTTTCTCTCCAGTAACTTAGGCTCAGTGTGGATTCTGATGCACATTCCACTCTAGTCCATCTTACAGACACAGGACTCTTAGACAGGGAGATCAGGCCATTTGTCCCAAGCCAATGACATTTAGGGGTCAGAATGAGTCTACATTCACTCAGGCCAATGTTCTACTTCTGTCTGTTTTCTAAGGTAGTAAGATAGGACAGCTGGCAAACTTCTGCTCTCCTTCTCCTTTATCCCCAAGAATGAAACCCTGTTCTTTGCTTTAAAGAATTCCAAGTTATGGAGCAAAGATAAGAAATGTCTCAGCTCGAAAGCATTAGAGGCATTTTTGATTGTTGTGTTGCCCCAGGCAGAGCTTATCTAATTTGAGCTCTCCACAGACATTTGGCTGTCAATTCATCCTAAGACTTTTGGAAGGAAGAGGATCTCTCTTCACTGTAAAGCAGGGTATTTTAGACATTAAAAGGGAGTTAAGGAAGCATCCAACTCACTGGAAATATTACCAAGCAAAGTGAGGACTCTGCTGTGGCCAGGGAGTGGGTATTTATGACTGTTGTTCCTGTGACCCTTCTGGGTTGATTCTTGAAAAGGAAAAAGTGATTTTCTGTAGTGGTAAGAAGTCACAGAGACCTTCTGCTCCTGTGCCTTTCCTAAAGAGTCTGTCTTATATGTCTTAAGTTCCTGCCTGGCTGTTTCCCTCTTGTCCTGCTGGCATTTCCAACTTTATCTTGGTGAAAGGCAGTCAGCCCAATTAAGAGTGAGTGGAAGATGATACAGGTTGGGACAGCCAGCTGCCCTGAGGCCACCCATAAAGAGAGTATTGAGAGTATTTCCTCCAATATGAGCTTTTGATCACTCCTCTAATAGGGAGTAGTGGTGGGAAATTCAGCTCCAAAGCACTTTCTGAGTCAAAGATGGTAAATTGTTCTATTTAAAATATTTAGCAGATGTTCTCAAAATAGAGTTAGAGCAATGAAATGTGCTACACACATGGACTTCGTGGTGGAGGGTAAATTGTCAAGAGTATTGCCTGTCAGGCAAGGAACTGGAATGGGGCTGGGTCCTGTAAAAGGAATTCTCTGATGAAAGAAAGGAAATTGTTCCTGCCACTCTGATCATTTTCAATCAAGTGGCTCATCCTATGGGGATGTGAGGAAATTTTGTGCCTGCCAGCTCCACTCCCTGGCCCAGCAGCATCTCCTGGGGCCTTCAGGCAGGGAGCTGTGTCGGGTCACCTTGCTTTGAAGAAGGATTCTGAAATAAATTTCTTCTTGCTGCAACGATTTGATTATTACATAAAAATTCCATTGCAATCCTCCTGCTTCGTGCTGGCCAGCTGCACAGCTTTAGGAAAAGGAAATCACAGCCAAAATAAATGAACTCCAGTTTCTGGTCCATGTTCTTGGGGTCTGTCTTATCCCACCTCTCTGTTCTCTTAGCTCCTCTCATGCATTTTTGAACCTGGATCTTCTGTTACATTTGCCACATCGACAGCCTTGGTACTTCTGTAGTTAAAACTGGTGTTGAGCTAGAAATGTCATGTTTGCTCTGGAGGAATAACATGGAGAAACAGTTCAGTAGAAAAAAGAGGAAGCAGTAAAAAATCCTGCTTCTGGGCAAAACAAACCAGGGACTTTTCAGCCTCCCTAAGTGTGGAGGAGGTGGAGAGCAACTTAGAACTGGCATTTGATGTTCCAGTCAAAATAAGACAACTTTTTCCTTTACAGAACCCTCCAGCAACATCTGCACCAGAACCCTCAGTGTTGGCTACGTTCTCCAGTCCTGTGGCACAGGGTTTGACATCCCCAGGGAAGACTGAGAAGCCTGGGCAGCCTGAGGATGCTTTGGCCCACCCTCACTCCTCCGAGGCATTGCCCACAGTCAGCCCTGTGCCAGTGAAAAGCACAGCCAAGACACAGGCAGCTACTTCTGTGCCAAGTGGAGTTCCCACAAATGGCAGTGTTCCTACAGCCCAGACCAGCACTGCTGTGTCCCCAAGCACTGCTGCCACCACGCCAGGTGAGGACATGCAGGGATCCAGCAAATGTCACCTCTTCAGGGTTTGGTGACAAGCCTTGGCAGTGTGAGAAAATAGGAGAAAGCATTGAGATCCCTGTGTCAGCCCACGTGCTGGTCAGACCCCAGGAACTCCTGAGGTCTGGGCATCATCAATCTGCTGCTGAGGACAGCTGGAAAGTAATGGGGATGTCTTAATTCCCAAAGTGAGAGAGGTGATGCAGGGCAGAAGTGCTTTCCCAGTAGCCTTGGCATGCTGCTGTCGTTCACGTTGAGCTGAAATCTTAATGTCTGCTCAAACAGGGGTGGAACTGATTCTTTTCTGTCCCTGGAATGTCACTGCACAGTTCAGCTGTGGAGAACAGTGTACTTGGCTCTCAGCCCGTGCTTTGCTCTGCAGCAGGGTGATGTTTCTGTTCACACTGCTATTTCCTAAAACAGACTAGTGAAAATGTATAAAAGCCAAAATGCCCTTTGGCAGCTCCGTTGCCTCAGCCAGGCCATCAGCTCTCCCTGTAGGGGTGGCTGTGGACAGGGAATAGTGTGTACTGGTTGTGTGGTGTCTCAGAACTCAGTTAATCCAGTTTGCTGAAGCACTCACAGCTGATTTTCTTTTGAATTTAGGGTTCCTTTCCCTTACAAGGGAACAAATGGAAAGTGTAAGGGAAGTGCTGCATCCAAGGACATGTTTGGCAGGAAGCTCATTGGCTGCTTGTGCTAACAAGTATTTTTTTTAAGGGCTTACCCCAGCTAAAACTGGAAAATATAAACATCTTCATTGGCTTGTATTGGAAGAGTAACATAGCTAGGGCCTCCTGGTTTTGCTAAGATGATGTAAAAAGTAGGTTTTCCAAGCTACCAAGTCTTTTCCAAGGGTTTCTGTCTGTTTGTCTGGGTTTTGTTTTTATTTTTGACTACAAAGGTCTGATTTCTTTTTGCCTTGGAACTTTTTGCAGCTGAAAGACTGATGGAGCTGTAATGTCCCACAGTCTGCAGTAATTGAGAGTGGAAAAAAAAGTGGTTAATTCCAGTAGCTAATAAACATGAAGATAGATAATAGATGGGTAGATAGATAATAAAGGTGGAAGAAAGGCTAAATGTTTAAGGACTTTTTTCCCCCCATCATTTTTGAGTTGATTTTTTGTTCATACCTCTGAAACATTGTCTTTGACAGGGTCAAACTAGGGAAAGCAACATTAATTCTTGTTTTCTATGCATGATTCCCAGGTCCAGTAATAAAAAGACACACATAAAGCAGATGGAAAGGGTGAGGAGCCTGAGAGTTGTTGCTTTTAAGGAATGTATTCTACTTTCTGGTTACCTTAATGCTAATGAAAAGCAGAAAAAGTATGTCACCAGCTGTTTTCAAGGTTACTCTGTAGTCTATAAAAACAAACTACCTGTCAGCTTATTTGAAATGGCATGGCAAGAAAATTCTTGAGTGGGGTTGGAAAAGAAAATACAAATAAAAGGACCAGGTTTGTATTTTGAGCTTCTATAGTCAGTGTGGCAGCTATGCAGATTTGAAAAATTCTCTTAGCCCTCAAGCAGTTCTTCAGAAAAGAAATTCTGTGGATTCTTCTTATGTTTGTGAAGGTCTGGAATTGCAGTTTGTCTTGCTGTGCCTGCAGCAGGGTTCTCTGCCAAAAACCTGTCAGGTAAAACCCTCCCCATCCTGCTGGACCTGGGTGAAGGGATACCCCTGTGCAGGGCCCAAGGGCCATGTTTCAGTGGCTGCAAAGAGAGAGATGACTGAATAATTCTGGGCTTGTCTTAAAATTACAACCCCCCACTAGTGCTTTTGGATTAACAAAGAGAGCAAAACCTGAAGCGGGAGCTGTTTACAAAATACACCACGGGTAGCTGGGTTTTACTCCATAAACTCTGAAACCTTAGTGGTTTTATGTGTGTATTTCTTCTTTTTCCTGTTCCAATTCTGTGTTTGTCCCTCTCAGTTATGAAGGAGCTGGTGGTGTCTGCTGGAGACAGCGTGGAAGTGACCCTGCCAAAGAATGAAGTTCAGCTGAATGCGTTTGTGCTTCCTGAACCACCACCTCGTAAGGCTCCCCCTGGAATTCTCCTAAGGGGTTGGGATGTGGAATGGCAAACAGGCATTATATACAACATTAAATAAGGACAGCCTTGAAAATGTCTTTGGTCAGAGAATGCTTTCCTTATAAATTTTTCATTCTCTGTGATTGCCTCATGGTGCCTCTTAAAGAAAATAGTGAGACATAAAAAATGGAAAGTGCTACAAAATCTTTAGGTTTGGGAGATGGCAAATTTGTAGAGTGGTGTGTGAGGAAGCAGTGGATCTTCAGCATCTGTTCTTGATATTTGCTGGTAGGCACTGAGCTGTCTTAGCAAGTGGTCCCTCGTTTGGTGGCTTGAAATCTGCTTTGGGGGGGTTGGCCTGCTGAGAAACACATTTCTATACATTCCTCACTTCATCATGCAAATTGTTGGCAGGTATTTGTAAAGTTCTTAACTCTGTCCACAGTGGCAGTGGGAGCTGCAGAGGAGAGGCAGGTCTGGTCTGTGTTGTGCAGCAGCAGGGATTGATTTATTCTGTTCAAAACCCAATGTTATGTTGTGTCTGCAGGATTTGAGACATGATAAGGCTTTTCTCTCCTATTATCCTGTAGCTGTGATTGTTCCAAAGCCCTTTATGGCCTTAGAGGCTGAAAGATGGGTTTTGGCTCTAGAGTAAATGAGTTTAGAAGCACAGATTGTCTCTTTTCCTGGGTATATTCCCAAAAAGCCACAACCCAAACTCCAAGCTGTCTCATTTCTCCATAGTGCAGCAGAATGTGCCTTGTAAATGTTTAATACCTTTGCAGTTCTTTAGCATGGCAGAAAGGCAGGCTTTGAAAATAAACATCTGGACCTTTTTTTCTTAAGGAACCACATATTCCTATGAGTGGGAATTGATTACTCATCCAAAAGACTACAGTGGAGAAATGGCAGGGAAGCACTCCCAGACCCTGACGTTGTCTAAGGTAAAGCTTTTGCTTCTTCTTATCCTCTTGTGTTAAATGCCAAGTGGAGAAGATGGGAACCCTGGCAGCCAGGAAAGACTTGCATGGGATTTCAGGATGAATAGGAAATTGCATGATGGGCAGGCAGCCAACATTTGACTACAAACCCTCTTCTAAGGCTCTTACAAAAAGGAGATTGATCTGGCACAAGGGAAAGAATCAATTGATTTCAGGATGTACAAGCTGCCTACAAGCAGTGTGACAAGGCACACAAATAGCACAAGTTAACAGTGACACAGGGCTGGGAATATTCTTGGAACTGTGTGCTGGTCTGGTTAGGTCTGAGCCTTCTACTGCCCACTGAAAAAGAGACTTGCTGATTCCATTAATGAGTGGAATACCTTGTAGCATGTCCCTGACTCTGCTCTTCAGAGAAGCTCCAACAGGGAAAGGGTTGCCAGTTCCTGCACATGGGGATTCCTAACAAGGAAATGGCTTTAAGTACTGTGAATATGGGGTTCTGTGTTGGAGACATTCCTTTGAGCATCTTGGATTCTGCTGCACTGTAAAAAACCAAATCTACAGGCTTCAGTCAGGATATCATACAGAGCAAAGCCCTTCAAAAGGAGTGTGCCTGTCTCTGTCAGAATTTCAACCTTTTGGGTATCATGATTGCTGCCCAGCACCTGGTCCTTCACCCTCTCATTCTGGCTCAACAGTGAAGGGGGAAGGGGTGACTGCCTTGCTCACAGAAGGAAGAGAGGAAACACTTTCATTTCTAAAAGCACACAAGGAGAGATTTTCTTCTTACGTGCAGCCTTTCTCATCTCAAATGCAATCTGCTGGTACAGATTCCTATGGCCAGACAACCTGAACTAATCTCTTTTATCTCTCTTCTGTTTGCCTGTTTTTGCTGGAAAATAAAGCTTGACTGGCAGTCCCATGGCAGAGAGAAATACGAGTCTTTGGTTTCTGCTTAGCCTCTGTAAACTAAAATACATGTAATACTGTCTTGGCATGGAAACTATCCTTTGCTGTGCATGTGCATTATTTCTTGGGTGCTCCTGTGCCAAAGCACAGGAACTTGACCTTCCAATAGCTCCTGACAAGGTGCTGCCAACCTGCAGGTAAACAATCCTTTGTGTTTGCTTCCAGCTGACTGTTGGTCTGTACGAGTTCAAAGTCGTCGTCGATGGGGAGAACGCACATGGAGAGGGATATGTGAATGTAACAGTGAACCCAAGTGAGTGGTGGGACTGGATCTTTCCTTAACTTCACCTCTCTCTGACAAGCCATGACATTTGTGTCAGGGACTTTGGTTATTTAACTGGACTGTGGTTTAACATAGTGAAAATTCGTTGTGCTGTGAACTCAGTACATATGTGTATATATATCTTTATTAAGTAATTTCCTGAGATAGGAAGCTACTGCTAATACACAGCTATTTCTGCTGTACTGCATCAGGCCAGTCAGTCAATAAAAGCTGAACTACTGATACAGAAGTGCTCAGCAAACACCTCACCCTGGAAGGCCACTGCTTACATAAAAACTAGCTGCAACCTGGCTTAGAGCAGCAGGAGTGAAAGCTGAAGGGAAGCCAGAGCTTTGAAGCTCCTTTGGAGGTTGTTTTCTTCCCTGCCCAGTAAGGAATATCATTTCCAACCAGTCAAATCTCATTCCTTTCTGTAAGACATGGTTTGGAGAGGAGCTGATGGAGGTGCAGCAGCTTGTGCTGACTGTCTCTCTTTTTAGATGGCCTGTGTAGAGAGACAACCACAGGTTGTAATAAAACCCCTGTATTTTTCACACTTCAGCAAGACTTTTTTCTACCACTTTTGTGGGCAAAAAAGGGCTGTTGCACTCCCTAAATTAGCAAGAGTGCATGACTGGCCTTCTGGGTGCTGTGAATGATCATCTCCTTATAAGCAGTGACTCTGCAGCTGGCAGCATGCAGCAAAACCATTCATTTTTCAGAGCAGCAGCCAAATTTTGGCAAGAAGCTGTAGGTGCTGCTCTGTTAGAATGGTCTGTACTTGACTGCTTGGCCCAGTGTGGCAGAGCTGATGCAGGGCATCCTTTCCCTGAGCCCTGGTGTGGTGACAATTCACCTCCTCTCTGTTTTAAATCCCTTGTGTTGGCATTGATTCCCCAAGCTGGTGCAGAACTTGCTGAAAGCATGAGTCACTGTCACTGCTAGTCTTGCAGCTTCTTGGCCAGGGCTTTCTGTCAGGATCTGCCTGGAGTGTCGTGGTAACAGCTGGGTTGTTGTTGCAGAGCCCCGGGTGAACCAGCCTCCTGTTGCCATCGTGTCCCCACAGTTCCAGGAGATCTCACTGCCAACCATTTCCACAGTCATCGATGGCAGCCGTGAGTACCTGCAGGTTTCAGAGCAGCTTTAAGGCTGGTTTGTGTGTTTGGTTTGGGGCTGGCTCTTTGTATAAAGGTTAAGAGAAACTGGGACACTCTCAAACACAGTCCAGTGAAAAGAATCAGCCTTTCTTGCCAGGAGAGGGGAACACACACAGCAGCACTTCTCTGTGTTCCCTTATGAAGGGCACTGGCCTGAGCCAATCTCCTAAAAAAGAAAAAGCTCTAGAGGTTGCTGCTTAGAACAAAAAAATAATTACTGTCAGTCAAAAGTACTGAGCTCTTGCATTAAGCTTCAAATATGTTAGTAAATGTCATACCACCTTCAGTGGTCCTGGCCTGCACCAGAGCTTTTCAGCAGTTTCTTGTAATAAATTCAGGTTGTCTTACCCCCAGCTAGCACTGGGGCTAAGCATAACAGCGGCTCTGGGCTTGGACCAGAAATTCCTTTGCCCACTAAGCCCAGGACTGAAGATGGGACTGACCATGTGGGGTCTGAGAAGCAGCATTTTCCAACTCCTTGTGTGTGTGTTTTCTTCCCTAATGAAAACAGAGAGCACTGATGATGATAAAATTGTCAGCTACCACTGGGAAGAGCTGAAGGGTCCCCTGCGGGAGGAGAAGGTTTCCAGTGACACTGCCATACTGACACTGACCAACCTGGTGCCTGGGAACTACACCTTCAGGTGGGTTACACCTGGGAGAGTTGAGCAGTTCTCATCTAAAACTAAAATGTATGAGATTCATCAAGTGTTCATCTGGTTAAAAAATAAAAAAACTAGTATAGAACAGGGGAGGACTCCATTTTGTGATGTTCTCTCTCTCCACTCCTACACTTTCAGGTGGTTTTGTAGCTTTTCCCTCCAGGAGAGATAAGCTGTCCAGCTACTTCTTATTCTTAACTTGTAGCCCTGGTTTAAGATGATGGCAGAAGGGAAGGAATGGTCTGTCAGGCTGCAAAATGTCTCTTGAAATGTCAAATCTAAACTCTCAGTAAAGGCTTAGGAAGAAATGCAGTCCTGAAATCCAGTTTTTAAATGCAATGTGTTTGACCCAGATAAGTGAATGAGGCCTAATGGTTTTATGCAATAGAGAGCAGTTGATTTTACTTTTGTGTTTGTTTCTGTGTTTTTCCTTTGGCCTGCATTTTGATGTGATGTCCATCACTGCACCAGGAGATCTGTTTAAAAGAAAATAAATGAGAGTACCTATAAGTGGTATATGAACTAGTCAGATCCACGTTCAGATGCAGATTTAGCAAAAAATAGCTCTATTTTGTGGTACCAGCCTAGCTGAGGAGAAACATACTGTGTCCAGGCCACTTGTGGATTAGCAATGTGCTTCTGTGTTTCACCTTGGAACTGGTTGGTATTTCAAGTGAGAGAGGGATGTGACTGTTGAATTTCTTGCATCACTTTGAGACTGATAATTGGGCATTTGGAGGAAGTTTCTATTCAGAAGAAGCAAAGTTGCCTCAAACTATGGGATTTTTTTCGCTCCTGATAAAAATTACTATCTGCCTTTAAACGTGTCTGAAGTTCTGACTGTTTTGTGGCATTTCAGGTAACCCCAACCAGTGTTCTGTATTCAGCTCACCACGATCCTTCACTGCTTTCACTTCTTTTTCCCCTCTCTTCAGTCTCACAGTCGTGGACTCGGATGGTGCCAGCAACTCCACCACTGCCAACCTGACTGTGAACAAGGCAGTGGATTATCCCCCAGTGGCAAATGCAGGCCCAAACCAGGTGATCACCCTGCCCCAGAACTCCATCACGCTCTACGGGAACCAGAGCACGGACGATCACAGCATCGTCAGCTACGAGTGGCTGCTCAGCCCCAACAGCAAGGGGAAGGTCATGGAGATGCAGGTCAGTGCAGGTCTCCACTGTTCCACCTGGATTGCTCACTGGCTGGCTTTTTATCTACAATCAAACCATTTTTGATTGACTGTTAGCAAATGTCTTTTCTAATCCTACAAAGCAAGGCTGTGATGATTAAGTATTAAATCCACATGAAGCTGGTATTGGTTTAGTGGTTGAGCTGGTACACCAGCCTGGCCACTGGTTTTCACTGTTTCCTTTCTTCAGCAATGCAGTTTTAAATCCTTCTGAAGAAGGAGGATTGAGAGAGATGGGAAATTTTGAGTTGAACCTTGGAGTATAAACTTTGCTGATATTGGCCAGACACTCCTCAGTCCGAAATAGTAAATGCTGGAACTTGTTTCCTTGTCATCATTTTTCTTTTATGGATTACTACTACAGCCAGATTTATAGACTAAGAAAGTCCATGAATTGGGTTCACAGTGTGTGGGATTTGCACAGGGCTCCCCAGAGGTTTTGCTGGAGTTGGGAACTATAGAATCCCAAAAGGCCTGAATGCCTGTATGGCATTACTCCTGTTCTGTCCTCCAACAGTGTCCTTGTAGCTGTGCATAAATTCAGCTGTAAGAGCTTTGCATGCTGAAGTGGCACAGACTTCTGCCCCCATGCCAGGAGTTGGTAATAACCCCCTGGAATCTGCTGGTAATAGTCATTTTAGAATCACAGTCTTCTGAGTGAGGATTGTTTTTAATCCATGAATATGTTTTCTCCCAGGGGGTGAGGACACCCGTCTTGCAGCTCTCTGCAATGCAGGAAGGTGATTACACCTACCAGCTCATAGTGACTGATTCTGCTGGTCACCAGTCCACTGCAGAGGTCACTGTGATAGTCCAGCCAGGTAAGCTGCCTTTGCTTGGCTTTGCTGCTTCCATTCCAGGGGTTAGAGGTGAGCAGCAATCTGCCAGCAAACTCTGGATCTTATGGTAGCTCTGTGCTGCTTTCAGAAAAGCTGATCTAATTTAGGGCCATTCTGGGCTGGTATACTGGAGCAGTGGAGCAATAC
The DNA here is from genome assembly GCA_013396655.1 of Campylorhamphus procurvoides. Classification (NCBI taxonomy): domain Eukaryota; kingdom Metazoa; phylum Chordata; class Aves; order Passeriformes; family Dendrocolaptidae; genus Campylorhamphus; species Campylorhamphus procurvoides. The sequence continues at coordinate 436,494 of WBMV01004051.1, forward strand.
TTAGAGAATGAGAGGAAAATTCAGAATAACTAGATTGCAGACTCATTTATTGCACATGTGTGAATGAAATACTGATTTGAATTCTTAACTCCTTGCAACTTCACTATTTGAGTAGAAGGTAGTGGGCAAGAGAGATACTGGGGATCATGGAGAAAACTCTTAATGGTGAGGTTTTAAGCTCCACCTTTATGACATTTGTATGAAAAATACCACATCCTTTTTCAGAGAACAACAAACCCCCAAAGGCAGATGCTGGTCCAGATAAAGAGTTGACTCTTCCTGTGGACAGCACCACTCTAGATGGCAGCAAGAGCTCGGATGACCAGAAAATTGTCTCCTTTCTTTGGGAGAAAACTCGGTGTGTATCACCTTCCAGAATGTTCTTGTGTATCCAAATCTTTCATTTCAAACAGGACACACCCCCACACACCTCCCTTGTGTTCAGTCCCAGTCACATTGGCTCTGACAAGCTTTACCAGTGACCTGAACAAGACAAGGATTTATGTTTAATGGGAGAGAGGTGGAGTTTTATTTGAGTGTGAGGAATAGCTTTGCCTTCATCTCTGGGACAGACTCCCACTCTCCTTGTGGTTGTGGCTCAGCCATGTTTTTCACAGCTGTGGAATTTGGTCTTGGTCTCATGGAGAGACTGGCTCTTGTAATCCAAGAACTGCAGAGCCTCCTAACTCCATGGTTTTGCAGTTTGTTTGATGCTTTTGCAGTGTTCTCTTCTCATTGTCATGCTTTCCTTCAGACTATAAATTCCCTGAAATGCTTTAGGGAATTCAGAAAAAAGCCTATGAGCAACTTGCAGTAGCTTTTGCTGTTTGTTATTGCAAAGTCTCTGCAAAGCTCTTATAAATGAAGGACTATTTTTGCTCTACACCTTTTCTTTACAGAATTGACTCGTTGTGCAGTTCATGAGCCAATTTTCTGAACAAAACACTTTTTGTATTAAACCACCAGAAATTATACTTTTTGTTCTGAATACTCCACTTACTCTTTTGATTATCTTGTGTAACTGGAGAACATAATTATAGTTTTTGTCATGGACACTATTTCCAGTCTTCTGTCTGTTTGCATCCTCATAAACTCTGCTTAGCCTGAGCCTCCTGTTTGGAGTGAGGCTGCCTCCTGTGCTCTGTGCAAAGTTTAAACTGATCAAAACCCCTGAAAAAGGTAAAAAACTGAACAACCCCCCTTGTGTTTTGGTTAGGGGTCCAGATGGTGTGAAGCTGGAGAATGCCAACAGCAGCATTGCCACTGTCACAGGCCTGCAGGTTGGCACATACGAGTTCACTCTGACAGTGAAAGATGAGAGGAACCTGCAGAGCCAAAGCTCAGTCAACGTCATCGTCAAAGAAGGTACATCCAGCCACCAGCAGAGCTCAAATCTCTGATGAGTTCAGCACAATGTGTGTCCAGAGGCACAGCAGAGTGAGGAATGGGGGGCAGGAATGTGGAGAGCACTGCAATGGACTTCCCTACGTTGGAGGTTTGCCTTTTCTGGAGCAATGGTATCTTGAGCTCAATCATGCAGTGTTTCCCATCTCTTCCTTGGGGTTAGACAGGGATTTCTGGGTTACACAGGAGATCTAATGCAGTAATTTCTGATTGGGCATAACCAGATCTTTCTCCAACTGCTTTCTCTCCGTTTATTTAGAGATAAACAAGCCTCCTGTTGCAAAGATTGCCAGTAATGTTGTCATCACCTTGCCCACAAACACAGCAGAGCTGGATGGATCCAAGTCCTCTGATGATAAGGGGATTGTCAGCTACTTGTGGACCCGGGATGAGGGGAGCCCTGCAGCTGGGGTGAGGTTTCTTCTGTAAAGCATCACAGAAGTCAGTGCAAGGTAGCACTGACAGCTCCTGAGGAAATGAAAGCTTGTTGTACTGTTACCTTGGAGCAATATCCTGAAGTATGATGATGTATCATGCTAGTTTGATCCTTTGTTTCCTCACAGTTACTTTATTCTGCCTTCCAGGAAGTTTTAAATAACTCAGACCATCATCCTGTCCTCCTCCTGTCCAATCTGGTCGAAGGGACCTACACATTTCACCTCAGAGTAACAGATGCCAAAGGAGAGAGTGACGTGGAAAGGTCCACGGTGGAGGTCAAACCTGGTGAGTCTGGGTTTTATGCTGTACCACATTTGCCTACAGCCCTCTGGATACAGTGTACTAGGATTGAAATTGTATTTTACAGCTCAGGACTGTAAAAGTCAGAAGTTTTGGGGGGTGTGATTCTATTTTCCTGTGGTTCTTGTGGGCTGACTTTCACTGCTTGATGTTACCTGTGAAAGTCAGACTTGTATCTCTTCCTGCAGTGCCATTCTGTGGTTCTGTGTAAATCACATACATTCTGGAAAGATATTAAAAACCTGCCTTGTACCCAGGCTGTTAAATAGATGCTCTAAAGATCTGTATTGTCTGTGTTCTCCCTAGATCCTAGGAAAAACAACCTTGTGGAGATAATTCTGGATGTTAACGTCAGCCAGCTGACAGAGCGGCAGAAGGGGATGTTCATCCGGCAGATTGGGGTGCTCCTGGGGGTCCTGGATTCAGACATCACAGTGCAAAAGATCCAGCCCTACACTGAACAAAGGTGGGATTCATCTGGGAGACAACACTGAGGTGGATTGCTTGAGGTTTTGGTAAACCAAGGGCTCTTTTCTCTTGAGAAGGAGATTGGACAATCAGAACGTGTGGAGCTGTAGCTTGACATTGATATTCCTGCTTGCTCAGGTCAGAGTTGCCAAGCAGGTCTTGAGCATCTTTCCCCTCTGGAGATGGTGCATTGTCCTTGAAAACTGCTGTTGCTAATGTCTTTTCCCCTCAAACCTGTAAAATAAGAACTAATCTGATTTGGTTTTGAAAAGTGTGGAGATTGTCTGAAGGATGTTCTGCAGCTGTGATTTATAACTGGAGAAATAACAGGGCCTTGGTGCAGGAGCTTGGGGAGACACTGGCCCCACACCAGTGATGGTGTGTAACAATCCCTTTCACCCTCACCTTGGTGAGTTCACAGAATCACAGGATGGTTTGGGTTAGAATGGACTTTAAAGATCATCCAGTTCTAACCCTTCACCACAGGCAGGGATACCTTCCACTAGTTCTACATTAGCTTTGCTTCCCACACAACTGCTTCAACTTAGTGTACAACAAAAATGTTGAAAGCCGATGTAAATTTTGTTTGAAGAGATAAGGAAAGCTCATTTTGATTGCTGTTTGGCTTACAGGAAACTGCATCTCTTCTAAACACAGGGGGATTGGCTGACAAGGGCTGTAGGTCAGGGTCACACTGTCTGCCTGCAGGGTGGCAACAAGCCATGAGTGGCAATCTGTTGAAATAAGTGCAATATTGCACTTAGTTTTTACTAAAAATGGAGTAGTTTTAAGGTAGCTAAAGCACTGAAGAAGATTTAAGGGACAGGCTTATAGTCTTGCAGCAAGTCAGCAATAAACCTGCTGTTACTTTACACTTCCCTGAGTGCAGAGATGTATCGATTCCTTCGTGTCCACGTGGCCTGGTGCAGCAGGAAAATCAGAATTCAATGTCCATGCAAGCCTAGAGAGCTCAGAACACAGGAGCCAGCACTTTCTGTTGTAATATTACCTCTCTGTCCCTGTCAAGACCAGGCAAGTAAGGGGTTCTTGTAATGAATGTTTCATCTGTTTATTAAGTAAACAAGAGAGTAGGAAGTATTATAAAAGAGCAGAGGTTATTTTCTGACAGGTGGCTTTAAGATCCCATTTTGGCCTCAACTATCAAAGTAACTCATGCTGTTAAAAAAGGAGCTTTTTAGTTTTCCCCGTACTCTGAGAGCTTCACTAATATCCTATTGACTCATAGGCTTGCTAGTGATATTAAATCCCAAACATCAGGCGTCCTTTTGTGAATCCGAGGGATCCACAGGGCTCTGCAAGGTGAGCAAGCCATGGGGAGCAAATCTCCTGTCATGAAGTTAGTGCAATAAAAGCTGCAGAATACAGAATCCCCACACCTGGGCTATTTTCAGGCTGTAACACTTGGTGCATTCAAACTAAACTCTGCAAAAGACTAAACCCTCACTGACTGTTGCTGGAGTTCTGTGACAAGCAGGTAAATGAGCCCTCAGGTGTAATAAGGTCTAAGGATCCCACAGAGAGGGAGGAGATGATGAAAAGGGCAAGACCTTAAAGTTTGGGGATTTGATGCTTAGCAGGAACATGCAAAGATGTGCTTGATGTGCAAACTCAAGAACAGTCTAACCGTGGCTTTGAAAATATGAATGGGTCAGATGTCCCAAAGGGTTTTCTACTGTAGGACTAGCTCTGCCATTATTGCTTTCAAATAGAGCCAGAACTCTGCTCTTCAGATAAATTTGTGATTCTGAATTAGTCCCTGTACTGACAGACTGGGGAGTGGGGCTCTCTACCTGCTGTTTGGAGAAGCAGCTCATCATTTCTGTGTGTCTTCCAGCACGAAGATGGTGTTCTTTGTCCAGAACCAGCCTCCCCATCAGATATTCAAAGGACGAGAGGTGGCCTGGACGCTGAAGAACGAGCTGCGGAAACAGCAGTCGGATTTCCTCATCTTCCGGGCCCTGGAGATCAACACAGTCAGTGAGTGAGAGTCTCTGCAGGACACACCAACAGCTTTCCCCTTCTTCTCAGCTGCCTGACAGAATAAGGACCTTTGTGGGTGCTAAAAACACACGCACACCCACACAGACTTTCACTCACTGCAGGAGCTGTCGTGTTAGTAAATGGGAAACAGGAAAATAAGCCTGTTAGACTATAAACTAATGAGTTAATTATCAATATTCACTATTCAACTTATTATATATGGTTACTTGCAGTGTTGTTGGGAAGATAATCACAAAGCCAAAAGCAGATTGACATTTATGAAACTCAAATCCAGTGTTAATGGACTACAGCTGCTGAAATGAGTGTCATGCTGAACACAATAAGCTGCCCATCTTGGTAGCTGGGAACACTCTCATTTCCTGTGCAGCACACACATCAGGCTGCAGGAAACATTTCCCTTCATTCATTTTTTTTACAGCTTTACATTAGCACTGTTTTCCTTTTACGAGTTCCATCCTGTGAGGATCATTTGCTAATCAGTTAGAGATTTTTAAACTAGAATTATATAAAGTAATTATTTTCATCCCTTCCTGATATTACGATTTTGTGGTCTTCAAAAGCCACTTCTCAGTTCTGTTTGGTCCCTTCGAAGGATCTGTTTATTCCTTGTCTGTCACATGGGCTGGGTTTGAACTGGAAAACCAACACCTTGTTTGAAAATGTTTACTTGACAGAGACACAAATTCTGTAACTTGGGTATCAAAATTAGGATTTATTAGGCAAAATGCATGTTGTGTTTTTGGTGAAATGGGACATTTTAGTTTGGCATGAGGCCCAGGTGCTTTATGGTTTGAGTTATTGTTTGATTACAGCTGAGTTACGAATGAGTTCCAGAGGGCTCAGATTCCAGCTGGAGCCTGCAGGGGTGGGCTGTATTGAACTATTTTCTCCCATTTTTGCCTCACCTGTGAGTCACTTAGTTCACCTTGCTGGTTTTGGTCCCCAGCCTGTCAGCTGAACTGCTCCGAGCACGGGCGCTGCGACTCCTTCACCAAGCGCTGTGTGTGCGACCCGTTCTGGATGGAGAACTTCCTCAGGGTGCAGATGGGGGACGGCGAGAGCAACTGTGGTATGTGACCCTCCCTGGGGTGGGCACCTCTGGAGAGAAGGCAGTGTTTGAAACCCAGGGTGGGCAGAGGAACAGGCTCCTGCTATCTCACAGTTCCTCTGATGTGATGCCCACACAAGGAGGCAGCCCCTTGTGGGCAGGTGGTGTTTGACAGGGGAGTGACTCCTCTTCAGACCCTCCCAGTGAAGACTGACTAAGAGCTGAGTCCATTCAGGGTGCAGAAATCACAGCTCTCTCCTGTCATGCCCATATTGAGGCTTTCCTGCCACACACACTAAAACTTAGGCTCCATATGTGGGATCTCCAGCCTCTGGCTTCCCAAGAGGAGCTGGTGGTGCTGTCAGTGAGGGATCCCAGCCTCTTAATTCTGCAAAGGGTCAAGCCTTGCCTTTTCTTTCCCTAGAATAGTCCCTTAAAAAGCACACTGTCAACTGTTTGAGGTGCCAAAGTGTGTGTATCTCTGGTGTTTTGCTTTCAGAGTGGAGTGTGCTCTATGTGATCATCGCATCTTTCGTCATTGTGGTTGCCCTTGGGATCTTGTCCTGGATGGTGATCTGCTGTTGCAAGAGGTGGGACTGAGGCCATGGCCTGCCCTGTATCTGTGTTTAAAGCCAAGTAGCTACAGTAGGAGGTGAAAGATTTCAAACCCATTGTCCCAGCAGGTCATCTGCTGAGCCCTGGGATGTTGGGTTTTATCACTTAAGTGTTTCAAGTGAAATGCTGAAGTCCCAGAACTCTGGGTTCAGTTAAAAAGCAAAATTTGGATTAACCTGTAAATGTGCAACTTAGCAACATTTTAATGTTTCACTTTGTAATGTGAACATAATCCTAAATAGCAAGTGCTTTAGCTTTGAAGATCAGGGTTGTTTTTCTTCTGGCTCTTAATTCCTTTTCTTCCCCTTTAGACGGAAAGGAAAATCTAAAAGAAAAAGCAAATACAAGATTTTGGATGCAACGGATCAAGAAAGCCTGGAGTTAAAACCAAATCCCAAAGCAGGTAAAACATGAGAGGGAAATGCTCAGCACTTCCAGAGTGCTGACTGAGAACTCTTCCTCAGTGGACTTAAAATCAGAGAGTGAAACAAACGTGATGTGGGGACTGACAGAGGGGTCTCAGAGGATCTAAGAGCTTGGTTCAGATCTTCATACAGGGTATTTAGTGAAGTCATCTCATCTTGGGTTTGGAAACTGGGGCTGAAACTGGCCTGGTCCTGATGTCTCCACTTGGTATCACCAAAGCAGTAAGTGGATGCATTAAGCTGTGCAGAACAGCCTAACCCAGGAAGCCCAAAACTGGGTCTTGACTGCAGCTTCTCCTGCTCTAAAGTTTTCTGCTGGGTTCTGAGTTCACTTCTTGCCAGTATGCAATTCCTTGGCCATGCTCTACAGGAAAGCAGGAATTCAGGGGCACTAAGCATTTCACTAAACTGATCAGCATTTGGAAGTACTCATGAACTGGAGAGAGTGAGGCTTATTTCTTCCCTGCTACTCTCCCACCACAAATTACTTGTTCATAAACTTATTTACTCTTGCCCTTGTGAGCATCAAGCTCTGAAAATGTCACATTTTAGCTCATCCTGTAAGTAGGTACATTCAGGAGAGAGACCCACGAATTCTTCAGTGCTCTATGTGGCTACAGGCCCATTCCAGAGAGGCAAGATTTGTCTTCAGTGTACTTAGCCAGCATTTTCCTGCCTGCATTGCTGTCCTGAGAATGCTTTTCAGGTGCTTTGCAAAGATCAGGGAGTTATTTCAGACTGGAGCATTTTTATCTGATACCTGAACTGAGCTGTGGTCACCTGCTGACTGACCAGGAATGGAGGGAAATGTGGCAAAGGATGTGCCAAGCACAGCCCCACCAAGTGCCAGGGAGCACTGCAGCTGCTGAAGTTTGGAATCAAAGTATGTCCTGGATTAGTTTAGAGGAGGGATTGTATTAACTGTGTGTGGAAGAGAGTCCCTGATCCTTGTTTGCTGGTGGTAAATAACTGCCCATCCTGGTATTCCCCCATTTGCTGGTGTTCCAGCAAAGTGAGCAGTGCCCAAGAGCAGCATGGAGGGCATTGCAGTGACAGACTGATCAGCTGTTCCTCCAAGGACCAGGCTGTCTCAACTGCTCAAACACAGAGATCCTTGAAGGAAACCCGGGGTGTTTCCCTCCCTCAGCACCCAACTCTGCTTTAATCAGACCATCTGTCACCTCAGAGCCCACTGTTCAATAAATGGAGTAAAATGTGCCTCACCATTTGCTCTCTGGTAACTAAACTCATCTTGCTGCTTCCGAGGCTGGCTGCTGACTAAAGTCTTTTTCCCTGCTAGATATGTCCAGGGAGCTTTCTGCTAACAGAGGAAACGTTGCATTTCTCCATTAAGGAAAAGCTAAATTTAAATATTTCCTCTGCTGACAATATAAGTAAATGTCTCTCTCCTGTCCTTGTGCATTAATCTGAATTCATCCTGCTAATTTATCTCTCTTCCCTTGCAGGCAGGAGGAGCAGAGAGGAGAGTAGAGAGGATAGTGAGATGGCAGAGCTCTTCCCTCACACACCTGCATATTTTCTTACTCGAGCTGTGAGCCCTCCGAGCATTTTCTAGGCAATGCCCCGAGCAAGGTCAGGGAGACAAAGCTCCCACGTGGACTCACAGCCCCTTCTGGTCACATCACTCACCTTCCTACCTACTTGTTGTGCTTTGTGCTGTCTTGGAGTGTCATTGTGACCTCTGACATGCCAGAGTGTCTGACACAGGATCACTTTGGCTTCAGCATCAGGGGGAATAAGGGACACACAGAGGAAAGTCAGATTCGGCTGCCTCTTAGACATGATGGGAAAAGGAGACTTAGGGGGGATGGAGACAGGTGAGGTGGTTCACTGGTACCAAAGGCATTTCTAACCTGGCAATGTTTCTCCTCCAAGGTGGCAGACAGAAAGCCCAGATCCTCAACACGAGCCTGATGCACTCGGAGTCTGAACTGGACAGTGATGAAGCCATTTTCACATGGCCTGACCGGGAAAAAGGGAAGCTGCTCCGCAGCCAGAACGGCTCCCTGCGCAATGGACAAGTGACACTCAAAGCCAAGAACCAGAGGGAGGAAATCCTGTAGCTGCCCTTGGGTGGCCGTGGGCTGGAGCTCAGCAGGGAAGGCCACTGCCATCCCCACCCCACCAGGGCCTCTGGAGGCCTCTTTGTTTAGGACAACGCTGCTAACTTGTTTCACAGGAAATAACTTTGGTTTTTTGGGTTTCTTTTCATTCAGTTCAAAACTGGTTGTACTTGAATTTGAACTTCAAGGGGAATCAAAGGGAGGAGAAGGCAACTGTGAATGCCAGGAGAAGAGCTGGACAGAGCTGGCATCTGGAGAGCAGCAGAACAGAACCACTTGGAGCAACTGTGAATGTGCAGGACCCTCCCAGCCCACCTCAGACTGCAGTGGAGGGAGCACCTGTGGACTTCCAGCTCACTTGCCTTGGGAGCTCCTCGGAGAAGGAAGGTCAAGGCTTTGAGCTGTGCTCTGAGCTCCCTTCAGGCTCCAGTAGCCAACCACAGGCTACTTGTACTGTCCAACAGCTTTCTTCTCCTTTTCTCCCACCTTCCCTAATGGTTTAAGCACTATTTTAATTTAGGCTTGTCCTTTCACATGCACTTGGCTGCTGTTGGAGTGTAGAGGAAGGGGAATGTAAACACTATGATCACACTCCATCAGTTTGCAGGTAGGAGAGGGGTTTGTGGCTGCTCTAAATCACTGTCAGGCCACTCTCACGGGGAATGTTGGGGACTTGATGCCTGTTCAGATGTGAAAAGCTGACCTGTGGTAATTGCTCGGGCTGGGAGACTCCTCCTGCAGCAAGATCCTGCTGGGTACCAGAGCTGGGGGGACACCCACCTTTGGTACCTGTGTCCAATGTCTGGCTTCATTCCAAAGCTGTGAGATGTTCCATGGCCCCAGCACCTGCTGTTGGTCACCAAGCCGTCCGTGGGGCTGGACTTTAACCATATCTCAGTTGGGACACACTATATACTGTGGGGTTTTGGTTTGGGATTTTTTGTTTGGGTTTTTTTTTTCCTTTAAAATTTGCACATCCCAGGCAAGTGGGGGTTGATGTCTGCATCAACCTGGCTGCCCCCTCGGGCTGGCAGCTCACTGGCCTTGTGGTGGTGTGGCTGCAGAGCCCTGTGTGCTCCTATCACGGTGTGAAGAGCACACGTGGTGTCCTTTAGTGGTGGAAAAGGGAACTCTGGGTACTCCAGGGCAGTGGGCAGTGCCAGCAGCACGTGGCACAGTGTCCCTGTGTCCCTGCTGCCTGGGCCCAAGGGCAGGTGTGAGGGGTCCTTTCCCACTCCTGCTCCCTTATCTCACTGTGCTGCTGTCATGAGTTGCACCCTGTCCTCGGGCAGAACTCAGCCTCGTGCTGGCATGAAGGATGCCACTGCTCCTCTGGGGATGGGTGGGCAGTTCATTGCCTTTCTTTGTGTTTAATTTAAAAACTGGAACTTGTTTCATTGGCTTTTTTTTTCTTTCTTCTTGAGCTACGAAAGCCAAACGGCTTTAACTTCCTCAGTTGTATTTATATTGCTGCACTACTGATTTGTGTTGAGCTAGATGAAGATTAAACACTATTGAATGTGAGGGAACGTTCCCTCGCCGAATGTAGTCGTGGCTGCTGCTAAGTTGAATTTTGGGGCAATCAGCTGTTCCTCGGGCCCAGCACTGGAGCCTGTGGCTCCCCCAGTGCCAAGGCCACCCTCCAGCTGGGCTGTGGTGCTCCAAACCAGGCTTCCCCTTCCCAGAGGCTCCTGCACTCACTCTCCCCATGGCTCCTTCCCTCCAAACCCGTCTGGGACCACACACAGGGAGGGCTGACCCTGGGATGGCCTCAGAGGGCACAGCCCAGCACTGTCTGTCCCCTGGCTGGACATTTAACCCTTGGGTGACACCACCCTCTGCCTTTCCCTTCATTTGGATGTAAGATGAACTAATGGAGTAGGAGGGTTTGAAGCTGCAAGGATTGACCTGGTGTGGTCCTGGGGCTGAACCTGGCAGTGGTTTGTGCTGGTAGAGGGGAGCTCTTGATCTCTTACTGGTTCTGGTCTGTGTGGCTTATGCTTTTTGAGTCCCTTGCTCCTGCCCATCCCGGGGAGGTCTCTCCTGGGGAGGACCCCTGGCAGCTGATGGAGGCTCAGCCATCAGGCACTGGGTGCTTCAGGGATCAGTCCTCTCACAGCAGACTCGGGGTGGGCTTTCCAGCAAGCCTGGCTGGGTGAGGGAATTAAAATCTCTGCAGCTGTTACCTCCAGCACCTTTGTTCAGCTGCAGTTGTTTCCCTCATCCCTGTGTTTCCCCATGGGCTCAGGGTGCTGTACTTGAGGGGCTGGGGTTTGGGGAGGGCTATGGTGTTCCCTCTGTGCCCAGTGGCTTGTAATGACTTGTCCTCACCCAGTGCAGGTTTGTGACAGCGCAGCACGAGCTCCCATTAGATTTCTAGCTCCCATTGGTATTCACTGGCTGTGCAGCCTCTTCTCTCTCCACACATTAATCCTTGGGGCCACCAAGCCCTTGCCTTCAGAAATGGGGACAGGCAGCTCTGCAGACCCAACTTTGGGGGGCATGAGGGGCTGACAGAGGTGAGGAGACCCCCAGGCTGAAGGTGGGAATTTCTGGACCCAGGCAGGACTCCCATACCCAGGGTAGACTGTCTGCTGTAGTGCAGCCCTCCCCAGGTGTGTGCACAAAGCCTCTGTGGGATTTTGGAATCCCTTTCCCCCATCTCCTTCCTTGGCATCACTAATTTTGCTGCCAGTTTGTTACCCGAGCACCGTGAGGCTGACCTTGCTCAGGAAGGTTCTGCATTGCTATGCTTTATGATTTCACAATTAGAGACACTGGCTACAAGTTACCCATGTGTGGAAGTTAAAGGCTGAGACATCTGTTAGATGAACCATCAGCTCCACTTGGTTTTGTTTCCTTTAACGTACTCAAGTGCCAGTGAAGATGTTTGAGGCAAATTCTAGTTTTGAAATAGTTTGCTCTTAAATCTTTCCCTCATCCTGCTGCGTAGTTGGGGTTGCCCAGCCTGTCTGCACTTTGGTTAACAGTGTTTGATGATTCCAGTGTTACTTGGTTCAGAACTAAAAGTAATTTTTTTTAAACAAAATGTTTCTTGCAAATAAACAGGGAAGATGTTTTGCTGCTGCCCAGCTTTTCTTCTTTCTCCAGTTTCAGCTGCGGGATGGTTCTCACCAAAGACTTGATTTCACTGGAAAGCAAAATAGCAGCAGCATGGGGGCTCGAGCTGCCCCACACCCAGGTAACAACCCCTCCCCATGCAGCAGAGGAACATTTATTAATTACTGGAGTCCTTGAAGGAGGTGACAGTGGCCGCCCAGCTGGCACTGGGGGTGTGTAGGGAACACACTTCAGCACACAGCAGCCAGGAGGGACCTGGTGGCACCCTGGGACACGGATTTTTTGGAGAGGGGAGGAGATTCACCTTCAGAGCTGCCCTTCTGTCCGTGCACGGCTCACGTGGCCCGTGGGGTGGGCTGGAGCCCTTGGAGTTCACTTTCCTCAATGTCACCTAAGGACATAAGAAGCCAAATTTGCTGGAGTCCCCAGCTGTGGGCTCAGCTTCTTGTGGGGGCAGAGTTTGCACCAGCCCCAGGGTAGTGCAGCAAGAGAGATGGGTTTTCTCCCTGCCCCGAGGGCAAAGAGCTGCTCCTGCCTCTAGCAGCTTCTGGTTTGTGTCATGTCCCCAGGCTCTCAGTCTGTGAAATGGGCTTTTACGCTGAAGTTTCACAGCTCAAGGAACTGAGGGAGGGGTGACAGTGGCCGAGGCAGCGGCTCGAGGACTCTGCCCAGCACGGCTGTCCCAGTGTTTAGGTGGTTCAGCAGCCTGGGAAGCCCCCCAGGGAAATGGGTTCAGGGATTTGGCTGTGGGCACTGCGGTGCCACAGGCAGGAGCCTGTCGGACCATGACGGAGCCGGGGAGCTCGGGTTTGTATTTGCATCCACCCCACTTGTCCTTCCCTAAGCAGCACCCAGGGCTAGGAGGAGTTAAAAAAGCAAAAGGCTCTTTCTAGAGCCGGGGGAGAATGTTTTTTTCTCTCTCTGCACTCATCCTCACCCCACTGCTCGTGCTGTCCTTGCTCCGACCGTGTGCATTTGGCGCTGCTCCCCAGCGCCTTCCTGTCATTAGGATTCCCTGGATTACTGCTGCTTTCCCTCTTCCAGCTGGGCTCTCCCTGTCTCTGGCGCCGACAGGAGCTCCCACACCTCGCCCGGGTCCCCCCCAGCCGCGGGGGGACACGGCTCTGATAATGATGTACTCCTTAATTACCCGGTGCCGAGAGTGTGGCAGAGGGCACTGCAGGGGTGCTGGTGGCTCCTGGGGACACTGTGGCACCGCTGGCACCCCGGCATGCCCCCAGTCCCGGAGGTGCCCCCGGGGCTGTTCCAGAGCCGGGCAGAAGCGCTGGTCCCTGCCCTGAGAGAGGCTGCGATTTGCAGCGGGCTCAGGTGTATTACCGACCCCGTGCTGGCCGTGTCCCAGTGGGAATTGATCACCCCACCACCCTGCATGTCCCTCCTGGCCGGGCACACCCCCTGAGTCCCTCCACGGGTCACTGCTGCTCCAGCGTGCTTGTGAGAGGCATTTTGGGGCCAGCGCGGCTGGCTCGGGACAGGGGCTTTGCAGAGCATCCCTGCTCTCTCCTGCCCTCTCCAGTCCCTCCTCCTGCCGAGGCAGAGCCCCGAGGGTGCTGCGGAGGAGGCCCATGGGCCCCGTCATCCCCCATCCATCGCTCCGGCCGCCCGCTGGTCCATACGGGGCCCCGAGCGCCGAGTGAGTCCGTCTTTCCATTGTTCAAACAATCCCTTTTCCACACGCGGTGCCAAAGGCTCCCCGCTCGCTCCCGCACGAGCCAGTATATTTAGCTGCCTCTAAGCCTCTACCTTTCCTTATATAGGAGAGGCCAAACGAATTTCGCACTCTCATTATTAATAGCCTGAGAGGAGCTCTTAGGAGGCTGCCAAAAATAGCAGGCAAACAGAGCGCACCCGGCGTGGGGAGGGCGTCGTGGCAGGCAGGGAGGGAGCGGCCGGGACCGCCGAGGAAGGGATGCCGTGCTGCTGGTCCTGGCTTTTCCCTTTGGGAATCACGCTCAGGTGCCTCCCGACATCCTCCCCCGCCGCAATCCCCGGGCAGGGGGTCCCCCTGGCCCCCCCAGCTCTCCGCAGGCAGAGGTAGGACCGGTGGGGCCCGAGGTGGGCACAGCAGCCCAGCACCCCCGGGATTTGCGGCTGGGGATGCTGCAACAGCCGCCCTGAGGGTGTTTGGGACACCTCAAGCGGGTGACCTGGGATCCACATCCCTGCGGGGTCCCCCTGGCCTGGGAGAACTCCTGTGGTTGAAGTGGTGACAGGTTTCACCCTCCTGTGCACCCCACAGGCTCCGCTTCGCCCTCGAGACGCCCCCCCGGCAGCGCTGGGCCCACTGGTGGGTTGTGGCTGCCCCCATGGCACGGCTTTGGGACCCACGCGGGGCACCCGGGGGGCGTGGGGCAGGTGCAGAGGGGACCGGCTGTCTGCGTGCTGGTGGCAGCCCTGGATGCCTCGTCCGGGAAGGGAGAGGATTTTTCAGCAGAGATCACCCACGCAGCATCCCCAGAACTGGACACACGTCCCGGGACATCGAGCCCGGCACGGGGAGGGCGAGGAGGGGGCTGTGGCGTGCCCAGCGAGCGAGGGGTCTTCGACTGCACGCGGAGACGTCGCATCCCAGGCAGGGTCTGCCTTAAATCCCTCCTCCCTCCCTCCCTGGCGAGGAACTTCTCCCGCTGAACTGGAGGATGCTGCAAGCTTCTGCGGACGAGCCGGAGGAGTCCTGTGGCAAAGTCAAGGCGAGCGGGGAAGCGGCGTGTTCGTGCCGGGTGTCCCCGCAGCAGCCGGTGTCACCTCCAGGACCGTGAGTGGCCTTGCGGGAGGGAGGTGCGGGGGCTGCGGGGGGCAGAGGGGCTTTCCCCGCCGCCCACGTTTAACCTTCAGCGAGCCCGGCCGGTGCTGAGCCTGCCGGGGCCGGGGATGCTGCTGCGTGAGCAGGGAGGGGACACCCCGGCGTGGGGGTCACCGCAGCCCCCCGACACTCGGGGACAGCCCTGAGGGAGGCGGAGGATGGGGAAGCAGCAACTCTCAGTGGGTTTGGGGGCGCAATGGGGGACCCCCGGTGGGTCCCGGCTTGCAGGGGGGTCCTGCGTGGTGGGCTCTTGGCTCCGTGGGATTTAACCCGGCCCGTCTGCAGCGGGGCCGGGCACTCCTGTCCCCAGAGAGCCGGGGTGCCCTCGGCCACGCGAAGAGGGGACACCCCGCACCGGTGGGATGGGGCGGGAAGGGTAACCCAGGTCCTGGGCACCTGGGCATCGCATTTTGGGCACTGACGGGGGGAAGTGCTGAGCACCACGGCCGGGTGCCCCAGGGCCACGCACCCACAGCCCCGACAGGGGCAGTGCCGCAGGGTGGAGGGGTGGCAGGACGGGAGCGGGGCTGCTCCCCTCGCACCCACCTCCCTCCTCCTCCTCGCTGGGCCTCTCGGCATTTTTTAAGCCTCTCGGCAGCTGGAGCAGCTGCTGCAGTGGGTTTGCCGGTGATGGATGAGCTGGGGGGGCAGTGCTGGAGGGGAGAACTTGGAAGGGCCCCTGCGAGGCTGCAGAGCACGGCCGGACACGCGGAGCGGGGTGGGGAAAAGACTCTTCCTTTTATAGCCAGGCTGGGGTTGTTGGGTGCCTGCAGGCATCTGGGTGCCACCACGGCCACCCCGGCAGCCCCCCGGCTCCGCTGGCACCCCCCTGCAAGGCCGTCTGACCCCGCTGCCCACAAACCACCCTGCCCAGTGCAGGAAGATGCTCTGGGACCAGAGAGAGAACAGGGGGGCTGCCCAAGGCTGGGGGCTCCCGGCCGGTGTGGGGGAACGGAGAAGACGTAGGACAGGGGCTGCTTTTTGGTGGGTTTTGGCTCAGGGATGTGTCTGCAGCCGCCAAGGGCAGCGCTGGGGCTGGGGAGGACTTGGGGATGCCTGCAGTGATGGGGGCACATCCAGGGCTGCTGAGGGACTTGTGGAGGTGACTGGGAATGTCTGGGCATGGAGAGGGCAGTGAGGCAGAGCTGGGCTGTGGGACAGGGCAGGGGCAAGGAGAGGTGGTGGGGCTGGGGGAGATGGGGAGCTCTGATTGCAGAGAGCACCCCGTGGAGCTGAGTGCAGCCCTCCAAGGTCACTGGGAGAGCCCAGGCGAGGGCTGTGGGAACCGTGCCGTGGGATGGGGCTGTGTGGGCCCCCTGGGCTGGGGTACCTCTAGTACCCAGTCCTGGGAGGCTGCCCAAGGTCAGCCGAGGTGACTGGAGCTGTACTGGGCTGGGATGCAGGAGCCCTGAGCTTGTACCCTGACTCTGGGGTGTTGGGGTGGGTGCAGTCACTGGATTTTGGCTCTCAGTGTACCCTGACAGCCCCACCAGCCCCTAGTAGACATCATCCCTATAGAAAATCCTCATGGCAGCATCCCACTGCACTGCAGGGCCGGCAGAGCAACAAGGGTTAAGTGGGTGCATCTCTGCAGCCTCTGGCCTCAGGACACTCGCTCAGTTTGCTTTTGTGGGGGGACAGGGCTGCTGGGCCAGCCAGACACACTCAGCTCCACCACTGCTGGGCTGGGCACTTGTCTTGGGTTCTGGGAGCCGTGTCTGGGATCCCCAGGACTGGATCCCTGGGGACCAGCCATGCAGGAGTTCCTGGGGTGCTGGCAGAGCATCCTGGGGGAACCAGAGCTGTGCTGGCAGCCACCCTGTGCCCAGTGGCAGTGGCTGGTGGCTAGGAGGGCCACTGAGCAGCATCTCTGCTGCCTGTGGGTGCTGTGAGTGGGGCTGGTGACGTGAGGCTGTACTTGGCACCCACCAGCTCCTTGCAGGGAGCTGCGGTGTGTGTGGCCACAGCTCCCGGCGCTGAGTCACGGCCGCACCACGCTTGGCCAGCCCCACATCCCTCCTGCTCGTGGTTGGGCCCCTCATGCACCCCTTCCTGCCCTGTCCTGGGAGGGGAGCAGCTCTGGGAACTCCAGGACACTCCCTGGACCTGCCATTGCCCCTCTCCAGCTGCAAATTTAGCAATAGGAAGGTCACCGGGGTCAAGGCATGTCTGGGTGATGGTGACACTTGTCCCCTCTGTCACCCTGTCCTGGCCACTCTGTGCTGGGGCCAGGGAGCCCCATTATGGTCTCAAACCCCTGAGATCCCAGCTGAACCCCTCCCATGGGCAAAGGCATCTCCAGTCTGCCCTGTCCAGAGCTGCTGTGTGGGGAGGGGATGGGGAGGGCCTGGACCCCCAGCTCCTTTCCTTGGGCCTGCAAAGAAGGTGGGCAGGGGTGGGGATGTGGGAGGTGGGTCCCTCTAACACTGCCCCAGCTGCACTGGCCTGCAACCACTGCCCTGGCACACAGACAGGGGTAAGGGGGGTGCAGGGGGTCCTGGTGGTGCTGGGGTGATGCAGGGTGATGGAGGGATGAGCTGGTGCATCCTGACCTAGCACAGCAGCAGCAGCAGCAAGAGGGATCCCTGCCAAGCCCAGAGCGATGGATAATGGGGACCCCCTCTGTGGAATCAGCTCCAAGCACAGGCACCCACCTTTGTCATCTGTGCTGGCCTGTGTGGGCTCACAGGACATGGCCCTTGGCTGTGCCCCCCTGTCCTCAGTGCAGCCCCCCAGGTGCCCCCACTGCAGCAAACTCGGGGCATCCTGGAGCATCCCACCACCCACACAGGGCAGCTGTCCCCCAAAACAGCAGCCTGAGCACCCTCTGGCTGGTGAGGGGCTGTGGGTCCGAGGCACACACATTGGCCATGGCACTGCCTCACCCTCTGGACAGAGATCTCTGTGCCCCAGGGGAGCTGCAGGCACAGCAGGGCTGCACGGGTACTGCACCAGGCAGGGGCCAAGGCCGGGTCTGGAGGTGGGCAAGAGGTGCTCCCCCAGCCCCTGCCTGGCCTCGGCCTTCGCTGTGGCCACTGGTCCCTTCCAGGATCCCAGTGGAGCTGGTGGGCACAGCTGGGAGCGATGGGCAGCCCCCTGCCCTGCACCCCCGGCCCCGCAGCGCCCACCTCTCCCTCCCAACCCTACATACTTCTTCATATGCCCATATGGAGTCGGCCGGCGTTATGGAATGTTAAGAAGTATGTATTTTTGGGCTGGGACCCCCACGCCGGGAACCCCCATCGTCGCCACCACCGTCCAGTCGGCGCCTCCGGAGAGACGATGCGTCCCTGGGGCTGGTAAAAAGGAACCAGATCAACTTGCAACTGGATTTGGTCCCCTTCAACCAGCTGCAGCGGCGCATGAGCTACGGCACCCGCTACCCTTCGCTGCCCTGCCCCGAGGGGTAAGGACTGGGTGCGGGATGCGGGAGAGAGGGGGGATTGCCACATGGGGCTCTGGGTGCTTTTTGAGCCAGCCCGTGGGAGCCCCCGCCCTGCCCAGACTGCCCGGGGGCCTCGTCAAAACCCGGAGCTCCATCGCCCCCAAAACCTGCTCGGGAAACGCCCCGTGAAGCCGCAGCTGCCAAGGCACAGGAGTGAGGAGCCCTCCCGGCCCGGCACGACCTCCCCCCGCAGCCCCCGCACCTCCCNGGGCTGCCTGGGGCTCTCCGTGCAGGACAGCAAAGCCCCTCCGGCCCCGCTCGCCGCCCACGGGAGAAATTTGTTCGTGCTCCCTGAAGGACCAGGCTCAGAGCGGACCCGGCGCAGCTCTCGCCCCAGACCAGCCCTCCAGTTGTGTGAGTCGTGGGCACGAACCCTGCAGAGGGACCCTGGGGGGACACGGGGACATCGAGGGGTGCGCCCCTTCTTCCCGGCCGGGGAGGGCAGCAGGGCCGGTCCCGTCCCCGGCCAATTCCCGGGATCTGCAGGACCGGGGGCAGCCGAAGGAGAAGGGCTAGGCTGGGACAGCTGCTGCTGGCACCGATCCCCTGCCCTGCCTGGCACAGGGCACCGAGTGAAGNCATCGCCCCCAAAACCTGCTCGGGAAACGCCCCGTGAAGCCGCAGCTGCCAAGGCACAGGAGTGAGGAGCCCTCCCGGCCCGGCACGACCTCCCCCCGCAGCCCCCGCACCTCCCGTCCCCTCGAGGGGGGCGTGGGGAGAGGGTTCCCCTCGGGGTGCGACCCCCGGGGCCAGGGGAACCCCATCCCTCCTGCAGCAGAGCCTGCGACGTCAAGAGGAAAGCGGTGATAATGAAAATCAGAGCATTTCTCCTCAAAGGGCTGTGCCCACGAAGTTCCCGGCATCTCCCCGCACCTCTCCGGGCGCAGCAGGCGCAGGGCAGGTTGGTGGGGAGGGGTCTCGGGGTCCCGCGGTGGGTGTTTGGGGACAGCATCCCTTGTCGGAGGTGGGGGGGGACAAGGACGAGGGGCTGCTCACCCCGCTGGACTGGTAGAGCAGCCAGAGAGCCCTGGGCTGGG
>WBMV01004051.1:455731-496112 GCA_013396655.1 Campylorhamphus procurvoides
CGGGGGGCTCCTGGGGAGGAGGAGGGGGCTGCCTGGGGCTCTCCGTGCAGGACAGCAAAGCCCCTCCGGCCCCGCTCGCCGCCCACGGGAGAAATTTGTTCGTGCTCCCTGAAGGACCAGGCTCAGAGCGGACCCGGCGCAGCTCTCGCCCCAGACCAGCCCTCCAGTTGTGTGAGTCGTGGGCACGAACCCTGCAGAGGGACCCTGGGGGGACACGGGGACATCGAGGGGTGCGCCCCTTCTTCCCGGCCGGGGAGGGCAGCAGGGCCGGTCCCGTCCCCGGCCAATTCCCGGGATCTGCAGGACCGGGGGCAGCCGAAGGAGAAGGGCTAGGCTGGGACAGCTGCTGCTGGCACCGATCCCCTGCCCTGCCTGGCACAGGGCACCGAGTGAAGTGCCCGGGAGGAGTTTTACTGTCCACACTTCGCTGTCTTCCCTTTCCCCCTTTCTTTTCCCGTTCTCCGCTTTCCCTTTCCTGATTCCACCCCACCCATCCTCTACCTCTTCTCCCTCTTGCCTTTTTCCTTCTTAGCCCTGAGAGTCTGAGGGAAAGGAGCTGCAATTGAAGCCGGAGCAGGGGAGGGTCTGGCACTCGGGTTCACTGCCCTGGCCAGGCTGGGGCTGCGAGTGCCAGGGCTGAGGGCACTGGGAGTGCTGGTGTGAGGGAGGGGCAGCCTCACTGGCCTGGACCTGCAGGTTTCTCTCTTGGTGCCAAAACTGGGCTGATCATCTGCCCTGGTGTCACTTGGGACAGAGGTCGGTGCCAACATGAGCAAGAAGAAGCGAAGTCCAGATGAGGAACCCAAGGAGGAGGGAACTCCAGTTGGCAAATATAAGAAGGAGGGAACTCCAGATGACAAATACAAGAAGGAGGGAACTCCAGGTGACAAATCTGAGGGTAAGACTAGTCCAGGTAAAAGACTTGCTAATGCCTGATCCTCAGGTCTCTGCCAGGTGCTGGGAAGCTCCCTCAGACCTGCAGTGTCTCAGCTGCCCTCTTTAAGAGCTGGGGATGCGCTGGAGCAATGAGTGCCCTGAATCCCATAGGGGTGGTTTGCAGGTGGGGCTGTGGTGGTGGCCGGTGTGTGTTTGGGGCACAGGTACCCTCCAAGCACCTTGGGACTTGCTGTGCTCCAGGAAGGGATCCCAGTGGGCAGTGTTGCCAGCCCTGCTGTCCCCTATTTCCTCAGGAACAAAACGACTCTCACAACCCTGTTGGCCACTGGGCTGGTTTGGGCTGGGGTGCAGTTGATTTCTTTCTCCAGTGGCTGCCTCGGGGCTGTGTTTGGGATTTGTGCTAAACACAGGGTTGGTGCTACAAAGATGTTTTGTTGCTGCTGGGCAGTGCCAACACACAGCCAAGGTCTTTGATGCTCCTCATACTTTCACGGGCTGGGGAGGATGTTGAGGAAGCACGGTAAACTGGGAGGAGACACAGCAGGGACAGCTGAACACAATCGACCAAAGGGATGTTCCAGATCATATTACACCATGCTCAGTAAATAAAGCTGAGTCAGGGAGAGGGCGGGTTGATTGGAGTGGTGACTTTTGTTTCCTGAAGTCTCTTTTACAGGTGATGGGACCCTGCTCTCCCAGAGACGCCTGAACACCTGCCTGCCCACGGGAAACAGTGAATGAATTCCTGGTCTTGCTTTACTTGTGTGTATGGCTTTTGCTTTCCGAATTAAGCTGTCTTTACCTCAACCTGTGGGTTCTTTGGCTTTTACCCTCCCGATTCTCCTCCCTGTCTCTCTGGTGGCGGAGTGACCGGGGGGCTGCGAGGGGCTTGGCTGCGGGTTCAGGTTAAGCCATGGCAGCCCCCAATCTGCCATCGGGGTTCTGGCTTGGCTGCCACCCCTCGGATCCACCCCGGGACCCTCGCAGTTCTCTGCTGCAACCCCCCTGAGACCCCGAATGGGACCCTCCACCTGGCCCCCCACCTCTCTGCCGTGCCCTCTAGCTGTATCTGACCCATCCAATGAAGGGTCCAGCCAATCCTTCCCTCCTCCCCGGGATGCTCCGGGTATGGGTGAGCCTCGCCCGACAGAGCTGCAGCCAGCGTGGGCAGCGCTGCTCCCCACCCTCTTTCACCTCCCCTGCCCACTTCCTTTTCGCTTTTCTGTTCACTTTTTCGTTTTCCTGTTCATCTTCTCCCTCCTGCCCTCCAGCCTTTCTCCCTCTTAGCAGACACGGAGGTAACGGGGACACCAGAGGAGCTGGAGCTGGAGCAGGGGAGGGTCTGGCACTCGGGTTCACTGCCCTGGCCAGGCTGGGGCTGCGAGTGCCAGGGCTGAGGGCACTGGGAGTGCTGGTGTGAGGGAGGGGCAGCCTCACTGGCCTGGACCTGCAGGTTTCTCTCTTGGTGCCAAAACTGGGCTGATCATCTGCCCTGGTGTCACTTGGGACAGAGGTCGGTGCCAACATGAGCAAGAAGAAGCGAAGCCCAGATGAGGGAACTTCAGATGAGGAATCTGAGGAGGAGCCAGGTACACCTGAGGAACCCAAGAAGCCTAGTCATGGTGACAAACCTATTGGCAATGGGAGTCCAGGTAATGAACACAAGAGAATCCAGACAGGTGTCTGATCCCCAGGTCTCTGTCAGGCAGGCTGGCAGGCTCTGGGAAGCCCCCACAGATCCCCGGTGACTTGGCCACCCTCTTAGGATCTGGGGATGGACTGGAGCACAGTGAGGGGCTGGCAAGGGGGTGGATGAGTTTGTTCTAAACTGTTCCATTCACCTTGAGCTGGTGACAGGTGACACCAGGTTGACATGAGCTGTGTGTTCTGAGTCAGTGGGGTGTTCCTGGGCAGGGCAGGGGGTGGCAGGGTGGCTGTGGGTGGTGGGATCTGCAGGGTCTGGGCTCAGCTGAATGCAGGGGGGTCTGGGGGAGCTGCTGCCAGCACAGGGCACTGGGATCTGCCTGGGACGAGCTTTACTGCCCTCCTACCATTTTGTCTCTTAGAAGGGACAAGCAGAGGCAAAAAAGCAGTCATTGGAGCTACAGTCGGAGCAGGTAAGGGTCTGGCACTGGGTGAGGAGTGCTTGGGATCACTGCCTGGTCCCAGCCTGGCCTGAGTGTGGGGCATTGGTCTGGGCTGGGGCTGTGAGGGCTGGAGCTGGGGAGAATTGGGGTGCTGCTGTGATGGTGAGGGGAGCACTGGCCTGGAATTCTGCCTGCACTCACTGCTGCAGCCCTGCACACTGTTCCTCTCCTCCCCAGGGTGGGGTGTCCCTGTCCCCGCACCCCTCAGCCCTCCCTCCCTGCTCTCACCCCTTGGTCCTTTGGAGGAGGCAGGTCCTGGTGCGCTGGTATCGGGGGGAGACGTGGCTCACAGAGCCCACCCTGACACTGTGGTGTCCTCCCTGCAGCAGCGCTCGTGGTTGGGGCCCCGCTGTGCATTGCTGGGCTGGGGTTCACCAGCGCTGGCATCGCCGCTGGCTCCATCGCTGCCAAGATGATGTCGGCAGCTGCCATCGCCAATGGTGGTGGAGTGGCAGCCGGCAGCACCGTGGCTGTGCTGCAGTCCATCGGTGAGTGGGGAGGACAGGAACATGGGCTTGCTGTGGAGCCAAACCAGCCCTTTAACCCATCATGTGCCTCAGAATTGCCCAGGCTCTCCATGCCCAGGAGAAGTCCTTGGCTGCCCCTTGGCTGGCAGCCTCGATGCTGCTGGGACATCCCTCTTTGACCTGTCTTTGCAGGAGCTGCAGGTTTCTCTTTTGCTGCCAAACTTGGGCTGGCAAGTGCTGGGGGGACACTCGGGGCAGCAGCCGGTGCCTTTTGGTCCTCGAAGAAGAAGGGTCCAGATGAGAAATCCAAGAAAGGGTGACCCCAGGTGACAAACTCGAGGAGGTGGCAACGATGAACTCAGGAGAGGTGCCTGATCCTGAGGAATTGCCAGGCAGCCCCCACAGCCTCCCACCCTCTCAAAAGCTTGAGAAATGAGTGCCCTGAAGCCAATAAAGGTGCTTTGCCTGCAGCAGAGATGGTCTTTCCGTGTTACTGCAGCTCTTGGGGGATTGTGCCATTTGAAGGTGACAGAGAACAGGTCACGATCAGTCCCACTGCTCACTGATGGTACCACCAGTTCCCCTGCACTGGGCTGGGGGATGGTTTGTACTTACAGCCCATCCTAGAGGAGCAAAAGTGAGCAGGAGCTGCCAAAGGCCACGTGGAAATGACCAAGCATTGCTGTGCAGGTCTGCAGCTGTGCCTGTAGTGCTGAATTGAAACCAACTCAGCTCTCCCCACTTGAAATCTGTGAGATTCTGCTTTTAAACTTAGATTCCAACATCATACAGAAAAGGAGGATGGAGTCTTCCATTAAGGTTAAAGGTCTTTAATCACTTTTCCAGAATACAGATACGATTGAAACAAAAACTATTTTTGGGGTCTCAATAATTCACTTATTAATACCATACATTGAACTCTATAAATTCTCATATAAGAAAAAGTCTTTTTAATATAGGTTATGATGCACTGGTGACCTAGTTACATCTTTTGAAGTAACACTTTGCAGTTATATAGCACCTTTCATCATGGGGCTTCAAAGCATCCTATGGAATTCTGCCTCATAATGCCCAAAACGAGGTAGGAAAGTCTGGCCAATTTACAGAGGGTACAACCGAGGTACAGAGTGGAAGGGATGAGACTTGAGGCATCACTGATCCAACGGGAGTGATGGGAAGGGGATGCTGGAGCCTGGGCTGGGTGGTGGGTGGGTGGCTTAACCAGGTCAGGTCCCACCCCCCTCACCCTCCTCTCCAAAGCAGCTGTCTGGCTCCCAGCAGGTCAAAAAGACCTTTTCAAATAGTTCTGGGTTTTAGTGTTATAAATATGTAGAAGAGAGGATGAAAAGTCCAGGACTGACAGGCCCAAGCCCCTTCACTGTCTAAGAACCCAGAGTTAGCCCACCTGGGGTGACTCGTGCCACCCACACCCACGTGGACCTGTGAGGATTAAAATGGTGCCCTTGGGATGCATTCTGAGATTTGGGGTGTGAGGCTCTGTCTTAACTTCACTGTTTCATTGTCCTAAATTCCCTTTTCCCTCCTGGCAGGTGACAGTCAGGTATCTCAGCTTTTGTTTCTTTAATAAAAGCTGAATCTCTGCTGAAAATCCATCAGTTCAGGGAGTGTGATGTCCAATGGACATTTGAGTTTTGTGGTCAGGGCAATCCAAGCTGCCAGAGTTCCTTTGAGCTTTTAAGACTTTAAAAACCCTTCTACGACTGTGCAACACTCCCTGGAGCAGAGCCAGCACCAGTGCCAGTGGCTGAGCACCAAGGACCTCCAGGGTCAGATGTTTTGAATATAAAACTGTGAATCCAAGACACTTAAATATTTATATTAGGGGTTTTTTTGCCACGTACCATCAATTACCTGCCTGCCCAAAGCACCTTTCCAGCACCCTGCAAGGTTCCTTTGCCACTTGCTCTTCCTAGCATGTCCAAAACTGTTCCCTCAGAAAGCACAGCCCAAAAGTTCTGCAGAGCTTCTCTTGGGAGTGTGGAGGAAACTAAAGGTAAAAAGGCAAGTCCTCACAGCTCAGCCAGGTGCCATGGGATGAAGTTAAGAGGGACTGTCTGTGCCAGTGATCAGACCCAATCATTTCTTCCTTAGTTTAAAAAATCCACCTAAAAAAAGGGCTGGAGTCAACTTAGTAACAAACACAATAATATTGTGCAAAACCATTCAACCATTACAAGGCTGATGGTGCTCAGGGCACATATTGCCAGGGAGGAGCTCTTTGCTAAAGACAGCAAATCTTAATTTTGCCTCTGAAATGTTTAAAATGGATGATACATTGAAGAAAAATTGGGGAGGAACCTGTTGTGTCACGGGGAGGAAAGCCAGGTGGTTACGAGTACCACAAGCATTCAACAGCCAAGCATTTGTTCTGGGTTTTGTTAAGACAACAGTGAAACTACAGCTCAAGGGACTGAGGAGAGTTACTGAGGCTGTAACAAAAAACCCAAGGACTTTTTTGCACATTCTGGTCACCTCTGTGACCCTGGCATGGAACTGGCACTGTCAGAGCCTCCCAGTGCAGGGCACACCTGGGGACACGTGGCACGAGGGACTCTGCTGCTGCTTTAACTTTCTGAGGAGCTGGAGACAATTCCAGAGAAATCCAAGGGCTTCTCCTAGAGCTGCAGTTGCCAGAACAATTCCTAAGACAATTTAACTTCCTTTTTCACCTAATTCTGTGGTTCACAGGGTGCTACCAGTTTCCTGCTTCAGAGAATGGAAGCCAGGCTTGAGCAGAGGTTTGTCTGAGCACCTCTCACAGAGGGACCTGCTGCCACACTGAGAGCAGGAAGTTTTCTGGGTTTCTTTCTCACACCCATTTTTGTTTCTTCTCTGTCCACACTATGACTACACCATGATTTTTCTCCTTAAAAAAAAAGCTTCAACAGACCTTGTTGTGTGCTCAGCAATTGAGTCAGAAATGTTGATTATAAACTAGTTTGGTCAGAACTTTAAGCCTGTGTGTATAATCTACAAATGTATTTTAACCTTTCAATCTAATCATTCTTGTGAATCAGTGTGAATTCGAGCTGGGCTGACAAGAAATCCCTGAGGAGGCAAAAAAGAGCCCCAGCAAACCCTGGACAAAACCAACCATTGCCAAAGGGCATTCAAGCAGCAGTGAAAGTGAGACTAAAGCTACTTCTGTTAATTATTCCCATGAAATGCACTGAAATGTTCCTTATCTCAGAGCCACCAGGAGTTTACACAACGTGTCACGACATGGATTTCAGTTTAAACTGATTTCACTTTCCTTGCTGAGAAAACCTGAAAGACAAATTTCTATTCAAAGTACCTGGAAAGAATTAACCTAAATGGAACTCTTACCAGACAAGAAACAGTGAGTCTTCAGAGAAAGAGTGGTTTTCCTCAGTAAGGTACAAATATCCTACATTATTCTATGGGAATAGAATATGGGAATATCTCTGTTAATGCCTCTTAAGGGAACACTCAGCTGTGGGATTATTTCTCAGAGCATCCCCACCCCCTGTGTCCTCACTGCTCCTTTGCTCATTCCCAGGGGTCAGGGAAGGAGGGAGCAGCCAAGGGCAGTGCCCTGGTGGAGGGGATGCCCAGGAAACACAGCAATTCCTGGAGCCTCCCCCTGTCCCAGGGGCACTGAAGCTCTGGGCACACCCTTGTGCAGCAGACACACCTCGGCCCTTGAATGCCCTATAGAATTATTTTGTTTTCCCTGACACATTCTATTAACCATCCCAATCCAAAACACTGCCTGCCATTTCACTATTCCATGTCACTATGGGGAGGGACAGGTTAGTGTTCATGGAACAACAAGGACTGAGCCCACAGGAGCCTCCAAGTGCCAGGGTATGGCCAAAATATCTGTCCTCGGAATGCCAGGCCATGGAGAAAGCAGGATCTTTGCTCAGAAATGACAGACACAGATGGGCTTTGATCAGACAGAATCAGGGGCAGGTTTTACTTTTCACATAATTTTCTGTATTAAAAAATACATCAGTGAAATCTGTTACAGGCAGGGACAGGACTACTGAGTACACAATGTCAATAGACTACTTTCTGATTTTATTTTTGTTAAATTACTTTTGTAACTGCTAAAAAAATAATTAAAAAACAAAAAAACCCAACCAAACGAAACAAAAACAAAAAAGGAAATATAATTCAAGGCTGTTGTTTTTCTCTTGAAATTTTAGTGACAAGCTCAAATATCAGACCTCTGTTACAGAAGATGGATAACTGACCAGAGCTAGATAAAAACCATACAATTCTCTTCTTCAAAAATAGTTTCCAATGAATTTGTGACCACTGGTCACCAGAAACACACATCTAGAGCTTGAGAAAACAGCTACAGACAGTATCAGATAATATCCTGTCCTCTAAACACCACCACATGGGAGCTTTTCTCTTCCAAAAGACTCAGTAACAGCCAAGCCTTAAAAAAAACCTCTTTCAATTTCCAACACTATGACTAAATCTCTTTGGGTGGGGTGGGAAAAAAAAACACACATGGTCATTTCCTACCACAGTTCTGGTGTCAGAAGTAATACTGCATCCTTTGTACAACACTGCCCGAGTTGCAAAGGTGGAAAGAGAAAGTGTGTGTGTATTTCTGTTTGAAATGACAAAGCCCTCTCTCCAGATTCACCTCACAGAAGAACCAAAACAGCAGGAGGAGGGAAAGAGGAGAAAGGAAAGCTGCCTTAAGGGAAAAGAACTTTCCACGCACCACAGTATTGGCTGGACTACATGGACAGACTGCAGAGCTCCTGGGCTGGGGAGGGGCCTGTGCACAGAGCACATCAGCTCCTGCACCCCTCAAATGTGGTCACTCGAAGTTCCACCTACAGCACCTCCTCCAGCAGAGGAGAGTTGGCCTGAGCCTGGAGTGAGAGCCGAGTCTGGCCTCGTGGGACTGTTCCACAGCAGCCAGAGCTGTCCATTTGGATGGCCAGTGGCTCCTGCCTTCCTAACATTTGATCCCAGTTTCCAAAAAAAATCACAAAAGTGTAGGTGTGGGTGTATTTATAACGGAAGGTGTCTGCTTGTCTAAACCTCACCCCTCTCTCTTGGATCCTTGGGAAGAGCTCAGGGATCTCCCCCTGTTCTTTGGCAGCAGGGACTGCCAGCCAGCAGGTTGGGGAGTCACCTGAGCCACAGTCTAGCCCTCCATGCCCAACGGTGTGAGGGGAGATTTTACACAACCATTTGCCTTAAAAATAGCTCACAACTTGTAAAAAATCCTAAACAGAGAAAGGATTTATGCACCACTCCAATAGGTGAGTTCCACTTGGGTTTGTTCCGAGGATTCATCGGTGCCACAGGACGTTGGGTTTTGCAGCTTCCACAGCTTGCTTCCGTCCAGTTCCAGTTTGTACATCCACTGTGGTACAAAATCTGCCTGTAGGTGACATTTTCTTGGCCTATTTGATACACATTTTCCAAAGGCTGGACGTATTCACATTTTGGTGCTTCTGATGTGTACCCAAAGGAAAATATCCCACTTCAGTTAGTCTGATAACTCAATGTCAGAGTCCTCTGATTTGACTTTGGCAAGTTCTTCGTGTACCTCCCTCACCATAAGAATCCGTGTTAACATGATGTCCAAGGTTCCTGGGTCTATGGGCAACGTGGAGTACCACATGGGGCTGTTGGGAACACAGGAGCGCTCGGGCTGCAGGTAGAACACATCACTCCTCTGCTTCACGCTTTCAGAACTGCCAGTGGAGAGAAAGGAGGCTTTAGGAACACTGGGCTGCATTTATAATCTTACCAATTAAAAATTTAAAGAGAGTCAGCATGGAAATCAAAGTTACATTGAGATGGCAACACCGTAATTTAAATAGTGTAATTCCCGTTTTTCTCTTAGTGACCTGGTCTCTCCATTCCACTTAGGGAACAGTTAAGTTGTTTCCAGGTCACTCAGCTTTAGCTGGTTATAAAGAAACAAAGAAAAGCAGAGTGACTTCTTTACAGCAATGGTTCTTCAATCAGACTGTAAACCAATTAATGGCACCAGCAATGGGATGATTGAGAGATGCACAACATCCAATTTCTGAATGAAAATGGGTCTAGGATTGCAGAACTGCTCTGCAATGTGGACAAGTGGAAATGGCCTCAAGGTTTAGACTGGGCACTTCTGAGGGTGATTCATCTGAGTTTCAGCTGACACTAATGAGATGCTGTTTCATTTTGCATGTGTATTTACTCTGAAGAGAGAAGAACATCATATTCCACCTGCTCAAGGATCTAACTGGAGTTTATAAAAAAACAGCAGAGAAAAATGATTTATATCTGTGTCCTTGTTATAGTCTCCTCTCTAACTCCCAAATACAAGTTAATCTTACATTTCAGCAGGCAAAAGTTTTCAGTTTTAGCAACTCAGACTTCTACCCTCTTTCACAAGAAATATCATGTTGGGGTATTAATTACAATTTCCCCAAAAGAAGGATCGCATGTGGGAATTAAGGGAGAGGAGAATGCCATGGGCACTGTAGTAATGCATTAAACATTAATGCATTATCCTTTCAACATCTCTCCTTGTAACTCTACTCTTGACTCAACATCAGTAACAAAAAATACCTATCTGGGGGTCTCACAGCAGCACTGCTGCTGAATTCCTGTCAGGATGGTTCCACTCACACTGAGGGACCAGGAGCTGCAAAGAGGAGCCACAGCACAGGCACAGAAGGTCTGAGTGGGTTCCTTGCCCAAATGCCAGTTCTAATCTAGACACACAGAGCAAAAATCAAGTTCTGTCACTTACCATTTTGATAAGTAAAATTCATAAAGTCGGACTGGACATCGCAGGGGATTATCTGTGTTTTCAGCCATTTCCACTGCTGTTGGAATCTCCTCATCCTCACTGCGTTTCCTTTTGCCTACAGATAATTTATCTGGACACACAAAAGTGGCATCAGAGAAGTTCAGTGAGAAGCAGGACCATCAGGCAGAAGCCCTGATCTCTCAGCCCAGCACCCAGTGGTGACTCTGCACCACCCACACCCCCTGTGGGACCTGGTTATCTGTGCCCATCCAACCATGGTCACCTGGTGTGATCTGCTGGGTGGGCAAAGCTTGGTATGTGCCACAGGCTGTGCCCAGCCCACTCCTTGTCTAGAAAATCCACAAGAATTGGTACCAGACAGGAAAACACAGAGGATATAATTTCTCTTATTAAAACAGAGCTCATGGAACTATGAACTGAAGCAGCCCATAGGATCAAAGGCTTTCCTTTCCCAAATAGCAAAATTAACTGAGAACAAAAATCTGTCTTTGGCATCAAGAGGAAAGTCCCTGTTCATGTGCAAGCTCCTAACTGCTGTTCTCCATTGGGGCTGCCTGGTTTGTCCTCCACACAGATCCAGGATAAATCTGGGAATTAAATAGGCACTGTGAGGGCCTGGACTTTGAAACCTCATGAATATGAAGTGCTGAGAAAAGGACTTGAGAAAACACCTTTAATTCATGCAGTAGTTAATAAACTTTATGCAAGTCCAGGATGTTATAAAATACTGCTAAGCAAATTTGCAGCCAAATCTGTGATATCTCCACTCTAAGTTTTCACTGGATGCTTTGGCTCATGCAGAATTTCTCTTTAAACCAGTGAAAGAGACTGAAAATGTACAGGAGAACAGCACATGCACAGCTCTGCTTATTGAATAACACACCTTGTCTCCCCAGTCCTTTTGGAAAAGAAGCAGACAAAACAGAATCACAGAATTCTGTGGCTCTGTCATTCAGCCAACACAAATCTGACTGCCCAAATTCTGATCATCAAGAGAGCACTCACCTGATTCTACCTCTTGTTTTTGAAAGGGTGGGAAAAAACGTAAATATGTCATCTTAGTATTATACTTGAGAGTTCGGGTGCGCCTCATAACATGGGCAAAGGACAGTTTCAGGTGCTCACTGACATTCTTTAGTTGGAAGTATTTGGTGTTGAAGAATAGAAGAGTGTTCAATAAAACGATGGGGGAATATGCACCCAGCTGCTTACACTCCCACAAGTGTTCCTCTTCAATCCTTGAGAACATATAACCTATAAAGAGTGGGCAAAGAAAAAAAGGAAATAGTTATTTATGCACCTAAGTCCTCTTTCAGCCAACCTATATTGATGAACCAAATATCAGAGCAAATTCACACTTATTAGAAGCAACTGTAACCCAGTACAATCAGAATTCTGCATGCACAAACATATGAGAGCATGGTGCCCAGCTCTATAAACTTAAAAACACTTAAACACTATATTCACTTCTGGCCACTTGTGATCAAAAATATAAGCTAAAATTTGAGGAAAGAGAAAAACTAGTGTGTTCAGTACCAGAATGGGGATCCTTTCTTTCCAAGAGTTTATCACAATTAAGTGTAATCATCACTAGTAGATATAGACATAAAATCAATAGTGCCACAATTATACAGTGCAGAGAGAGGAGACAAACACAAGTGCTCCAGATCACATGAGAAAACATTAATTTATGACAGAGCTTTGTCATGCAGCTACAAGAAACAAAAGAACTGTCCTACCATTTGGAAGAATTGTAGGTTCCCAGATTTTCAGAAGTTTTGTAAGTTCAATCATGAACCTGGAATAGGGCTCGGTAAAAATGTTATCTATTCTACCATTCTCAAACAGGTACTACAAGAGAAAAAAACAGGGAGACAGTTTGTGATCATGTAGCATTGCAGAGAAGATACAGGACATCAGAATCTTTCCCTTTCTTAGGTCTCAGTGCCTTATGGGGCTAAACATTTTGGTGAAATCTCCAATAAAAGAGCAAATCAAATCTCCTGCAGGGACTGGCACCTCTCCAGTATGAAAGGAGAGATCTAGACAAGACCTATCATTAATATTTCAAGCTGTAGAGCTGGCTCCTATAAAATCATCTCCCTCTAAGTATTAAATAGTCTTGAAAATATCTGCCTATAAAAAACAGAATAATTATTGAGTATACTTCTGTTTAAAAGAATTTTACATGCTAATACCTCCTGACAAGAGACACAGGCTGATGAAATGGCTCAACTTGCAGCAGCAAGGGAAAAAAGTTCCTTAAACTTGTTAAAAAAAAGTTTTCTCAAAGTCAGGAGTTTGTATCAGTAAGTCAAAACTGGAACACAAAAATTGCTGCTGATACTCCTAGATCTTACCAATGGCACTTTGAATGTTAACTTTTTCTACATTTTTTCCAAGCATAACCAGGATTAGAAATAAAAATCTAAGACAATTCCATGCCTAATCAAACAGGTTTTACGTTGTAAGTAGCTTTTGATTCCTTATCTCAAAATGACTGCTTAAGGACAGAAGAACTTGGTCACTCTGAGCATAAAAAAGTTCAGACAAATGAGTAAAATACGGGATTAAGACAAAGCATCAAGCACAAAAAAGAGACATCCTTGCCTGCTTTACAAAACCCAAGCTGCTAGAGGGGACTGTGGATGTAAAGCAGAACCAACCAGAGCAGCCCCTGCCCCTCAGTTACCTGCTGAATTCCAAGGCACAAGTATAAGATGCTGTCAGGATCATACTTTTCTCCGTTTGGTCTCCGCACCTCTTGGATAAACTGGCACAAGCCAAAACTCAGCTCAGCAAAAGTGCATGAGAGAATGTCCTCCTTGAGCTTCACAGGATGAACTGGGGTCAGGGAAATGATTAGAAAAATTAATTCAATAGATTAAACCTTCACACATTCCTTATTGTTTCATGTAGGCAGAACTCCTAACTCTCCTCTCATGCATGAACTACACTGACTGCGCTGATAAATTGGTTTCAGCTCTCCAGATGGACTCAGGGCAGCGAGAGGCCTTGAGTATTCCTGATAATTCTGGACACAGTTGAGTGCAGCATATCTGACTTCTTAAAGGAAGAAGGAAGGAAGAATTTAATGGGACATGTGGGGGAATTGGGAAGGGAAGCAGAGCAATCAGGAATCGATCAAATGATCTGCAATGAAATTACCAGGCTTGGCTGCTCCACACCTCCAAAGTGTCTGCTGGGGAATAAGCAAACAGGGAACCTTTCTGGGAGTGGGCACAGTTTCCTGGAAATAACTGTAATATTTACTTCCTTAGCCACAAGACAAAAACACAGTAACTCATGTGATTACTCCTCTTCTGGGAAATAAACCCCAGCTGTTCTCATGTAATGGCAACCAAAATTCCAAGTAAGAGATGAAAAAGCAGATCTCTTACTAATTAGAATTCTTCCCTTTGGGATCTTTCTTATAGAAGTTCTGCCACACTTAGTTCTTTACATTGTACAAGTATTTATTATGGTTTGCTCTCTTCCTCACCATCCCCAAAAAGCTCAGTTCTACTCCTAACTTAAATTCTCAGCTTGACTCTGAAAATTTGCCCACAAAACTCTGTGCAATGATGTACGATCTGAGACCAGGGAAAAGGGCAGTCAGACCTGCCAAATCCCAGGACTGCTGGGGTTTTGTGGGGAAAAAAAAATCCATCACTGAAAAAATAAAAGTGACATTTAATGTCATTATTATCTATCACCCCAGTGAGACAAGAGGAGCAATAAAGTTAATTTCAGGCAGGTTGCAGCACAGCCTTTTGGAATGTTTCTTTCCAGCTGCGAAGCCTAGAGATAAGGTGCTAAGATTGTGATGTTGTAACACACAATTTTTTTACAGCAAACTGTTCTGCTGACAAACAAATACCTTGGGAATGTGCCAGCTACAGATGAAAAGGATGGGGCCAAGTTGGTGCTGTCAACTTAGAATTATGGCCTGATAAATCTATGTTTCTATAATAGCTCAGAAAAAGCTCTGCAGCTTCATAAGGTATCTCTGCTACAAATGAAGAACTACTATGTGCAAATGAAGGCAAAGTGGAGCTTAAAAGATCAACATTTCTCATGTTTTAGCATCTGTTTTTAAACCAAACAGATCAATTAAGAATGTAACAGCCACGATTTTCAAATGCATGGAAAAGTGTAGGACAGTATTCCATAAAATCTGTTCTCAATGTAAAACTCAATGATACCCAAATGATTTTTACTTGAACAACACACCATGTCAAGTGCTCTTCAGCTAAGTGTTTCTGTTCCACTGAGAGACAAATTTACCTGAAAACTTCAGGTCCCCTTGTTCCTCCTGTGAGTTCTTCCATTGGACCCAGTTTTTCCAGGCATTTACCCCATACATGTACTTGAGGGTCATGCCAGAAACAGAGCACCCAGGGTAGGAGCCCTGCACCAGATTCCGGGGCTCCACAGCAACCACAGCCTTCTTCCGTCCCTACAGGCAAACAAACCCAGCACAACAATCAGCATTTCACAAGCTCCTCATCCAGGGATGCTTAGATTAGTGCATGTGATGTTATTAGTTCAAATGTAAGGGATTTGTGATCCAGAAGTACTTCCTTACCCTCCTTTTTGGCTGTGGGAAGCCGTCCCTGTGTCTCCGTCTTGCCCGTGAACGTGAATGCAAAGCCAGTCCTTTACTGAGAGGGTCAAATGAGTCTGAAGTCAAATCAACACCATGAAGAGTTTAATTACATGATTTAGCAGCCAGGTAGAAGTGTCACTGTCACTGAGATACTATGGAACACCTGACAGTTGGCAAGCACAGCTGACATTTAAATAACTAAGCAATCTATGCACTTTCTGTAAAAAGAAAGTAAATCCTCAATAGAAGAGAAAAGCCCCCTGAAACAGTGGGTGTATTTATTTAGGCAAACATGATCTTACCCCCCACTCACATGGATTATACCCAGGGACATAGAAGTGATGAATTAAGGGAGTCAAGTAAGGCTGCCTGCCACTTCTACTAGGGCTTCTGCAGAATGCTGTCTTTAAAAATACCAGTAATATCTTAAAAATAGCAATTTTCAGTAGAGTTGTTCAATAACTGCAGCTTTAAATACTCCAAGAAAACACACAGGCAGGCTGCTGGTACAGTGCTCACACAGAAAACTGTGTGTATTTTTACAAGACAAGGAGTTTTTCTTCACATTACACCAACCTGATGGAAAATCTGCCTCCAGGTCCTGTTCCACATCACCTTTGGAGAACTGCTTCAGTTCTGGGTCGGGCTCTGGCAGGGCATTGGATCGTAAGGTGTAGTGGTTCAGCTCCTCCTCCCAGCTGTGTGGAGTGGACACAGCCTCTGACTCCAGATCTCCACTGTAGGTGCTGCCCTGGTCTGTGACAGGAGGGATCACACAGACCACAGGAAACACATAAACCAGGAGTTTGCAAGAAAAGATACAACAGGATCAATATCTGTTCGCAAAAAAATTAAAACTCTGACTGACCTTTCTCAAATATCTTGGGGTCCAGGAAGAGCTCGTGCTCAGATGTTTGAGATCCTTTGGAAAAAGAAGGAAATCTGTATGTACACATGACTGACAGCTTACATGACTAATATAAAATACTTTAAACACCAAAAATACTATGTATTAGCTCTTATATTAACACACACAATGTGTCTTCTCCTCCACTGGAGTTCTCCCGACAACTTTCTACCCTGGACATGCAGTTGCAGGGGAAACAGAAATACAGAACTAACCTATGCTTGCTGTTTCAAAGGTTACAATCCCTCCCTGTCTGTTACTTGAATCATTTTTGGAAAAATAAAGATATTCTGCTTATCTCTTTTCAGCTTGTTCCATTTTTATTACATGGGCTGGTGACTATCTGACACACTCTGATGTGTATCACCCTTCAAGAATCCACCATAAAAATCCTGATAGGTAAATATTCTTTTAAAACAGCTGCTCTTGATTTTGATTCCTCCTTCTCACACATGATGACTGATCTGGGTATTACTATCTCTAGTAACCTCTTACTGTCACACAAGTCAAATCAGCACCCAGGTTGGGGGAAAGGGAAATCTCTGTGGTAAGAGGATGAACTTCCAACTCACTGCATTTCATTTCCTTTGGAAAACCACCACCTACCACCATGAGAGTGTGTTTTTTCTCTCTCTGCATCTGCTGCAATCATTTCTGCCATCTGAAGGAGATCAGCTTCAAATGGATTCATGGAAGCCTTTTCCTTGCCATCCTGAATATTTTCAATAATCTTATCAGCATTATCCAGGGTAGTTGGGAAGGGCATGGGAACTGGTACCTATGGAACACATGGAAAATATTAGACCATATTTAGGGGTGAAGGGAAACAGCAAATACACAAGGGAGATTCCCCTCATTTAATCTTACACGTATTTTAGGACTAGTGAAATTAATTCAAAAATAACTCCAGACTGTTCTGTACTCTCTACAAACTGGTAGTTTTGTATGAAGATGTTTAACCAAACACAATGCAATAAGGAAAGAAAAGCTTTCAAGGATTTCAAGCACCACTTGCATGAGCAGACACAGCACCCAGTGCTGGGCACCAAACATGACTGGAACCCAGTGCCTTCTGTAGGGAAGTGCAGCAAAACTTACAGGTACTGGCATCCCCAGGGGAACTGGTGTGTACTGAGTGTAGAGGTGGAGGGGCACTGGCACAAACACTGGTACAGGAACAGGTACCACAACGATCTGGGGTGGAACAGGTGTTTCTTCTGTTATATCAAAAATAGAACAAACAAAAAACTGTTGGAAAAATACCATACAACCACCTGAAAACTAGTTAAGTTTTCAAATACATTAAATAATACTCTGTTGCATGAATCATGTATTAACTCTCTCAGTTGCAATACACACTTTTACAGCAGGGGTAGGAGATCAGATACCCACCTGTCTGGCATTCTTTGTGTTGTGTGTGAGGTTTGCAGGAAGTGGCCTTAGTCTGTGTGAATGGCTTGCACAATAAAGCTTTGTTTTTCAGAAGCCTGGGTGGTTTTGATGATGGGAGCTTTAGGGCATCTGTCTGGGTACTTGCCTGTTTGGAAAACACAAAATCAGGGCAGGGTCAGTATTGGTTTGAAGGATAACATAAGACTAGTGTTCTCTTCTATGGCAAGTTGAACAATTTAAAACTATTTGCTGATAAAATTGATCATTTAAAACTACTGCAAAACCAACTTGCTAATATATTTGGTGCTTTCTGGTCTCCAGCTCAATTTACTTGGATCAAACAATAATGTTGTTTAAAGCTAATTTTGCTAATAAAGCTAATTTTGTTAACAGTGCAGTGAACAAATCTGCACGAATACTGGACTCCTGCAGTCAAATAACCACTATAAACTTTTGACCTTGGAATCTCACTGATGGCAAAGATAAAAAGAGGAATCATATTAAGATGCTCTTGATAACTGAAAATCTGATACAGATACTTAAAACACTGACCACAGTGATGTGAAACCACTGAATAACTTGAGAACCACAGATACCTCAGGAGCTACAATCTGACAGGCTTTGCCTTAAAACATCCAATCTCCCAGTGGACACAACAGGACTTTTATCCCATATAAATTCTGTCTATTTTTTTAAAAGCATCTGCAGTCTAGATGGATTTTAAATCCCAATCATAACCAGGGAAAGCAGTTACAAAATGACAGTGCAAAATTCTTGGATATTTTACTTGGGTGAAAA
Organism: Campylorhamphus procurvoides; assembly: GCA_013396655.1. Lineage (NCBI taxonomy): Eukaryota > Metazoa > Chordata > Aves > Passeriformes > Dendrocolaptidae > Campylorhamphus > Campylorhamphus procurvoides. Next base: position 473,733 of record WBMV01004051.1, read on the forward strand.
TGAGAAAAAAGGTCTCATAAAACTTACATCTCCTATTGTTTTTGCTGTCACAGTAGGGACTGCACCTGTGAAGGAAAAAAACCATAAAATAACCTGTGTATTTATCATCCAGGACCATAATCCATATTCTGCCAAGGTCAAGAAAAAGAATTCTAATTAAAACTCATTCCCTGATGTAGGTACATAAACTGAAGTCATTATTTATACCTATATAAAGGAAGAACAAATGCAACCAGCTGCACTGACGTGAAGAATAATGAAGAAGTGGCTGTTGTCCTCAGTGAAAAAAAAATCCCTGAGCAAATATAAATGTTCAGGAATAGAGATTCAAAAGTACAGGCATCGTATTCAGCTGCCTTACCCTGTAAGACATTGTTGGAGTTAACAGTAGGCTGGGCAGCTGGGGTGCTTGCAAGGGACACCACGTTTGCTATGACAGGGGTTGAGTCCTTTCTCAAAGAAGGAGGGCCTGAGGAGGAGGCAGGTGCCATGGAAAGGTTTGCTGGACACAGTGAGCAGAAGAAAATGAAAATAAGCAGTAAGATAATTTGTAAAATAGCATTTCTGAAACAACACCCCCCCCTTCAGATTTATCTCCAGATGAAAAAGCAGTTGAGTGAGAAGGGGATGAAGGTGTCAAGCTGCAGAATTTCAGTTTAAACAGGAATTGTTCCACAAGAAAACAAAGCAAGAGGGGAAAAGAGCTCCCACAAGTGCAAGCAGCAGATGTGCACTGAGCTGGAAAGCTGACTGTGGCCTTGTGCACACTATAAAACTTCAGTTCATGTTCTTTATTGGTTCTGGGTACCTTACTGTTGCAGCCACCACCACTCAGTGGGAGATTATGCCCCTCTTTAGGACCAGTCATATTCCTGCCTTTTGTTCCCCTTCCCCTTCCTGTCTTTGCCAGCCTTTCTTTCCTTTTGCATTTCATTCCCTGCAAAAACTCACAGTTCCTCTTCCTGTGGGCTTCAGTCCCACCCTCAGTCCCATTCCACCTGCTCAAGGAAACACCTACAGCCCTCATTAACCTTGGGAATGATTCTTCCCAGAATCAACACCCACTGACAGAAATGGGAACTCTTCACATGTCCACAGACTGCAAGAACCAGCTGGTTTAAGTGCATATATGGGAGTCTGTATTATAACCACTAAGTCTATTAATTTCACCACTTGATTGCTTATGTTAAATGAAAATTCACATTCTACCATATCTTCTATGTGTTAGCCAGACAAGCAAGATATTCAACATACTTTCACTAGATCAGTACATTTTACCCCAAGAGAACAGGCCTTTGTTCAATGAAAGTGACTGAAAAGCAAATGCTTTTGCTTCATCTTCCTTACAATTTGTTTGGCACATGAAGCAATTGCATTTCACAACTACAGAAATTTGAAACAGTCTCAGGTAAGAGTCACCCAAACCTGAGCCCATTCAATAGCAAACTGCCTGGGAGAAGATAGATCTTAAAAAGTTCACTCAATTGAGTTTCCAAACAAACATCCATCTCACTGTCATGCACACCAAAAGGCAACACCATCCCCAGCCCGGTTTACCTGTGTTGTTTGAGGGTGGAGGGTCAGAAACAGTTTGCTGTTTGCAGAACAACAGAATACAAAGCAGATTGCAAAAATGCTTCATGTCTCCTTGCCATTTTATGGACTCACTGAGTTTACCTTGCCTCTTACAACCATCACACTTTGCCATCTAGGAAAACAGAGTGAGGGAGAAATTGAGCACACTTGGAAACACCAAAAAGGACTATGTAGATAAAAACCTCTTCTGGAGGACGTGAGAATATTGCTTACCTGGTAAAACAAAACTGTGAATTTAGACATGCACTCCTCTGAGCAAAATTCCTCCGTTCTCCCCCCAAAGTGATTCTGGACCAGTTTGGGGGAAGCCTGTAAACAGTAACTGCACATTTTACAGTGGTTTCCCCAGCGCTTTGACAAGTCGTGTTTATAGAGCAGTTTACACACTGAAAGAAAACAGCAAAAACATCCTTCAGTACAAAAATGACAATCACTTGGCACTTTTAGCTCTTATAATTAGTGATGTCTGCAGTAATCTGTTGAAATATACCATTAAGTGTGAACAAGGTCCTGTGTTCCTAAACCTAAAAACCAGATTTCTAACTCAAAAATAATAGATTTCTCTCAGTATCACCAATAATTTTAAGGCAAAACACTTGTGACTTGACTTCTCTGAGACAGGGTTTTTCCCTTTCTTACCTTCACTACAGAACATTTTCTCTGCTCCTGAGACTCTCATTGTCTCCTTGATAATTTTCTCAAACCTGCAGTATTCACACAAAGCCATCACATTGTTTTTCTTCTTGTATTCATCACAGCAGGCCTTCCCACAGAACTGGACCATTTTACCCTGCAACACAGCCAGAATGTTTTGGTTTCAATGTCTGAATGAGTCACATCCCAGAGAACACATTTTAATTGTTAATAAAAATGCAGAAACATATTTATACCCTTGGAAATCAACAACAGACAGGACCACCAAATCTGTCTCCCCATTTAGCTTTATAACAAAGCAGAACTTTCTGCAGAAAACGCTCACCAATGTGCCTTGTCCTTGCATTAAAAGGATCATCTCTGGGTCCAAGAGATGGAAATATGTTTCTTTAGCCAGGCAATCAGTTTGAGTTATTTTTGGAGTTCCTTTTTCTTCTAGGTTTATGACCACAGAGCTCGTATCAGTTTGATAATGGTTAAATGATACAAAAGGCAGTTCCAAACCCCTCCATAGCAGCTCACAGTAAGCAACAAAGCAGTCCTGACAAACCAGTGCACGTAAACTACAATTCCTTGGGTTTTTGCTGAGAAAAAAAAGAGCTTGAAAAGCCCTGATCTTGCTTACCTTGTAGTCAAGCAGTTCGGGTTTGGTTGCAAACGATCTGCTGCAGTGCTGACACTTGAGTTTGACAACAGAGCGTGTAAAAGTGACCTGCTGGCACTGGGCAGCCAGTCTCTGGAGCCCTGCTGAAGCCGAGGTGCTTGTGGAGCTGGGGGTCACTGTGGAGGTGGTGGTGCCACCAGCTGACACCATTGTCCCCGGGGGGATGCTCACAATGACCTGGCCTTGAGACAGGGGCACCACCGAGGAGTTCATCCCCGCAGGCTTGTTGAAGAGATTCTGCAGGGAAGCAAAGGGACAGGCTTTATTTTACAAGGCTACATCTTTCACCAAGTATTTCCACCACTGATTTAGCATTCTGTTAATTCAGCTAAGAAAGAAGAAGAAATCCTGGAATGTCCCACCTGAAAAGCTACTACGCAATTGTAGCTGCAAAAATTGCGTATGCTCCCATCTGACATAGCCAAGTGATACTGAGGGTTTGCTGAGGTTTTACAGCTGTTGCACTGAACCTGGACACCTGAGGGTGAAACAGAAGAAAAAGTGATTTATGCAACATCAGGTTGTATTGCAGATAATTTTGCAGTGTGCATACAAAACCAGAGTCTGAATGATGAGCCAAGGTAGAGAGAGAAGCCTGAGACGACATTTCTACAGATTCAGAAGCAGACACTGCAGCTGCTGTGCCTGTTGCTTGCCAGAAATTTAATTAATCTCCCAGCATTCCTAGGATGTCATAAGTATTTTTCTATTTCCACAAGAAAAATAGCTGGGAAGATGTTTGCCTAGCTCCATGCAACACTGGGCTGAGGTAACAAAGCTCATCACCCTGGAGAACAAGGGCAGGAGTCCCAGCAGTGACATGGTGTATGTTCAGACAAATGGTTTGCCTAGCTGGGAAACCCACCAGCTGCACTTGCAAGAGCAGAAAACAGATTTAAGGTTGATTATCATGTTTAAGCTCCCCAAAACCAAAACTGAAATGGCTGTAACTGTCACTGCTATGTTTATCTATGGTAGGAAGTTCTTAAGTTCCCATCTCAGCACTTCTCTTCAAAAAAAAAACCACTTCCCACCCTCCTTTTCCAAAAAAGAATATCAGCCTTAACTTTCAAGACAAAGTCTGGATATGAGCCATATGAAATTAAGCTTCTATAGAAGTAGAAGGATAAGCTTACCTGCAGAAGAGACCATTTTGACTCTGTATGCTGACAAACAGTTCACAGAACAAAACAATTCCGTTTTCCCCAAGTTATTTGTGCTCTCCACCATCTCAGCTGAAGATCTCAGGGATTTACACAGTGTGCAGGGTGTGATTTTAGCTGACTTCTGTGGAAACACAGAAACTGGTCATTCATCTAAAACCTGGGGGTTTTATTTCCCCTGGAAATTGTTGGTAAGATATAAAACTTTAAATGAGAGACAGACAAGAAGCCTGACTTTCATACACACATTTTCTGTGTTTAAGGTTTTCAAGGCCTCTAAGTTTGGAAAAAACTTTGAGAATTAGTGTAACCCTAATCCTTTGGTTGAAGGTTGGACTTGATGATCTTGGAGGGCTTTTCTAACTTCAATGACTCTGTGATTCCATGAAATGGCAAAGGGAGTTACCTTAGACCAATACAGTAACTGACATAGTCAACTAATACATTAAAACCACCCAAAATCATATCAGAAACCTATTTTTAGTGTTCAGCCCAAACACAAAATCCTAGAATCCTGCAATCCCAGAATTGTTTGAGTTGGAAGGGACCATGAAGACCATCTCATTCCATCCCCTTCCACTAGCCCAGGTTGCTCCAGCCTGGCTTCGGACACTTATAGGGATGGGGCAGCCACAGCTTCTCTGGGCAAACCTGTGCCAACCTGCCCACCCTCCCAGGGAGGAATTCCTTCCCACTCTCCCATCGACCCCTGCCCTGTGGCAGTGGGAAGCCATTCCCCTTGCCCTATCACATATACCTGCTTGTATGCTGTGACACACATGGAACTGCAGAACTTTTTGGACTGCCCCTCAATCTGCAGGACGTGGCTCTGCCCAGAGCCACTGTAGCAATACCCGCCACAATATTCACAGCAGTTCATGGTCAGGTTGTTGGCCGAGCGGAACTGGGAGAAACAGGCGTCGCTGCAGAGCTTGTGCACCACGTTCTGGTAGTTCACCTCGTGCCTGATCTGGGAGGAAAGGAGGAATATTCAGCAAGGACAGACAGAATATGTGTGCTCATGAGGCAGCAAGTTGTGCTGAGCTAATGAAATTGAAATGAAGGAATTTGCAATTACCACTGCATTCTTCTGGCACATGCTGCACTTGCTGGAAATGCTGTTGGTGTGGATAGTGACAACGGGTTTCCTTTTCTGTTCATACGTGGACAGACAAGACTGGCTGCAGAAATCCTTGCTGGAGTCTGTGTTATCAAACTGGGCAGTGATTACATCCTTTGGATTTAGAATTTCTCTATGGAAAAAGAAAAACAAAGACAGAGATAAAGGATTTATGTTGGTTTCATGTCAACTTGCTGCCCTTGCTTCTTGTGGAGAGAAAACATTCTCCAGTAGACGGTGGATCCATTTAATTTAAACCTTTCTTTTTTGCTGTCTAAATACCTGAGCTAATTTTATTTTTTCTGTTAGGAAAATAGATAAGAAGTGCAATTCTCAAGTAGATATTTTGTGAAACATTTTGCACCTGGACTGAGGAGTGGCCTATGATACAAGCTATATCATCACATCTTTTCTAAAGGAACTGGGAGAAAGTTACTGTTTTGCACAGTCTTTACTAACCAAAAATTTAGAAAGCAGGATATGTGGAATAATTCCCTTTAACAATGACCATACCAATCACAAGAAAAAGTGAAAAATGAAAGATCACAATTTCTAATCACTAGTTCAGTCCACCATGGTCTGATGAGTGTTTTATCTCCCATCTAGAGTGTTGTTTATTTGCTGCTGGATTAACAAGCTGAACTTTCTCCTTATTCTCTGTTTCGAAACAGTCCTTCAGAGAAAACTTTCAAAGCCCTGTAGTCAGAAAACTTGGAGAAAATACTTATATAACCTTCTTGCTTGGAAGGATGTCTCCTTCTCACTTACCCTGTCAGAGCTAACCCATTTTTCATCAGAATAAATACAAATTACAGCCAAGACTTCTAAACTTTGTTACAAGGCCTTTTCACACTGAGACAGCAAGTGAAAAGAATAATTAAGTGAAGCCTCGAGTTTAAGTTCAGCTGCCCTTGTAAAACTTAATAAATTTGTTGTTGAAGAAATGATAAACAAACCAGCATTTCTTTGGCAAAATGACTTTCATAACTAAAAATAACACATATGAATAATTCTTTACAAACAGACTGTAGCACAATCAGAGTGGAAATTATTTGCCTCAAGTTAGTGTATAGTAATGACATCTTACAGAGCCAGGCATAAAGGTCTCCTTTTGCTAATCTGGACATAATAGAGATGAACAAAAAATTTTAATAATTAAAATGATTGCTAGAGATGAAGATTGGAACCTGTGCATCCAACAGGACTGTGGGAAATGTAGATATTTCCTAAAGGATTTTGTCCAGGCAGGCTCACAAAAGCCAACCTCACCTTTCCACCTGGGTAGAAAGTAACTGATTTGGGTGCTGAAACCCCCATTACCTAAAACCCTCAATTCTTAATAAATTTTACCTCTCTACATCTGAAAAAAACAGCAGTGACATATTTTGAAGGTCTAAGACCTAAAGAAATCTAAGACATACAATAATCTAAGATTACAGAATGGAGCCAGATCAGAAAATTTATTTTTAAGAATCTAAGGAAATATTCTGCCTTGAATACATTATTTCACTCATGCTCTGCTTCATTTTAGGGACTCATAAATCTGTTTTCCTCCAGAGGGAAAAAAGGATAAAATACTTTTTAAGAATGTACTCTTGTTAGTGGTTCTGAGAGTGCAATGACATTTAGAAATGGCAGGAAAACGCAGGACCTTTTGAAATACAGTTTTTCATATTTGGCTCATTTAAATCTAAAAAATACCCACTTCAGCACAGAGGCTTTTAAACGTGTGTATGTAACACCCAATTAAGGAAACAGAACTGCCAGCAGACAGACCAATTAACAAGGAACAGCATCAGCCCCCAATCTTTGAAGGGAAGAGTAAGAGCAGCAGCGCTGCAGCCACAGCGAGGGGCGTAAAACCAGCACTGAAGCCTTTCATTATCTGCTTGAATACCTATTATTACTAGAACAAATTAAAGCACTGTCCTACTTCGAGCAGCTTGAGCAGGTTTTCTTGGTAGGAGCTGGTGGGCGAGAAGCTGGAGTGGTGTATCCAGTGAGGCACAGTGTGGAGCAGAAGAGCTGGGTCGAGCCTTTCCTCTGGTAGGCAGTTTGCCCCTTCTGCAGGACTTTTTTACAGCCAGAACAGGAAACCCGAACAGCTGTGCCTGGAACTGAAGGGAGCATTTTGTTCATGCCAGAGGATGCCACAGCAGGCTGGAAACCTGATGACAGCTGTGGAGCTAAGGAAAAAAAAAACCACACAGAGAAAACACAGTGTAAGTGTTAGGGATCTATTACACAGAACTCACTGTGTGCTGGGGCAAGCACAAGGCTCGTGACTTTATTTGGGTTGTCAGGGTCTAGAGGAGAATCAAATAGCACATGAACTCTCCAAAAATACATGCCCTGTGCTGGGCTTCTGCATAGCAGATTTTTTTAACTGCTATTAAGGCGGAGAATGCACTTTCAGCATCCCTTTCATGGAATCATAGAATGGTCTGGGTGGGAAAGGAGCTTAAAGCTCATCCAGTTCCACCCCTGTCATGGGCAGGGACACCTTCCACTATCCCCAGGTTGCTCCAACCTGGCCTTGGACACTTCCAGGGATGGGGCAGCCACAGCTTCTCTGGGCAACCTGTGCCAGGGCCTGCCCACCCTCCCAGGGAAGGATTTCTTCCCAATATCTAATCTAACCCTGCCCTCCTTCATCTAAGGCCATTTAACACATTCATTTCCCCTTGTGTTTCACATTTAATTTTCCTATGCCTCAAAAATACAATTATTCCATAACCTCAACTTCACTGTCTCTAAAGCAAACTAGTTCTTTATTCCTACTGGGGTCAAGACACAGGAAATTAAATGCAGAATAACCTGCAGGACCACTGCAAAGGTGACATATTTTACAGGTTTAAATGAAGTTAGTCTTGCCTATTCCTTACCAACAGGATTGCCACTGACTGAAAATACAGCACTGATTTTCAGCTCCCCTTCCTGAGATTTTGGCTGTTGGCCGTACTCCTGAAACAAAGGGAAAGGAAAAGGAGAACAAATACACACATGTAATCACAGGTTATCATTTCCATTCTTTCACAATGCTGCATTGAACCCTAAGGAAGAGTGAGTGTCCTAAGCCAAGGGACAGTATTGCTGTCTGAGCACCACACACAGAACCTGCAAACCACACCTGAGGGAGCACAAATGGAAAAGCAGAACTCCCTGGGGCACTCCCCTCTCCAGCTGTATTCAAAGACACCTCAGAATTTAGCCAAAGCTTCAGGAAATCTCTGCTTTCCACTCAAACAAACTTTCTATGTGGAAGTGCTTTGCAGCCCCTGCCCCTGTTCTGTGAAACAAGCCTTGTCTTCATACTCCTGAAGGATAATAATCAGAGCTGGGACCTCGATGAGAAGGTCTCTCTGTATTAACCAGGAGCTAGGACCATGGAGCAGTCTAAGGTGAAGCTTTGCAGCAGATTAAAGCTGGCACCTTCACAGCCAGATCATGACAGTGCCTGCTCAGCCTGGGGAATCACCTCACACTTGGTGCAGGATGAGAAAATCCCCATGGACAGCTGCCTGTGGAATAGCTGACATGCTGGAAATGACTGGCTTAGTCCCCAGCAGCAATTCAGACCGACACCACGCTTCCTGCCCCTGCTCTCTCCAGAAATCCAAGCCAGAAAGCAGCTTGGAACACTCCACATGTACATCTTTATAGGCTGAAAAGTATAATCTCTTGGAACTAGAGATGGTAAGATTTAACCTCCTTCCAGCTATTTGGGAGTTGTGAGGCAGGATGTCATGTTCTGACTGAGCCAAACTCACAGTTGCCAGGGAAGCCACTCCAGAGTCACTCTCTCCCTTCCCAGTGATGCTGTGACAGTGAGCTGCTCCTCCAGCCTAAACCAGCTCATAAAATCCCACAGAACACTTCTCTTACTGCTGGGGGAAACTGAAAGTTTCTACTCTAACACAACCAAACTATTTCTGAACAGGTTTCCCAGGAGAACAGGCAACGGTATTCCTTGATTGTGTGACCTGCCAACTGAAACACTCGAATCTCAGCTAAGAGAAGCTCTAAGTTGGGTATGGGTGTGCTGTGATAGGATGTTAAAGCACCATTTTTACTATTATTATTTTAGAAAACAGTTACTTGCAGACATACAGTGTTTTAAGCATTTTAACTGCAGTTTTATCCTTAAGTCAATACTAGGAAGAGAAATGGAGGCAAATCCTGACATCAACTGTGCATGATCAAGCAGTTTCACAGCAGTGTAGCAGTGCTGAAAGCCAAAAACCTTCAGCTCCAACTATTGGCTACAAGAAGAAATGCTCTTATCTTTCAGGAAATATTAAAAAAAACCCACAAAGGCCCCCCTATAGTAAGTCCAATCTAAAGCAAAACAAAATGAACTCAGTTCTACTTTTCCAATACCAGGCAAAGTTGATAATCACAGGATTTTACTCCAGGAAGGAATATTTTGAACCATACGATATTTGACATTTAAATTCCTCAAGTCTTCATTTTTACTTATTAATATGATCTTTGATAATCACAGACATCTTGCCTTGCATTCCACACAAATCCACACAGCAGATGCCATCTTGGGAGGACAAAAGAAGAGACAGATTTAACTACCCTACATGTGGTTTGACATCCTATAGGCTTAAGGAAAAATACACCCAGACAATCCCACAGCGACTGAAATCAGAAGGCCAGTGAAATCTGAAGTTGCAAATATTTTACTTCTTTATGAAGTTGAGAGTATTGTGGGAAAAGAAGAAAAAATGCTGGGAAGACAAGCCCAGAGAGCAGAGGAGGTTTAGCAGAAGGACACAGAGTGATGCTAAAAACTAACACCTGCCCAGGAACACCAACACTCCCGTGTCGGTGCAAGGGGATGGATCACTTCGGGAAGCTTTGCACACCTTTAACACATAAAGTTTGGCACATATCATCATAAAAAAAGTCTCCAATAAGAAAGTCACTTAAACACGTTTCAATTGACCTCACTGATGTGTAAGTACGTAAATGTTTTGCTAAGACCTTTAAGTGTTAATTTAAAACAAGAACAAAGAACCACTGTGCTTGTAAAGGCAACCTTTAAGAAGGGAATAGCAGGAATATCCTGCTTTAACTCATATCTCTAACTGTGACTACACACAAAGTATTCACCAAAATGTGATTTACAGTTTATTTCCTAGTTAGACTGCGACAAAGTGTCTATATTGCCAAAGATTTAATAACAGAAGTTATACAGCACTTGGCTTTGTTTCCAAACTGAAAAGCAAAACATTTTCAGTGACAAAGTAACAAGACATCAAAAAGTTGAGGGGGTTGGGTTTCATGGTAGTGTAAGAGGGAAAAATCCTTCAACTAAACTATGGTCTTCAAGTTAAATTTCGAGCAACAAACCAAATAAATTGCTGAATTTATGTTCAGCTTATGGGGCCAGCTGTCAGACCAAAATGAGAAATGCAACGGGAAACTTACCTCAGAATTACCAGGTTCATCTTTAATTTTGTCTAATAGTCCCTGCTGTGGGGCCATAGCTTTATCATATGCGTCATCCAAAGGCTCCTCCTTAATTCTAATATTTGGTGCAAAGGAATTCCCCAGCTCTTGTCCAATAGATTCCTTACTAGAAAATAGGTAGCTAGACTCCTGAAACAATAATATGAAAAAGAATTCACCCTCCTGCATCTGCCACGAGGAGTTGGGCTGCTGCCAGGGGGAGTTTGTGGTGCAGACCAAGAGATTTGGGTCCTGCCACTGGAAGGTGGGAGAAATGCTGGGCAGCAGCTGCTGCCTCGACCTCCCTGCAGCCCCCTCTCTCATCCCACCCCCCAATCCTTTCCACTCCTCTGGCTGAAGCAGAAGCCACCCAGCTCTCTAAGTTGGTTGGTTGGGAGTGTCTTCTGTGGGTACAGCTGTTCCCTGGCTCATGTGGAAAAAAGGCAGCAGGTCAGGTGGATGCATCCAGGTCTAGATTCGGCTCACAGGTCACTCAGACCGTGCTGAACAGGAAAGTGGCTACCAAAAGAATCCTCAACCCAAAGAGAGGGTCAGAAAAATTTTTACAAAATTATAGGCACTGTTTAAGTAGCACAGATGTCTAGGAGTCAGAAGACCAGTTTCCTTGACACTCGAATTTACACTCAAATACAAAATACGTATTATTGTGAATTATTCCAGCATATTGCTGCACTTGCAAAAGTGGTTGAAAGATCTATAGCTTACCCTGAAGTTAGTTTCTGGAGTTTGTGGCGCTAACTGCGTCCGTAATGTTTCTTCTACTTGATTATGAACTGAGGAAAACATATACATTAAATAGAAATGAATACAGGTTCCAAGGCATTTCCTTTAAAACTATCAGAGTCTCAGCCTGCTCCCCAACCCCAGAGTCTGACAGAACCTCACCAGTATTAAACTACTCCCTTTCTCCTCTCTGCAAGTAAGATGGTAATCCCTAAGGAGAATTGATGTTTTTATGATTCTATTGGATCACTATTTTCCCATTCCAGCAAAATGGTTGTAAAATTCCAAGGTGAATTGTTCATTCAGAACTGTCCACACCCCAACAGGTTCTGAATTCTCCCGTTTTGACACTGAAATCAAAAAATACTTTTCAGAGCAAATACTTTTCAGTGCTTTCAGCTTTTTCTTTGCTGTTCTGATCTTTTGTCTTTTCCCCCCTTCTCAGGAAATAGCAGCTTCTGCTTTTTTAGACTATATACTTCAAAAACACTGGATTTGCCTAGATACTGGATGCTACAACCCGTGTACATTTACTATTCCTGTGTCAGCTACTGACTACTCTACCTGTAGAGTATTTACAATTTTCTGAAACACATCTTTTCTACTGATATATTCTTCCCTTGCTTTCTAACTGAGGGCAAAAGAGGTATCTTTAACTCTTCTTTATTTTAAAAACATCTCTATTGCTTCTGCCTCATTGGTGCCACCTGAAAGCACTGACTTTAAGACGCTGTTGCTGAACATCTCAAGTGTAAACCTCAGAACTGTAAGCTGTGAATGTGGACAAGCAGCTAGGAGGCCCTCACATGCTGGCTCACCCTCCCTCAGCTGAATAAGATTAAATCACGTGTTCCAGCCTGGTTATTCTTAACTCCTTCATTCACTGCTCTGCTGGAATTTTCAGAGTTTGGGAAATCAAAAATAAGTGTGTGGGCAGCAAAAGACTATGGTGGCTGTCAAATGAGAAAGGGATTCCAGGCATCTCTGTTTCTCTCCATGTTGGCTGGACAAAGTCCAAGACATGAGTATTTGAGGAAGAAGGAGAGCAGTCTCCTGGGAAAACAGATCTCAAGCTACACTCTGGCTTAGTTCCTGCAGACACTAACACCTTTCTAGCAAGCCTTTCCCTGATGCTACTATCAAATCCATACTGCTTGAAATAGCTAGACACCAATGAAGAATTGGTACCAAAAAAATCTTTACTGGCCATCAACTTAACCTAAACTTCACCAGCTTCTCCATTAAGGAGTTCCACGGTCTATAAAAAAACAATAAGAAAAACCAAAAGGAAGCTTGAATTGTCACCCAGCTTGGTTTAGGAAACCACAACAACAAAGGGTGTGTTGAGGCTCTGTAACAAGCTGGGGAGGATGAGACCACCCTTAATGCTTTGCAAATCCTCCACTTAAACAGAGTTCATTGGATTTCAGGGTTCTTCATAAAATGCTCCCCTTACACACAGCTCTGCCTGTTCTCTTCAACAAGGTAATGTTTCTAATAACTGGCCCTGTTGCTAATTCCTGTCTAGTTCTTTCTTCCTCTTTGCTGGGCAGTCAGGTGGCAACAGTTACCTGCTTTGTCAACAAAACTGCTTTTCAACCTAGAATCCATATCTTTAGGGGTTTTTTCCAACCGTTTTTCACGTTCTTGGAAATGTCCTTCTCTCTTCTTCTCCTTTGCTGCAAAAGTCTCTTTGCTGTGATCTCGTACTACGCTATAGTCCTTCCGATGGGGTTTAAATATGGGGCTCTGCTCAAAGCGGGCAGGGAGATCCTTCGGGGTTGCATTCTGAATCTGGATTTCCTTCTCACTGTCCAGTTCGTGCTCTGGAACTCTCTTGCCCTCTTCCAGATGATCTTCATCACGAATTGCTGAGGAAAGAGTGTCTTTTGGAGTGAAATTCTGATCTTCTTCGTTGTCACTACCAACAACAGGTATGCCTGCAAGATCCCCAGAGTTCAGAAAATAATCATGGTCTTCACCCTGCAGTGAGTTTTCAGGTCCTGCTTGATTCGATATTCCGTAAGACAAGCTGTCGAGGGCAGGTGTTAAGTTGTCAGTGTCCTCAGACATTTCTGCATCCAAAATTTCACCACCTAGGGAGAAAAACATCCCAGTGAACAGACAGAAAATTGACCAACTTCATGTGTAACAAAGGAGGAGGGTGAGTGTCCTTTGCTAATCTGGCTGATGCTGCAATTCCTTGAATATTCTCAGCCTTCTTGGGCCAGCATTGCTGCTAAACACTGCCGACAGAAAGACAGTTCAGTCCCACTCACCACCCTGAGGCAGAAACTGAACTGAGTAAAACTAACCAAAGAGAGAAAAAACATTAATTTCCATTCATCTCACTTGTAACACTTGTGGAGAAGGCAATGCAAAGGAGGGGACGAGCAGCAAGGGCTGGAAGAAGGGCAAGGCAGTCTTGTTCAGTGGCAATGATACTTCCAAGAAATGTGTTGTGAAACTATGACCTTAGAGAAATAAACAGAAATACTTACATTTTTCTGTAATATCAAATACAGCATCAGATTTATCTTCAAACTGTAAGAAAGGAAAGCACTGTGTCATTATCTTGGTTAGCTGCCATGTACTTCACTAAAAAGTACCTGATCAAAACCAACCAGAAGGATCACAATTCCTCCTCCTTCCTTCCTTGCCCCAAGCAAATTTTTATGAATTAAGACTTACATCATTGAGAAGCCACTTTTACCCTAACAAGTTCAGAATACACAGAAAAGGCACACAAGGAAAATGTAGAAATAGTGTTCCTTCCCAGAGGGGAGAGGGGAGGGAATGGCAATTTTCTGTTCTACATGAGATACCAGGTCAAGACCACAGGTTTGCCCTCTCTGATGCTCTACGAGCCTTCATTCCCTCTGAACATCATAAATGGCAAACCAGGAGCACATACAGCTTCCACTACCATGGAATCCAAGGTTTCCCCTCTCTTACAGGGAATATCCCCTTTCCAGGGACAGGGAAGTGTAATGCTTAACTTCCCAACAGGCACGAGACAACACGTGCCAGTGTGAGTGTAGGCACAGAAGAACCAGATGATGCCTGAGTGGTGCACAAACATCTGTTAGCACTAAACACCCTCTGACAGATGTTAAAGTTGACAGCAGGCTTGGATGCTGCCTGGAGAAGGATAATTAAAGTCTCCTTCAGAATGTCCAACTCATTAGCAGCCTTCCTTTCTGCCCAAGAGATAACAGTAATTCATTGAAACCCTTTCTCCTTTCTCTGTCTCGACAGCTCTGCACTTTCTTTCCTGGTAGATCCTGCTCACACTGCAATTCTTAAGCCATCTTAAGGAAAGTAATGGGATTTGATAGCAAAGGGATGAGCCCTAATTTCATTTAACTCAAGTCATGTAGTTGATAAATCCGATATTCCACAGGACTGTGATGGGAACTATCAGTTTGGTAGCAGCCAGCTCTGGGAAAGGATAACAAAGGATACAGTCCCAGGGGTCATTCAATAGCAAAATATCCATCAGTCCCTTTCCAATACCACTTGCAGGTCTACAAACACAAGGCACCTCCTTCAGCCTAACTGGACATACATGCAATAGTGAGGACCTGTCCAGCAGGAAACTGCACCAAAACTTCCTAGTTTCTCTGAATAGATACTTGAGGCTGGAAAAGGGAATTGCAGAACCAAAAGAAAAAAAGCTACCCTTCCACAAGGGGTTGATACAGTAAGGAAACAACTCCCAGGAAGGTTTGCAAGGCCTGAGTTGTTTCTGCTGTAATGATCCCAGGAGTGTCTCCAGAGATACAAGGTTAATGTTGATCTGGAAGTCCACTCACAGTCAACTACGTTTACACCAGTGTAAAATTAATCCCCATAAATACTGGATACACTCAGTTCTCTTACAACTCCTGAGGACAAGGACAGCAGTGGTGAGCTGTTTGAGAGAAGAACGTGAAAAGGAACTTGTTGCAATTTGATAATAAGATCAGACCATGGGAGGCAAAAACAATAGCTCAGGTCTTTGTCTCTACACTGACCTTCCTTGATCCTTTTCTTGCTTCCTGTCAGCAATGCTCTACCTTCTCCAAAAATGTCACAACAGAAGTTTGTGGTAGGATGAAGGAAGTTTTCAGTTGAGATGAATCACGAGCTCATCCTCTCCTCAGAAAAGATTTGTATCAAAGCAGTTCTTTAACTCTTGAGATCCAGAGCACCTGTGGGAAAGTATTGCAGGTCCTACACTACCCTGGTTGCCTTATACATCCAAACCCTATGCACTCCTCTTCCTCCTCTGGAGATAACAAACCTTTTATCAATAGGTGACAAAGCCCAGGAGTGCTGTTATTAGGAAAAGGATACACTTTGCAGTCTTGATCTCTCTAACTCCTCCACTCAAAGAAACAACAATGTGCAAGTCAGCACAAGGCACCACCTGCAAGAGCATTAGGGACTCCCACAAATATTTTGGACAACATTGGAAAACATTTACAATCCACCTGGAGGGAATCCAAGACACTTCCCAAAAACAAGGTCATCCTAGGAGAAGAAAACAACCCTATTTTGTTTCTTTTTGAGATGCTATCAAAAGAAAAGATCAACTTGGAAATTTTCTTCCTTTCCAAGGTTTTTTGGTACAATGGAAGGTCTGTGTCTGTGGTCAAAGGCTTTCCCTGGAAATATCTATAAACCAGGAACTCCAGCATCTGACAATACCAGCAGCTTTATCTAAGCCTCCGTCTAGTTTCTGATGGTGAACAGCATCAGAACTCCCACGTAGTGTAAATTCACAGGGAGGAAATCAGGGGAAGTGTTTGGATGATGGTGTCTGTGTGTATATATATGTACCATATACACCTAAATATATCTATCTGTATCTCCCCAATAAATTACTCATTCCATAAGTCTATAATTGGACTACCCTTGAAATGAGACCTCTTCTTTTTTTGTCTGCATTAGTGTGGGGTATTCTCTCAATTACATACACGTGTAGTCCCTTCCTCAATCCTACTACAGTCTAGTTTAATGCCATCTCAGGAGGAAATTCTGGATATCAACAGTTACTTCAATCAATCCTATACATTGGCTTTCAACTGGATTATGGTCTTGTATTACACAGAAATGTAAACAACAATGGCAAACTTACTATTTTTATATTATGCTATTACAGTTCTGCAAGGCAATTCCCTCTCTCACACACTTCCTCTGATTAGCCATCACTGCCCTTAATTCCCTTTATCTCTTCTGCTCAGATTTTTTAAGATTTGGCGAGGAGTGGAGCAAAAATACTTGAGGGGCAAACATGGAACTGATAGTGTTTCCTCTGGGTCACTTTTGACAGATATCAGAAGATGTACTTCCATATCTCACATTAAATCCTTGATCACTACAGAGGGAAAGTATCAGGAACAGAAAGTCTTCGGTTAAAATACTAACACTTCTACTCCTCAACTCAGTCCTCAAAACACACTTGCAGTTGTAAAACAAAACTCTAGAATGTAATATTTTAAACCACCTTAATTCAATTGCTTTGCCCAATATTTTTCCAGAGAATAATAATAATTAATCATACTTAGTGCTTTTAAGCAGTGAGGATTCCCTAAGAGTTTAAGACACAACAGTTTAGGTTTGGTAGGAGTAAAATTCATTATTTTAGGCTCTATCTTTCTTAGTTACTGTCTCATTAGCTAGCACTGCACACAAAGCAGTGCTCTGCCTACTCAGGCTGCAAAAACTAAATATATGAACAAAATAAATTAAATGAAAACACAGAAGTGGTGCCAAAACAATGAGGTATTCCTGGAAGCAATGTGACTTGCTTTAAATTAATTAGTTTATACAAAAGACAACATTGCTTTTATTTAAATTAAAAAAATTAAATTCCACCAGGTAAATTACTATTTTTTTAACAGATGTACTTGAGACTCTTGGAGTGCAGTGTCACAGCCCCAGCACCAACCCACCTTTGTAGGGAGCAGGGGACAGGCCACTGTTTACACTTCAATACAATGTGCTAATTTGAAATAACTAAAAACCTGCTCCACACCTTAACAGCACTCGGGGTTGCCATGGCATCCTCAAATCAAACAATTAATAGGTTATTTTTGTGCAATACAAAGAGAGAAGCTGCCTATTGCTTTGTATGTGAAATAGAGAATTTCTTTCACAAATAAACAAAACAGTGTAACTACTTTATATACACAGACACATCTTTCTAGCAAGCTTTCTGAAGTTTGATCCCACTTCCTTGCAATGGTCGTTGCAAAGACACCAGGGTTTGATGTGCTGATCTTTGGGCATTGCGAAAGAGAAACACACACAGACACAAACCACACAGCAACAAACCAAGACTTCCACAAGAAAGACTTTCTTTTCAAAACAAAGACCTTCTCCACTCAAAATCTCATCCTGGCTCTATGCTGAACTTCCCTGCTGCTGGTTAAGACACTACAAACAACTGCTAAGGCTGAGATTTTGGTTACACTAAATCTGTGAGAGTGCTGAAATAAAGATAATTCCTACTTATCACAGCATAAGGCAGAAAAACTCAACTGAAAACACAGGGATGTAAAAATCAACAATATTGGAGCAGGTTCCATATCACAACCATGTACATTTCTGCTGTGATGCTCAGCAGGTAATTCCTCCAAACCAAGAATTTCAGTTCAGTTACACATTTTAGCATCCCACAAGCAAGAGCATTTCCCAGACCACAAACACGTGCTTTTGGCCAAAGCTTTCAAAACTATGGCTAGTGAGAAGATTATGTTCTGCAAAGCAGGGAATCCCCTTAATTCCATTTAACTCAGAAGCTGAGCAGCTCATTAAGAGCAAACCATGACTGTGTCTTTTAGGGAAAGCCAGTCCACACAGTACTAATAAGAAGCAACCAGGGTGACAATCCAGGGAGCAGGAGCAGCACTAGAACCTCAGCAACATCCCTCTACTCGATGTCTCCTCCAACAGGATAATTCACTATGTAGCAATCAGCTGCTACTAGTTATAATTACTATAATTACTAATAGGAGGCAAAAACCCCCAGCCCTCTGTAAATTAATCTTTAAAGAGAGCAAAACTCTAAACCCAAAGTTGCCTATCATCAGAATCTGTCCTCAAATGAGAAGTCCACAAGTTGGTTTGGCATGAAAATTGGGCAAATTTACAAGTGTAGCACCTTCTGTTTGTTGATAAACAGCAGAACCATCAGCCCTCCTCCCCAGCCCCACCTGCTGACTCAGCTCAGCTCCCAGGAGGAACTGCAGAACTTTTCCTTTCTCCTTAGAGTTCACTGCCAACAATTGATGGTGCAAACTGGAGAGCCTGGATGTGTATTCAGTTCTCTCTATTTCAGTATTTTTGTGCTTTAAGAGACAGAAGATCTACTTTATTTTTCAAAGTACCTTCCTAACTCTGGCTTCCTTTTCACCTGTTCCACTAGTTAAGCACTATAAAATCTTGTTAATAGCCTGCATTAACTGTGTTTCATAAAGCTTTCCTGAGCAACCAGCACCATTTAAAGATGAATTTCAATAAAATCAAGTATTTCCACTAACTTTTGACTGTTTTAACAAATACAAAGATGCACAAAAGTACACAAATAAGTTATTCATAAAATAGTAAAAAAAGGAAGTACTCCAAAATGTCTCCTGTAGGAATTACTGTACAGTTGTGCTAATTCTGTCTCAGGTTCTTCTCACCTAAATTTAGACAAGTAAGCATTAGTTTATTAGGCTAATGATTCAGATTTCCTCTCTTTCCAATGGAAATTAAGATATTCTGGCAGCAGCAATTTATCCTGCCCTGGGACTGTGGACCAGCTATGAAAAAGGATCAAATGCAAAATTAAAGTTTTGGGTTTGTTACCAAAAATCTGATGCAATAAATTTTGGTTATTACAATAATTATTATCATAGGGTTTTTTACTAAAAACTTCAAAGGTATTAGACACAACACTTTAAAACTATCTTGTATAGGTAAGCCCTGTAATATTTCAAGTTACAAGGAAAAGCAGGAGTGAGGCCCAAGAGCTCTTACACCTTTATAACACTCACAGAATGGTTGTTGAAAATCATCAACCACCTCAACCAACTTGGGCATTGACAGAAAACCTTGAAGTTCATTAGATGAAATGACTTAGTCTGCCTACAAGACCAATTTAGGGAAAGGTCAACGGGAATTGGAATGTCTGGAAGGAATGATGAGATATAACAGTCGCTAATCACAGAATCAGAGTGGTTTGGGTTGGAAGGGACCTTAAAGATCATCCAGTTCCAACCCCAAATGAGAGGAAACTTCAAGAACTTTGGGAGTGATTTCAGAATTGATATCCACGATCCTAATGATGCAAAGAGCCTTGGAGTGGGCACAAAGAGCTGAGCTGACCTTCTGTATTTCACATGGTGTGAAAAGTCTTACTGTAAATGCCTGAGGTTCATTATGCTTATTTCTAGGAGAATTCAAAGATTATGACAATAAAGCATCCTCAGAGGTGCATAAGCCTTGGCAGAGAAATGTTTTCATGGTCTTTGCTCCATTCTGGAATAATTTGCTGAGATGATCTCCTTCAATTTTTAATTAAAGCCATGCAAAATTAAAAGTCTTTTTGCAAACAGCTGTTTTATTGATGTGGATGCCCAGGTGTTCACCTGTTCACATCAAATTAATTTCTGAAAGCCCAAGTGTCAAATTTCAATTCAGCTCAAATTGTCCTGTCTACTCCAAAGGGTTACAGAGAACTGCTGGAAATAAAGGAACATTCCAATCAAAAGATAAACTGTTTACGACAACAATATTATATACAAATTAAAGCTGAACTGCCACAAATATTTTTATATGAAATGCTCATTATGCCTTAGGCACAGGACTTGGAAGAGTCCAATGCCATGGAACTGGACCACTCTGGGGAAGAGCACTGGGATATGCAGGTCTTCCCTGACCTCATTAATTACTGGGAGATTCTGTGTGCTGGATTTATGGTTTGCTAATCTCACTCTTCACGGGTTCCATCAGCCACTGGAGGAGCCTGGAGGGATTCACTTCTCCCCACGTTCCTCGAGAACATCTTGGTGCAAAACTGGGAGGGAAGACGAGGAATTCACTTCCCAAGACTCTGGAGATTCCAAACAGACAGAACGCAGGGCCCTGATGCTACTCTTTGTTTTGAACAGCTCACAGAGACCGTTGTGGCACAACTAAGCATAACCTCAGTGTCAGACTTGGGACTAAGGGCATTTTCCATGGCCTACACGGATAATAACTAATGGCGACTTCTAGACTTGGCACCCAGGGAATAATGAGCCAACTGATGGAGAAATGATTTTTCCTGAGACCAGTGAAGATGATACCGACTTGATGATAATTTGTTATTCATTACTGGAATAATAGACAAGTTTGAGAAGAAAAAAATGCAATTTTCTCTTTTTCTGCTCATGACACCAAGTAACTCAACACCAGCTGCATGTCAACACAACGAGCATGAAGAGACCACAAGACCTCAAGACAGACTGCATGACCTTTGACCAACCTGCTCCAACACTTGACTCTTCCCATGGTGTGAAACTATTTCCTCCCACTTCAGTTGTGGGAATGAAGTTTAATTCAAGATTTCGTAGGTTACTGTCCTGTTTGCAGCCACTTCCCTTTAAGCTTCTTGCAGCCAGCCAAAATTTGATCCCCCAAAGACCTGCACGTTTATGTAATGTCTGTGAGCAATTCCACAAAATTCTTGGAGTTTGCTCATAAATAAGTGCCTGAAACACAGAGGTCTGAGACAATTCACTGATGGTGTTCATTTCCATGGCTGCAGAGTAGTCAAACATCTACACAACTCACCCAATGAGACCCTGGGAGGTCAAGTGTTCTGTTCAACACCAATTTGTTTCACTGTAATCACAAGCTGCAAGTTTCCTGAAACAAATTCAACAAATTAACCTTCCCTCACATACAGCAATGGAAAACTTGAGCCTCTGCTCTTGTCTTTCTTTCTCAAGGCTGGAGAACGGGAAAACTTCTTCATCCTTAGAGAAAGGGAACTGGACAGCTCACAGTCTTGTCGTGAACTATGGACTCTTCCACACAAGTACAAGTGTGACTTAACCTCATTCCTAGCACAAAGCTTTCAAGCAAAAGCTACACATATGCAGGAAAGAGGCCTGGCCTCACACCCAAGATTATCTTCAGCACTGCTTAAAAAGTTATTCTTCCTCACAGCTACAAGGTGTTGACCACAAAGAACATCACATTGGTTTAAATTATGAAGTATTTCTTCAGGTAAGGTTGGACTTGATCTTGGAGGTGTTTTCCAACCTTAACAATTCTAAGAAGATGAGTATGGACAGTTTGCTTACAGACCAAGAGGTGACAATGACAGACCAATCAAGGACCAGTCCTGGGATGTGCACAGCTAAAGAAACTGGCACAAGAGTTACAGACAAGAGTTGGGATGGCCATGGCTAATGGAAGTTACCCAAGGGCTACATCCAAGAGCTGGGATGGCCATGGCCAACGAAAGTCACCCAAGGGTTACATCCCAGCCCTGGGATGGCCATGGCTCACGGAAGTCACCCAGGGGTTACATCCAAGAGCTGGGATGGCCATGGCTCATGGAAGCCACCCAAGGGTTATATCTGAGCCCTGGGATGGCCATGGCCAATGGGAGTCACCCAGGGGTTACATCCCAGCCCTGGGATGGCCATGGCCAATGGAAGCCACCAGGGAATTACAGCCCGAGTCCCCAAGCACTGGATGGCGCTGCCATCTTGACTCCCAATGTCCTGCATGGGCAATGAGCAGCAAGGACATCGTGCTTCAGACAAGGAGACGGACGGCGGCGGCTCCCGCTTAGCTCTAAGTTTATTATTCAAGTGATGCCGAGGCTCTCGCGGCCACGCTGCCCGGACACTGCCCTGGGGGCGGCCCGCGGGGGAGCCCCTCGGCCGGAGGGGCCTCTCTGCGGGCCCGGGGCCGGGCAGCTCGGTGTGCCGCGGTGGGCTCGGTGCCCCCCG
>WBMV01004051.1:505942-524294 GCA_013396655.1 Campylorhamphus procurvoides
CCCGAAGCCTGAACCGCCGAAGCCTCCCACATCCACCTCTGCTCCGCCTTCTTCGTCCTCTTCAGCCGCCGCCACCACGGCGGGACCGACCGGCAGCCAGGCGGGAGCGCCGCCATCCTCCGCGCTGCCCGCGGGGCAGCAGCCGCAGCAGCAGCCGCCNCGACCCTGTGAAGAACAGGGCCTGCCCCCTTTATGGGATCAATAATGCCATATCACAGCACTGCAAGTTACATACAAATAACACATAATTGTGGTTTGGGTTTCACACGGGGTTTGGTTTTGGTTCTCCAGACCCGAAATGTGAAACGTCCCTGGGAGGTGAAGAGTGTGATGGATTGAAAACCTCATAAAACCTGGAGTTGGTATCATGTGCCTCCAGCGTAGCACCAGGGACATTAAAGAGACAGAATATACTTTGGGCCAGTTTTCTGCATTAAGAGCATGGAATAGCAAGACCGTGACAGCTATTCAGACTTGTACAGCTACTTTATTTTTCCACTGTGTAGGTTTTGGGGAATTTGCACCTACTTTTTATCAGCACCGAGCCGTGCCCTGCATTCCCAGGGCGTCTGGAAGCCTTGGGTTGCTGTTCACAGCTCAGGGTTAAATTTTGGGGCTTCCCTGCTTGTCTTTTCACACAAAACAGACTAAACACAACCCTCCACATTTGCGCTGGGGTTCCACTCCCACCCTCGAACGCGTACATCGGACATTTTTTTTATCTCAAATTGGCTCTCCAAGCAGAAGCGAAGGCTGCGGCGGGTCCGAAGAAGCGCACTATAATTGAAAATACATTTATTCGACGTTTCCCCATCCCCGCCAGCCTCGAGGGCGCCCTGAAGGTCCGCGGGGGCGGGGCCTGGCTCCGGGCTCCGCCTGACTGACAGGCGAGCCAGCCAATCACAGCCCGCGCCTGGCGCCGTGCTGCTCCTCCCGCCGCTCAAACCGCCCAATCAGCGCGCGGGAGGTTAACGGACCGTCCCGTGCCAACGTCGGCGGTCAAACGCGCCAATGGGCAGAGGGCAGGCTCGCTACCAACGAGATCAAAGAGTTGGAGGAGCAGCGGCGTACTATTGGTGGATTGGCCTGTCGGTCATCGCCGCCCGTGCCGGTGGTTGGCTGGTGGGCAGGAGGGGGCGGTTTCCGGGGGCGGGCANGCGGCCCGCAGCAAGGGCCGCACAAGGGCGGCCCGGGGCACCGCGGCGGGCCGGGCGGGGAGCCTCGGGGCCGCGGGCAGCAGCACCAGGGCCAGCAGAGCCTCGGGGCGCAGCAGGGCTCGGGGGAGAGGAGCGAAAAGCTCTCGGACGAGGTGAGTCACGGCCCCCCCACACGCCTCCCTCAGGCACAAGATGGCGGCGGCTCTGCGCGCCCGCGTCGCCATCTTGAGGGGAGGAGCGGGAGGGGGTGGGGGCTGGGACCGAGCGGGCCGGGCCGGGCTTTGTGTGCTCTGGGGGTCCTGGGCCGTCCTGGGGCTGTGCTTTGTGTGCTCTGGGGGTCCCGGGCCGTCCTGGGGCTGTGCTTTGTGTGCGCTGGGGGTCCCGGGCCGTCCTAGAGCTATGCTTTGTGGCCCTGGGGGTCCCGGGCCGTCCTGCCACTGTTCTGTGTGTCTTCTCGTAGGTGCCTGGGCTGTCCTGGGGTGGTGGGTTGTGTCCCCTTGCGGTGCCCCGGCTCGTCCTGGGGCTGTGGTTTGTGTCCACAGGGCTGTGGTTTGTGTCTCCTCTGGGCGGTCCTTGGACTATGGGTTGTGTCCCCTGGGGTTCCCGGGCCGTCCCGGCGATATGGTTTGTGTCCCCTCTGGGCAGTCCGGGGGCTGTGGTTTGTGTCCCCTCGCGGTTCTCTCGGGGTCCCAGGCTCTGCCCGCAGCTCGATGTGCAGCACTCAGTGATGGCTCGACCCCTCTGCTTCTTTGTAGGGGTTTAAAGCGAACCTCTCTCTCTTGAGGCGGCCTGGGGAGAAGACTTACACACAGCGCTGCCGGTTGTTTGTTGGGAATTTGCCTGCTGATATCACAGACGAAGACTTTAAAAGACTGTTCGCCAAATATGGGGAGCCAGGAGAGGTTTTTATCAACAAGGGGAAAGGCTTTGGATTCATTAAATTGGTAGGCGTTCATGTTGTGTGTCCCTCCGTTTAGTTCTCACGAAGTAGCGATGTAGAACTTAGTTTTCTAAAACTGGGTTTTAAACTCCCTCAGGAATCTCGAGCTCTGGCAGAAATCGCGAAGGCAGAGCTGGACGATACCCCGATGCGGGGCCGGCAGCTCCGCGTTCGCTTTGCCACACACGCCGCTGCCCTGTCGGTGCGGAACCTCTCGCCCTATGTGTCCAACGAGTTGCTGGAGGAAGCTTTTTCCCAGTTCGGTCCGGTGGAAAGAGCTGTTGTGATTGTAGATGACAGAGGCAGATCAACAGGAAAAGGCATTGTTGAGTTTGCATCAAAGCCAGCTGCAAGGAAAGCCTTTGAACGGTGTACTGAGGGGGTGTTTTTGTTGACAACGTAAGTACTTCCCCAGGATTTTTGTTTTAAGCTTGAGTAAAGATTGTAGGCTTGTAGTTTTTCAAAGTGGAGGTTCTTACAGAGAAGTAAAATGAGTATTTTCTGTTCAGCACTCCCAGGCCAGTTATTGTGGAACCATTGGAACAATTGGATGATGAAGACGGTCTTCCAGAAAAGCTTGCTCAGAAGAATCCAATGTATCAAAAGTAGGCACTACCTTTTGTTATAAACAGGATCTAGATGATGTTTTATGTGGTATTGTCCCAGGCTCTGAGGGGGATGGAGTAATTTTTCAGAAACAAGCTTTAAATTTTGGGTTGTGTTTCCAGTTATTTTTTTTTTTGTTCGTATTTTTATATACAGTAACATTGATTAGTTTAGTATGTTCACCAAGTGTTACACAAGCAGTTTTCTATATTGTATGACAAAGAAATAGCAGCCCAGTACCAGATGGTTTTGGTGTATGTGGAAACTTGAAAATCAGACTTGAACCGTTTCATCCTATTGTTGGGAGCTGGCATCTCCCTTAAGGCGTGTCTTGTGTGGATGATCCCATGGGGAGCTTGGAAATTGATGTTCATGCTTTGAAATGAAACATGAAGTAAAATTTTAACTAGTGCTGTGATTAATAGCAACTTGTTGCCTTTGTATTTGCCTTGTGAGCTGACCACTGGTATAAAGGAAAGTTGGAGCCTAAAGAAGTGTTCAGGATTCTAGAGGAGTCTTTTCTAAAGTAGTAGTTTTAGGTTAGAATCTGTACATATTAAACATGTTTGTTGTAAGAATGTTGTATTTTCTCAGCTTACAGAAAGGGAGAGCAGGGAGGGAGATCCAGTCAGTCTTGTTTGGCAGAGAAAGTGCTCAAAATTCCTTGCTTTGATCAAAAACTGTCCGTGGTTTAGAGGCAGCTTTGAAAAAAATGTGGATTAATACAGTGTTCCTAAAATGTTGAAATGCTTTATATTGCTAATGTATGGAAAGCTTTGAATTTCCATGGTTTTGTGTCCTTAATTACTTAATGTTAGTCTCCAGTTTCTTTATATGACAAAATAAACGGTTGGCCCTCAGGGATTTTGAGAACTATTTAAGTGCAGGCTGTTATTTGCCTTAAACACGCAGTGCTTTGGCACTGGAAAAATCCACCCCTCTGTGTGCTGCTGCTCTGAGTGGCTGTGCCTGCTTGGGCAAAGGCCTGTCTTGTTTGAGGATTTTGCACCTGGAATTGCCAGCAGTGGAGAGTCAAAAGACAGTTAAGAAAGAGATAAACAAGCGGTAGCACTAAAGATTTGTCTGGCTGTGGTAGTGCAGAAGTCTCCCTGTTTGCTGTGATAATTAGTTGTATGAAATGCTGCTGTTTAAGCATGTAAAATGCTGCACTCCCATCACAGTGAATTCTCTATCCTGTTGTCAGGTATTTTCAGGGCTCCTTTGATGTTCCCTGGTAATGCAGTTTCTCTGCTTGTGATCTTGTTTTGACCTTGAGTTTCCAGGTTTGCCCACTCTGAGCATTTTCCTTTCTGCAGGGAAAGAGAGACTCCTCCCCGTTTTGCTCAGCCTGGCAGTTTTGAATTTGAATATTCCCAGAGATGGAAATCTTTAGATGAAATGGAAAAACAGCAGAGAGAGCAAGTGGCAAAAAACATGAAAGATGCCAAGGACAAACTTGAAAGCGAGATGGAAGATGCTTATCATGAGCATCAGGCAAACCTCCTGCGTCAAGGTAATTGGTTCTGCATTATGTTTTTACTTTAAATGGTGGGTTTAAATATATGTCTGTGTAATGGGTTAGTGAGTAAATTTGTTTCCTACTGTGAACTTCAGAATTTCAGAGCTAAAAGAACACCTGGTAGGGTTTTCTTATTTCAGTGCGGTATTGTTAAGAACAGTGACATTGGAAGGTATCTGTTTGCCACAGTGCAGCTGAGGTGGATCTGATTCAAATCTGACGTGGTTTGTGAAAAAGTTGCTCATGGGTTTCATTCCTACAGATCTCATGAGGCGCCAGGAGGAACTGAGGCGTATGGAAGAACTCCATAATCAGGAAATGCAGAAACGCAAGGAAATTCAGCTGAGGTTGGTTTGGCTTTCATGGGATTTCAGTTACATTTATGGGTTGTTTGGTTTAGGTTTTTTTCCCGATTACTTACCTATGAAAGTTTCTGTTTTTCAAGAAACGCCATTGCTGCTTCAGTTTGTGTATGGGAAATTGAACTGCAGTGTAAGTTTCTCCTCAAATATTTGTGCATTATAGAGTGTGTTTATTTGCCTAAGTGTAATCATTCAGTGCCTTTAAAAATGCTGATACAAGTGATGTTAATAAATGTTAGATGTGTTCCACTGCTGGGATTTAACAGTCTGCTTTTGGGGGGACCAGGCAGGAGGAGGAGCGTCGCCGGCGGGAAGAGGAGATGATGATCCGTCAGCGGGAGATGGAAGAGCAGATGAGAAGACAGAGGGAAGAGAATTATAGTAGAATGGGTTACATGGATCCAGTAAGTGAAATCATGGCAGTTTTTGGATGCATTACCATGTTGAGAAATTCTGTTGGTGTATTTTCAAGGTTGCTGTGTTTTGCTTCCTTTGGGTTTGCTGCTACACTGTTTGTTTAGGGGCAGTGGCAGCAGTTGGCTGTAGGTGTGCTAGTTTATCTCCTGAAAAGTCTGGCTTTTGGTGGTTTATTAGCCATGCTAAAAGTTGTTTCTTTTGTGCAGAGGGAGCGAGACATGAGAATGGGTGGTGCTGCCACAATGAACATGGGAGGTAAAGAACCTTTAAGTAATTACTTCATGTGG
This sequence comes from Campylorhamphus procurvoides, assembly GCA_013396655.1. Lineage (NCBI taxonomy): Eukaryota > Metazoa > Chordata > Aves > Passeriformes > Dendrocolaptidae > Campylorhamphus > Campylorhamphus procurvoides. Next base: position 511,231 of record WBMV01004051.1, read on the forward strand.
TTAGCCTTGAAATTGTCAGAATATGATTATATATTTCTCTTTCTTAGATCCTTATGCTTCAGCAGCCCAGAAATTCCCACCTCTGGGAGGTGGTGGCGGCATAGGTTATGAAGCTAATCCAGGAGTTGGCCAAGCAGCCATGAGTGGTTCTATGATGGGAAGTGACATGGTAACGTATCCTGTGGTGGTATTAGCTTAGCACAAGGGAATTGTTGTGGTTGGGAATGAGTTGTCTCCAGTGTTCGGATGGATGTGGAAATGTCACTGTTAACTGCTGACTCTCTGGTGAGGTGTTTAACACAGACAGTGTGGCAGTGTGTAGCACTAGAGTAGTTGTTAACCTTTATGGTAGCTTACACACTTGGAAGTTGTTTGTAAGTGAATTCAAATGTGCTGTTAAGCATATTTGCAATTAACTCTGACATCATTGGACTTTGGAAATTCTGCGTCACTGTTAGGCTTGGAAGGATTTTTTATAAATTCTACAGCATCTTTACAAATTTCATCAAAATACATAATGTGGGAGCTTTTCAGTAATTTGATGTTGTATTGATGGACAAGAGATTTTTGTTCTCCTTCCCAACGTGTAACACTGTTTCTTTGGCCCTTCCAAGCCTAGGTAGGCTGGATGCATGTTGGTCTGGGTATGCTGTTGAGTCCAAAATCTGCACTCAGGTCTGTTTCAGCAGCAGATTAAATTAAGTGATCAATGGGAAACAGCATATCCCTTAGTCTGTGCTGATGTTGCTGTAGAAGAGCAGAAATGCTGGTTTTTAGCTTTAGGCATGTTCCAGCGATTCTGGACTGTAGCCGAATGTGGTTCCTGTGTCCCAAAGGAATGATAGACTGGTGTGTTTTCCCATGTTGGGCATGGACACAAAGATAGAGCCTGTTAAAGCTATCTCATATCTCCTGGTGTGAGATATGTTTCCAAACTGTACTGTTTTTAGCACACTACATGTGTGATTGGGCTTGGAGCCTGCTTGGTGTGCCCACACTGAAGCACCATGAATGTAGATTAAAGAAATGCTTAATGGGCAGGATGGGAATCTGTTGGGTCAGGTGGCAAAATACCAGTGTGCTTTCACCCTCCTGAAAGGGTGACACTTGTAGGACAAGCTGAACTAAGTGATTTTTGGGTGGGTTTAGGCCTCAGGCTTAACATGCTGAACTACCATAGTAGCTTGTCAGATATCTTCTGTTTTATTTTTTTGGGGAACCATATCTTTGGAATGGTAACTTTGCAGAGCATCATTGATTCAGTAGACAGTGCCGTTGGCCTTAAGGTATCTTGATAATCTACTGATATTTAAGCAGTTCCTAAGCTTCCTGTGAGCCGTTAGGCAGTGTGTGCTGGATACTGTGTACATTTTTCTCCTGAAAACCATGGTACAGGTGAATGTTGAACTTGTGTAATCCCTGAAATGTGATCTGGTCAAAAGGTGTGACAGGTGGATTAACTGCCTGGAGTTTCTTAGGCTGGGGGTCTCTGCCACACAGTGCTGTCACAGTTCCTGTATTGATACCTTTAAACAGAATTGGCAATGAGCTGAAGCTGCCATGAATTAGGCAGAAATAACCCAAATAATATTTGTGAAATTCCTTTCTCGGAAGGGTTGATGCTGACTTTCAGAAGTCAGAACTCTTTAAGTGTGAATTGTCAGTTGCAGATACTTTTTGTAACAAACCACCTACCATTGCTCTGTGACTCAGTAGTGGGAAACTTGGTTGAAATGAAAGTTTAAAGCTCTCTTTGACCTCATAATGTGTAAGTTCTGTAGGCTGAATGCTGATCACACCTACTAATACAGTAACTGAACAAAGTACATGCAACTGGAGGTACTAGTAAAACTACCTGAAGTCTCTGCTTTATTGCAGAGTAACTTAGCTGTTACACCTTGGTGTGAAACCTTTCAATGCTGTGAAGTTGTGAATTTCCCAAGAGCTCGTGGTGAAGGTGGGGTGGGAAGGGAGGTACTGCCTGGATGCACACACCCCTCTGTGCATAGCTCTAACTAGAAACACTGAGCGCTTGGAACACGTTTTGCATCTGATGCAGCAGCAGCTCTGGAGTATGTGGGGTTTGAACAAATGCCAGTCTCTGCTCGAGCAGTTGCGTTGGTTTTAGGTAAAGCACTGGTCAGTAGCTTTTTTCACTTTTTTTTTCTTCTTGCAATGCAGTAGTGCTCACAATGAGTTTTGGTACTGCCTAAGGCCTCTGCAGTTTTAGTCAGCAGACCGTAGTCTTAACCCCATCTTGAAAAGCACATGGTCTCTAGACAGCACATGCCAGTCCTGGTGAGTAGGCATTCTGTTACATTTGATGAATGTCAGCTCCTGCCTCAGCCAACTGGAGCTGCGTTCTCTGATTAGGCTTATTTGGAAATGACAGTGATGTAATCTGAGCTTTTACTGCACTAAAGGTGAGAAGTTTGCAAGCTATTTGCATTAACTTGGTTGAAAATTTTGCTAGAGCTCATTTGGAAAAGTTGTTAAATCACATCTGCACTAATGCTTACATTTCTAGCACTGCAGGGAGGATCTGTTCTTTGTAACAGATGTATGAGAATGCATCAAGTGGGAACATACCTCAAGGCATGTATTACAATAAACTAATTTTTAAATTACCCTTTTTTCCTTTCTATGTTCCCGGTACCTGTGGATCGACTCAATGGTGATTGTATCGACGAACCTTGACTACGGAACCTTCTAAAAATATATACTTAACACACATGGACATCAACTACCTATAATGAACTGTTAATTCTGTTCCAATAGCGTCCTGAACGCTTTGGGCAGGGAGGTGCGGGGCCCGTGGGTGGCCAGGGTCCTAGAGGAATGGGGCCTGGAACACCAGCAGGATATGGTAGAGGGAGAGAAGAATATGAAGCCCCAAACAAAAAGCCCCGATTTTAGATGTGACCTGTAGTTTCATTCCAGTTTGTTTTTTGTCTGTCTTGTTTAGACACCAACTTCTTAATTCTTGCATTTTAGTAAGAAAGCTACGTTTTTATGGATGTTAGAAACTTACTGACCTAATATTTGTAAGTGGTCTGTTTGGGCGAGTACAATTTAATTATGTAATGCAGTGTTTCAAAATCAAATTTAGCTGTTTTTTTGATGTATAACGTCCCTAACTTGATGGCAGTGTACCTTGTGCCACTGAATTCCCAAAGTGTACCAACCTTTTTTTTACTGTGCTTCAAATAAATAGAAAACTAAATGTAGTAACTCTTCTTGCCAGTCGTGGTTAAACAACTGAGGCTGAGTACCACACCTGCTGCAGTAACCCGAGAGCCTTGAGTCGAGGTTGGACTAGACCAGGGTGTGGAACTGCAGCAAAGAGAGAGATCTCTGCCCACAGTGCCTCTCTAGCTAAAGAGTGGGTTAAATTGTAGCTGAACTTTGCAGTAGGTGCAGACTTTTTTGAGCAGTAATTGTGCTGCAGTCTTGAAGCAAATGGAAAACCTTGCAAGTGCTGTAAGATGCAATATTTAAAGCTCCACTGCAAGCAGTGCAGTAACAAATTCCATATTTTAGTTATGGGTGGTGGGATGGTAGCACTTGCCACCCTGGCAGTCACTGCTTGGAATCCTTTAAAAACTTTAAGCAGAAGACTAGCAATGGTTATTTTAAAATCAATTCATAGAATGCCTTGCATTGGCTGACTTCCTAACTAAAAGATTGTTAATGTGATATTTATATGCTCTTAAGCTGTCTTGAGATTACAGGATCTGGCCTTTGCTCAGTGTTGTACAACCTGCCTGAAACTGCTTGGCAAAAAGACCAGAAGTGTTACTCGAGTGATTAAGGTTAACTTGCTTATGTCCTCATGCTAACAGTGGACTAATTTGCCTAGTTCAGAATACAATCATTTGTGTTACGGGGACTGCAGGAACTATTCTTAAATCATGTAGCTGGTGGGCAAATCCTAAAATCCTGTATGTAAAACACAGCAATCAGCTTGCTTGCATGATGGTTATCGCTCTTTTATTATTGATGTTTGGAGATAATGCTTCAAAAGTAGTATCTGAATCTGGAGTTCAAGAGTTAATACTACACAGTTCAAATAAACTCCCTTTAAGGTTCTTTTTGTAGAAGATCTGATGAATTCGTTAGCTCACTGTTCATTGTAATAAGCCTCAGAAGAATTTGAAAGCATTCTGGACTCATTGGTAAGGTAGTTGCTTTGCTTATTATTACATTGTACCAGGTGAGCTGGGAACGTGACTTCCCAGTGTCCAATACTGCCTCAGTGTTAATGCAGGATACATCAACCTGCTTGGCACAAAGTAGGTAACCTTTAGCTTGGCTGTACCTTCACACGATCCCCAGCCACCAGTGTTCTGTGTGTAGCCTTAATCTTCCCAATATCTTTCCATTCCTTGTGCTAAGCATTGGCTAATTCTAAATTCTCTGCTAAATTTGTTTCTATGGTTAAAACTTTAGTGTCAGATTTGCAGTGTTTTAGAGTGCAGTTGGCTGATCCCTCTTGAAGTACTGCTGCCCCTTAAATGACAAAATAGCAAGTTGGGAAATGCTGATCTACAGGTAACACTGACTGGGAACATGAAGCTCACTAAGGAGTGACTCAGCTGGTTTGGTGAACACTTATTTACCCAGAAAAGTTTGGGGGTTGATAACATGCCACAGAAATTAATTGCTCTTCAGGAAATTCCAAATTGGCAGTTCCTAAACTGCAGACCAATTAGTTGGGAGTGCTTGTACTGGATAGTTTACAAATGAGCAGTACGGATGCAATTTGCGTTACTGAAGCAGTTTTAAACCATGTGTTTGCTGGAGGGTGTTCGTGGGACACCCCCAAAAGCTGAAGGTGTCCCAGGTGGGGAATTCTGAACGTGAACATTAAATTAATTTTTTCAGTTTATTTTTCAGATTACATGTCATTCTTTATTAAAAGAGATGCTGGTGCATATCCTAAAGTATGTTCTTTTGTAGTTCTGTAACTTGGAAGAGTGAAGGATGCTGCTGTCCTTGTACCTTACAGAGCTTGTCTTTGAGTACCCCTGTTTTGTACGTAAGCTACTGTTGTTAGGTATTAAAATAGCTGAGTTGAAAAACCATGATTAGTAAATATATTGAAAGATTTGGCAGTTTTCAAAACATCTGAAAGTTTGGTTAAATCTGGCTTTGTTGTAGCTTCATAAGCAGAATTTCTAAAACAAGTTCTGCTTTGAGTTGCATGTACTAAACAGGCATATGATGAATTAGCCAACTTCACTTCAAGACCTTTTAAAGGTGGTGTCTTAAAAGCTGGCAAACATGTCAACTTTCAAATCTGGTAAAGTTATTAAATGTGGGAGGCGAGAAAGTGACGTTCCTTTGATCTGTTCCTATGAGGTTTTGGACTTTTTTCATAAACTCAGATATTTATGTAATTGAATCTTTAAAACCATTCAGAAGAGTGTTTTGCTGGACAGACCTGTTTTTGGATGGTCTGAATCACATAACACATTTTTGTACTGGACTTGGAGGATATTGGCTGTTGCAATTTAGTTTGTTTTATCAAAATTGAGCCCATTTTGACACTTAGAGCACTGAAAACTGCAGCAAGTAGAAACTGGTATCGTTACACATGTCTTTGCACTTTCTCAGAAATTAATATAGAATAATTCTACTTTCTGGTGTAGACACATTACACTAATCATTTATACAGCTGATGAGAAACTGAAACTTCTTTTGAGATTTTGTGGTGTTTTTGTGGTAGATAAATTCTTGGCTTCTCCTTGGCAACCATTTACTGTGGCAGCAAGTTCTTGCTGGAGTTTTGAGACTGCAATTTACACTTTATAACTAGTGGCCTGCTACATAACTGCACTTAGCCAGCATTTCTGCAGTTCATAACTGTGAGGAACGTAGTACCACAAATGGCAATGGACATTAGGACCCGGATGTAGTATTCCTGCTTGCTCCAAGATTCTCATTGCCGACTGCGTACAGGTAGGTAACAAGCAATATAATATAACTTGGTGACTTTCTATGTAATCTTATACTGTGGGTATTCTGACATCACACTTCTGACTGTGGAATTACAGTGCAGCACTCCATACCTGTATGTTGAGCTTACATCAAAGCTGTGTGGTTTTTGGTTTGAAGCTTTGTCTCGCTCAGAGACAACAAACAACTTACTGTGGTTCTTAGCTGAGGATTTCCAGACCCGATTCCTCTGTACATACGACTCGGCTTGGGTGGATTTTTCTTAGTTCCGATGTAACGAAGATATTCTTAGATGAGCACTGGGGGGAAGAGGGAATGTGATCTTAAACTCACTTAACTAGTCAACTAGGTGCTCTCTGTGCCTAGAAGAGAACTTGTTTAAACATTCTGTAGTGACAAAAGTGGCCCATCTGCAGCTCATCCCTGTGTAGAGTCTTGGCTTGGTAGGAATGTGTTAATAACCACTGCTCTTTTCCTCGTGTGCACTTGTGAGACTTACCTCAAACAACTGGTACAGGCAGCTCTGAGACTGATCTGGAATATTTTTGAGGACATAAATGAGTGCTTGAATGAATATCCCATGAGTAGTTTCATAGAGCTTGTACTAGATATTGCAGTTGTCCTTATTTTAGCCTTTGATTGACAAGCCTGATACATTCCTCTGCTTTAATTGACAGTGATGAGATTCTTTTACTTCTGCCTTGTAGAATCATCCTGGTAGTTTAATGCTCAATTTCATTTTTCATCAGTCTTGGGGATGTAATTCTAAACTCTTCATTACTAGAACTACCGACTTCAGTGTTCCCAGGATTAACATGCTTACCTTGCCAGACATCCAGACATGCTGATCTCCAGCTCTTCTGCATTATTCTTGAATGTGAATTTCAAGGTCCCTTGTTCCTGCACATGATCTGGCTCTTGTCTGATACTCAGTTTTTTCCACAGGTGTTGTAATATGTTTTCCCACTTGTTCTGCAAAGTTGTGCTTTGCATACTATTTCTTGTATTATTGTCACTTTTGGACCCTTCTGTGTTATTTCCAGGCAGGACTCTTGCTGGTGAACAGGGATCTGCTGGACATCCTTGCAGTCTGCTGTAGCCACCTTTCCATATTCGACTGAACACCTGAAGTAGCAGCTGCACCTTAAGATCATGACAACAGGTCTTTGGTTACACCCCAGTGAGTGTAGCCAGCACCAGCTGATCACACAGTGACACCTCGTCACGAAGTCAGTTTTAACTTCCTGTGATGGCTTACCTTTACCTGTGACTGGGATCCATTCTGTGATGGCTCACCCTTCCCTGGGACTGGGATCTGCTGGCAGCCAGCATGCTGTCCTGTAGCAAAACTGAATTGGCAATCTTAAACCAGTGCTCAGATCTGACTTTAGCTTTTCTAGTTATCCAGTTCTGGATACCTGACTTTCAGCAATGTTGTGGAGGGGTTATTGGCACATCTGCCTCATTCTGTGTACTTGAACTAAGCATGTTTTTGACACTCTTGGAGCGAGCAATTCGTGACTGAACCGTGGGGCTCAGACCAGCTCTGGCTGCAGTAATGAAACTTGGTGTGGTAGCAAACTTTAAAGTCATGTCTGCTCTAGGCCAGTCTGTAACAAGTGGGTACAAGAAATGACATTCAAGTGCTTGCATTGTGTTTCATCTTGGTTTTATCTGTGTGTGAAAAACACTTTTTCTCAAAAGCTTACCTGAAGCTCAGAAGTGTGGTGTCAGAATACATTGTACTGCTAGGTCCTCCGAGCAGACCTGGTGCTGGCAGGAGAGCACAGCACAGCGTGGATGGGGCTTTACTGTAACATTAAGCATACACAGTGTTGATTTGCTTGCAGTTCTCCCCATAGCTAAACACTGAGGCCTGTGAGTAGTTTAGGACTCGAGCAGTAATGGGGTTGCATGTCTCTGTTAATCATTGCCAGCTGCAGTGACATGATCAGGAGGGCCAGTGTTCTGTTCCATTATGTTCAATGAGGCTGAGTATGTTGGGAAGGATGCATCCAAGTATACTGCTCTGGGGAATCACTTGGCTTCTTCCACTACTAGCAAGTTTGGAATCAGCTAATTAGCTTCAGATTTTTTTTCTCTCTCCATACCAGCTAGTGGGGCTGTTAAATAGCTGCTGCCTGGCAAAGGAAAAAAGGGGAGGATTGGCCTTCTCCCACCTGTGTCATTGCTGCTAGGTAATGATTGACATGTTAGGACTTGGCTGTGCAATCCCGCAGTGGTCTGTGAATACCCCATCTCTATACATGTTGCTTCTGAACACCAGTACTGAAGAGCTAACTGGGGAGGGCTGGGAGGAGCGTGGCCAGTAGGGAATCTGCAGTGTTTAAAGGATGCACAAAGATATAGTATCCCTTATGCATGGGGTTTGTTGCCATGGTAGAGAAAACAAAATGTGCATAACTCTCCTTCTCCCGAGGGCCATGAGAAAACCCAGGTGGTGGGTTGGACACTAATCCTGAACTTGTCCCTGCCTGGTCACATCATGCTGTGCCCGAGGTGTGGTCTGTCTTCCAACTGGAGCTATACAGAGCCTTGGACCACATCCCCAGCTCTCACCATTGCAGGCTGCCCTCAGCTATAGTAAAGGGGGGTCTTGAGAAGGGAAGAACCTTGCTGAGGATAAAAGCAGTAACAGTGCCAATCTTAGTGTCTGCCTGTGGCTTATGAAGCATTTGTAGGACTATTGAACCCAAGGGCTCCTACAGTCCAGGGCCACTGCAGTCCCTCATGAAAGGGAATAGAGGGCATTGCTACAGGACACAAATAGGGTCGAATAGCTGAAGTAGCTGACAAAATTAATGCCTTCACATAAGGGATAATATACCTCTGGCTGCAATCAAACCTCACTGTGCTCAGACTGGGGTTATGGTTTGTGCTCAGACAAGGTGCAGTTCTTCAGGCAACTACCTGCATATTCCTTCAGCTCTTGATGAGTGTTAAGGCTAGCCTATTTCTGCCCCTTATTCTTCCACTTAATGGCTTGGAATAATTGATAAATTCCCCCTCATAACTAATCAGTCCATGTATCTTAAAACTTTATTTTTAAGTTAGTTTTGAAATGGTCCAAATTTGCTGTGTGTGACTCTAATAACTTCAGTTGTTATCCTTTAGGTGAAGATGAAAGCTGAGTGACACCAGAGTGCTCATCCATGGGAAGTAAGTATCACTTTTGAATGGATAAAATAATAAAGGTTTCTGGACACTTGTTCAGTCACTGAGTACCTTTGAATACTGAGAAGTTGGAATGAGTGTATAAATTAAATGTGTAGGGTAGAACTTAGTGTGTGCTGTCATGCCGTGGGCTTGAGCACCCTGACTCCATCTGGGCTTCATATCTTGACAGCAGTGGTTAAAAATACCTTTTTAAACGTGGGTTTGTACAAAAGATTTCAAAATCACTGTGGGTATGATAACTTGGGAATGTTTTTCCAGTTGAGGAGCTGAGCATGAGCACATCCAGCACGGTGCCCAGTGGTGTGTGGAGGGACCAAGGGAGCAGGTGGACAAGTAAGTAGTTGATGTCCTTCTACCGCTGTGAGAGTTCAGTGTAGCCCTTCACCCTGGAGTGGGTGATATAGTTCTTGCCTGAAACTTGTGATTAATTTCAGTCTTGTGTAAAGTTTCTGAATCTTGCTTTTGTGGTGCCAAAGTTTAACCATTGTCTGAGGCTTTTCAGCCCTGCAGCAGCAAATAAACTGTCCTCTTGAGTGCTGCAGCTGCTCAAACATGAAATTACCATTCCTGCACTGCATACAATGGGGGGTGTGATTGTGAACATGGAAAAAGGAGACTAGAGCAGCTGCCTCTCAGATCTTGACCCAACTAAACTTTGCTAAAAAGCTACTTGGCTGAAATATTTTAACACTGAACTTAAAAAACAACCTGGAGTATAAATGAGCATGTACAAGAGTACAAGCAAATAGCAATTCAGGGAAATAAACCAACTTGCAGAGCTGGAATTAGTGGCATTTTGCCTCTGATTTGCCACTAAACTACAAAGGGGAACTTCAGGTTTTAAAATCCCGTGTGAGGAGCAACATGCTGAGTACCTTAACTCAGAAGTCATGGGTAAGTAACAACTTAGATACACAACTGAACTGGTAAGAGGCCAGTGTGATTCTGGGTGCCTTCCTGCAGAATCCTCTGTGGTTTGTTACTGCTGCTCTTGGCCTTGGGATAGGAAAACACAGAAAGCTGTTTCAGATCTGAGAAATACATGAGTTCTGTTCTTTGAATCTCAAATCTGATGTGATAAAGTCCTAGATAATATTTGACAGGCATGTAGCCTGTTGTGGTGCTGATTCCATGTCATGATGTGTAGTTTCTGCTGGTGTTTTCAGTCGTTATAATCGTGTACTTTGTACTTGCAGAAGAAGAAGTCTGATTGCAGTGAAGAGGAGCCAGGAACATGCAAATTTTTAAAATAAAATGTGACTTTTTTTATAAATGACTTGTGTTTTATTGCAGTGTATTCAGTGAGTAAGCAATCTGTCCAGTGTGGTATTGGCTGGGTTTGAGAAACACCAGTTTCTGGATGTTTCACCCATTCCTTACCCCCAGTTTGAGCCTTGTATGGTTTGGTGTCATAGAATTCCAAATGTTTACCTCTGCCTGCTTGGATTTTAATAACTTTCTTGGTGATGAGTGCAGTAATTAAGCCTGAGATGCAAAAGTTTGAGTTCTTTGGAAGCCAGGAAAGTGCTGGGTTTAGCTCTTGCAGCACAAATTGCCCTGGTTCGTGCTGCTTCACTTGGTGCTTTGACAGCTGTGCTGTGCACATACGTGGTTCATGCTGTCACTCATTAAATATAATCCTTTGTTTAAATATCAAATTGCTGTGTTAAAATACACCAGTGGTAGCTCTGCTCATTGCAGCAGGGTTTCCTCCTGCAGTGGCATGAGGAGTTGTGAACATTTGCCTGGGACCTGCTTTGCCAGATTAGAAAAGAGCGAAATAAATTGAATTTTATGTGACAAAGTGGTATGGAACACTTGAGAAGGGGGGTGCTTGTGGGGAAGGTTGGGACTGCCCTAGAGGCTGCTGCTGTTCTCTCTCAGGCAAGCAGGTGCTGGGGAAGGGCAGCCTGAGGCGTTCCACTCCGATTTGTGACTCCGTGGTATTGTCTGCATCCTGAAAAGGCCTCAGTGAGGTTTGTGGCTCCTCAATAGCTGTGCTGCAGGGCTGAGGCTTTGGTGTCTTTGTTTCCACAGCTACCGCAGCTTGTGCTGCCTATTTTTTATTTCAGATTGTTATTTTCTAGTAACTTGTCCTCGTTTCCACTGTTGCAGCATTGGCTGCTTCCTGTCTGAGACTGTTCCAGCATTCCATGTGCTGAACTTCACCTTAACTCCCTTTGTGAGCAAAGCACAGTCTGTGCCGTAGGGACAGGGGCTGTTACTGTCACCTGGGTCATTGTGTTCGGAAGCCAATTCTGTTTCTACCAAATACTTTAAGTAGTTCCTGTAATTAATAAAAAAGAGGCTGTGAGGTACACTTGAACAATACCCTGTGAGCAGTGACACATGCCTTTATGCAACAGCCCTGTGGATCTGCAGAGCTGCTGCAATCCTTTGTTCAGGGTTTGGTCTTAATTTTTTCCTTTAGTTTTATTTTTTTTTTAAATTCCTTTTCTCCCAAGCAGCTTTCCAAGCCACCAGGGGCTGGAGCCTGCCCTGGCCTGTTGCTGTCTGTCATTCCACACGTGCCAGCTGGAGCCGGGATTGCTTCAAACCATGGCAAGCAGCTCCTTGGCCGCAGCTCTCCGAGCAGAGCTGGGGGAATCATGTGCTGCCAGGAGTAAAAANGGTGGTTTCCCCCTTTCCCATTTTTTCCCATCCTCCGCTCTGTTTCGGTGGGAGGATGGTGGGGAGGGGGGAAGCTGCAGATCTGAGCATCCACCCCCTTCCCCTGGGAGCGCCCCGGGGCTGGGGGGGTCTCTGTCCCTGCGGGCCGGGGCCGCTCCATCATAGGGACCTCTCCATCCCCGGGGGCCGTCCATGGTCGGGACCGCTCCATCCATTATCGGGGCCGGTCCATAGTGGGAGCCGGTTCATTATCGGAGCCGGTCCATCCCCAGGGCCTGGTCCATCTTTAGGGCCGGTCCATCCCCCNACCGCAGCTTGTGCTGCCTATTTTTTATTTCAGATTGTTATTTTCTAGTAACTTGTCCTCGTTTCCACTGTTGCAGCATTGGCTGCTTCCTGTCTGAGACTGTTCCAGCATTCCATGTGCTGAACTTCACCTTAACTCCCTTTGTGAGCAAAGCACAGTCTGTGCCGTAGGGACAGGGGCTGTTACTGTCACCTGGGTCATTGTGTTCGGAAGCCAATTCTGTTTCTACCAAATACTTTAAGTAGTTCCTGTAATTAATAAAAAAGAGGCTGTGAGGTACACTTGAACAATACCCTGTGAGCAGTGACACATGCCTTTATGCAACAGCCCTGTGGATCTGCAGAGCTGCTGCAATCCTTTGTTCAGGGTTTGGTCTTAATTTTTTCCTTTAGTTTTATTTTTTTTTTAAATTCCTTTTCTCCCAAGCAGCTTTCCAAGCCACCAGGGGCTGGAGCCTGCCCTGGCCTGTTGCTGTCTGTCATTCCACACGTGCCAGCTGGAGCCGGGATTGCTTCAAACCATGGCAAGCAGCTCCTTGGCCGCAGCTCTCCGAGCAGTGCTGGGGGAATCATGTGCTGCCAGGAGTAAAAATAGTGTCACTGTCACTGCCTGCTGTGGAACCCGTGCCTGTGGCACGTGGTGGCTGAGCCGGGCTTGCTCCAGCTCCGGGCTGGGCTGTGCTCTCTGTCCCCCCGCTCTGGTACCTGGAAAACACTTCCCTCTCTTCTGATTTATTGGCATTAAAAAAAGTATTTCCACTTGACTTACACAAGCACCAGTGCCCGCGGCTGCCCTGGGCCCCTCGCCAAGGCTGGGCTGCCTTTCCCCAGAGCTCGGTGGTGACGCAGGACCGGGGAGCGCTGGGGTCACCCCAAAACAGCATCCCTGCCCCTCCTGCCTGACCCTGGAGCCCTGGGCAGCACTGACCGTGCCCCGTGTGACCCCCAGAGCCACGGGCATCAATCCCTGT
>WBMV01004051.1:538736-630712 GCA_013396655.1 Campylorhamphus procurvoides
GGGTGAGTGGGGTGGGTGGGTGGGTGAGTGGGTGGGAGGGGAGCGGAGCCTGGCTCCGTGCAGGGGGGTCCGTGCCTTGCAGAGCCCCAGACTCGGGAGAGCCCTCTCTTTGTGCCCAGCAGTGCAGGTTCAACCAGCAGCCCCAGCCCGGGCAGAGCGGGAGCCCCCAGGCTGCCCGCAGCCCTAACCCTTTCNGGCCTGGGGGCCGTGTCTGCTGGGCCGGGGTCTGTGTGTGATGGGAGGGGATGTACTGGGGCTGGGGGCCGGGGGCTGTGTGTACTGGGAGGTGAACTGGGGCTGGGTGCTCTGTGCCCTGGGTCTGGATGTTGGGAACTGTGTGCACTGGGGGGTGTGTGCTGAGGGTGGGGGCCGGGGGCTGTGCACTGGGGCTGTGGGGAGCAGGGCTGTGCTGCACCTCGGTGTGTGTGAGGGACGGGGTCCCCTGTGTGCTGTCTGTGTGTTGGCCCATGGATGGAGCTGGGGGGAGCCCCGGCTCTGCCTGCCAGACGGCCACGCTGCCGGGGAGCGGCACAGCCGGTGCCGACATCTGTGCTTCGAGCCCTGCCTGTCTTCACTTCGCTCCTTGGCACAGTCGTAGTGGCAGTTGGGTCCCTCCGTGGTTTTCCCCCACCACCCTGCCTCTCCACGACACGAGCCTGTGTTCTCTGGTGTGTTTTCTTGGAGGGGAAACTGAGGCAGGAGGGACCGAATCAGCAGGGCCCTCTCCTCATCCCTGTCATCCTCAGGGTCCAACCCACGCCTCGCCCTGGGTTATTTCTTCCCACCAAGTGATGCCAAGAGCCGGGGGAAGCAAGGGCGTCCCAGGACACCTCTCCCAGCTGTGCCTGCCCGGGCCCCTGGAGCCGCCCTGCTCCTCCTGCTGCTGTCCGGGGCATCCTTGGCCTGGGGCCGAGAGTGGGGCTGCTGCTGGGGTTGCCAGGCTGTGTGGTGGCAGTGGTGGCTGTGACAGTCGCGGTCATGGTGGCAGTTTGTACTGGTGCCATGGCAGTGGGGCAGTGGTGGCCGTAGTGATGGTGGTGGCCGTGGCGGTGGTGGCCATGGTGGTGGCCACGGCGGTGACGGTGGTGGCCACAGCAGCAGTGCTGGCGCTGGCCATGGTGGCGACGGCGGCGGCGGGCGCTGTCCTCGGTGCTGATCCCCCGCCGATGTCCCCTCTGAATCCGGACGGCAGGACGGGCACCGCGGCGTGTCCCGACCCCCGCTCCCCACGGAGGTGCCCACGGGCGCTCTGGGGTCGGGGTGTCCCCCTTGCCCTGGGGACATCCCGCCCTGCCCTTGGCCTTTGATGTGGGGCAGCTCCAGACAGGGCTGGCGGACGGGCAGCCACCCACGGCTGTGCCCGTCACCCCACGCCCTGTCACCCACGCCCTGCCACCCCCAGGTGTGCCCGTCACCCCACGCCCTGCCTGCCGGGCTGGGCACACCCTGCTCGCCACCGGGAGCTGCTGATCGTCCCGACGGGCAGGTCGGACGGGGACGGGTGTCTTGAGTCGGGCTGGAGAGAGGGGCAGGGCAGAGCAGGGCACCTGGGGACACGGGCCACCACAGCTCCTGGGGACAGCGGCCACGCAGGTTCCATCACGCCCTGCCGGGTTTGGGACAGCCAGAGAGGGGCTGCTCGGTGGTCCTGGGTGGGCACAAGGGGGCTGATGTGAAGTGCCCCGGGCGGCACTGCTGGCTGGGGACACTGTGCCCACCTCAGCCCCCCGGAGCCGTGTCCCCAGCCGCGGTGCTGGTGTCACGGCTCCCAGAACAAAATGTCAACCCATGCAAATGAGACTGCGGGAGCGGCTGATTGAAGGGCCCTGCCCCGCCCCGGAGTTGCAATCAAATATGCAAATGGCTCCCGAGGAGGCTAGTGAAGGCTATTAATAGCGGGGATGAGCCTGGGAGAAAGCGTGGTGTTCCTGAGGGGATGAGCCTGGGGATGAGCTGGTTCTGCTTGTCCCTCTGCCTGGCGTGTCCCTCCCTGTGATGCCCTGGGCGGGTGGTAGGTGGTCCCTGCGGGGAACCCATGGGCACCAGGTGTCACTTTGGCCACCAACATCCTTTACAGGGCAGGTGCTGCCCGTATGTCCCCGCTCCTGCCCAGTGTCCAGAGTGTGTCTTGGTGCTGAACAACTGGGAAACCCTGTGGGAAAGTCACAGGCACTGAAAACACCGGGCTGGGAGTCAAACCAGGAGGGATGAGGTATCTGGGGGCACCCAGTTGCTGCTGGGGGTTACTGTGGCTCGGTCTGTCCAGGGAGCTCAGCCCGAGGCTGGTGTCACCATGCTGGGGCAGGGAGGGAGGAAGGGGATCCCTCTCCATCCCCATCCTTCACCCTGTGCTTCAATCGGCCCTTCCCTCTCCTGGTTTCCCTCCATTGCCATCGAGGCAGAGGGTGACCCTTTTCTCCCAGCTCCAATGCGAGCATGAGGCATGTTCCCACCACGGCACTGGTGGGGACTGTGCTGTCCCCGGTGTCCCCAGCCTGTGCAGAGGTCTCGATGCACTTGGCCCCTGCCACAGCCCCTCCACCCTGACTCTCGGGTTTTGGAATCCAGGAACCATCTGACCTTTTTAGAAAATTGCGGAAGTCAGGCTGGAGTCAAGAGTAACTAATTATTTAAAATCTGAAACTGGAATAATTAGCCCAATTAACAGTCTCAGGTGATGTCTGATTCCATCTGATAAAGGCCCGAGGAAGAGGGAAATTAATTAACCTGTCAGCCTGACGTTTGTAGGTCACCACTGGCTCCTTGTGCTGTCCAGGTGGGAACAGGAGTGGTTTGGGGGGGCCTGTCACTCTTGGTGCAAAGGGTTCATGGGGTTTTGGGGGTCTCAGTGCAAGGAGGGGGCTGTGGTTGAGCCCAGGCACCAGATGGGGGAGATGGATGGAGGGCTGGTGGGTGGGGGGACAGAGTTGTGTGTTCCAAAGTGAGGGTGATGGACAAGCGGAAGGGCTCGGTGTCCCCCCAGGGTACCAGCTGGGTCCGTCAGTGAGGAGGCAGCTGTGGGCCTTTAAGGTTGCTGTGGAAACGGTGCTGCTCGTTACCGGGAGGAGCCTCCTGCTTTCCAGGCAGGGCTCCCCCATCCCTGCAGGAGGGGGACCCCCACCCCGGGCACGTGGGACCCCACAGACCCCTTTGTCTGGGGAGGGACATGATGAGGGCACTGTTTTACACACGCAGGTGGGTGGTCTTGGGTGTGTAGCCCCCTTCTTGTCCCCTTCAGCACGAACCTTCCACCCCAGCTCATCCTTGGCATGGTTGGTGATGCCTGACAGGGCTGTGCATGCATGGACACACATGGACACGCATGGACACACATGGACACGCATGGACACATGTGCATCCCAGTGTGCACACCTTCCCCGGGGCAGCCCAGCCGTACCCTCGCAACCCCCCGGGACCCCTTCCTCGCACCTCTGCCGGCACAGGGCTGTGCCCACAGCCAGCACATGGCCCTGCCTGTGCCATGGCCTGGCACTGGGGCCACTGGGCTGTGCTGTTCCCCCCCTGGCACGGCACGGAGCCCACGGGGTGCAGAGTGTGCCGAGGCAGAGCCTCCGGCCACGGCCCGATGCCGCGCTCAGCTCTTGGAGTTTTAATGAGGTAAATTGTATAAAAAGCTCCGTTTGCCCTAAATGCCCATCCCTGCGTGAAGCTGCTGCAGCACAGCCCGGGCCCACCCCGGGAGCTGGGCAGGGGGCTACGGCGCTGGGCACGTGGCAGCAGCAGGAGGAGGAGGAAGAGGAGGAGGACGAAGGCGGTTTAGCACATTTGCAACCATTTCCCTCCACCCCCCCACCCCAGGTTTACAGCTTACCTCAGCGGCTTATCAGCCTCCAATCTCATTAAATCAGGCAAATTGTAGCATCTGATATTTTATGGAGATTAAGGTGTGCGCCCAGACTCTATAATTATCGGCAAAGATGTATTTACAATACCTTGTTGCTAGTAAACAAAAAATAACTTCAGATCAAAGCTCTTTTACAGGGGAATAAATCTGCCCATCAAGCCCTGCTGTGATGCATGGCAGGGAGACACCAGAGGTGCCCGGGGCGGGTGGGCACCACGGGGGGACACGTGGGAGGCGTTTCGGGGATGTCCCCACTCCCACGTGGGCTCTGCAAGTCCCATGTGCTGGATCTACCCCCAGGCTGGTGCGCTGTGCCTGGGTCTCCCTTAGCACCACTCATGGGTTCCCAGTGGCACCCACTCCTCCAGCCACGGCTCTGCCAGGAATTTCCACCGCAGGGACCTCCCTGCTGACACAGACCGGGATTTATCGGCACAAGCGCGTTGCCCCTGGATTCCTCCCAGCGGTGGGAGCGCTGGGATTACCGATGCGGTGACGCTGGTTTATTGCTGCCTGAAGTGGATTTATCCGTGCGGCAGGGCCTGGGCTCGCTGCCGGTGTAAATCACCACAGCACGGCCGGCAGGAGCCTCAGCGCCCTGGCTGCATCCTCGGCATTCCAGGCTCCCGGGGGATTTCGTGGCCAGGATCCCTGCGGGACCGTGCGCTCCACACCCCGGCTCGGCTGCCTGGCACGGCTGCCCCTTCTCCATCTCAGTCTTGTGCCCACTGAAACGAGGATAAAATGGTGATAATGCTGCAGACGTCCTCTGGAAAGGGCTCTGAGGCAGATGAAAAGCCCTACTTAAGAGTGAGGCCATTATTATTAATAACTCGGAGCGAGGCTGTAAATTCAGCCGACACAGCTATTACGGGAAATGAACCTGCTCCCATGCCGGATCCCAGGCTGCCAGGTGTGGGATGGGGATGGGGACAGGGATGGGGACAGGAGAGTGGGGCTGGGTGGCCCTGGGGCTGCTGACAGGACCGTGGCTGCAGCCACTGGGGCAGCGTGGCCAGAGGGGACAAAGCCTCTAGTTAGGCACTGTGTCCATCTGGGCTCACGGGGATGATTTTTTGGCTTCTCTGGGAATATTGGAGGTCTGAGGGACTGGGCCTGAAGCACAGGTCTCCCCCCATTAGGAAAGGAGGTGACTGAAGCTCAGGACAGGAGTGATGCAGGATGTGAGGAATGTGGCCAGGACTGGGTGCAGGGACAAGGGCCATGATGCCACAGGGACTGGCACTGGGCTGGGCTGAGCAGGACCTGCTGTGGGCATCCTGGGCTGACTGTGCCCATCTGGGGAGTGTCCAGGGCAATATCACACCATGGCAAATGTTGCATTAAAATAAAAATAACCTGGTGACATTCTGCGCCTGCCACCTGCAGCCAGGTCAGCAAAAGGCAAAGAGCTGCCGTGGCTCCCATTCCATCGGGATAACTTTACCTCTGGCATCTCCACCCCCCGAGTGGGGCAGCCCTGAGGCTGGCGGGTGCCCAGAGTGGCAGAGCTGAGAGTGATGCTGGTCAGGGGGTACCATGGGGGTGTGGGGTGCCACGAGGTGCCAAGCCCGTGGCCACAGGCTCGTGGTGCTGCCTGCACCCAGCTCAGGAGCTTCTGCGGGGGAACAAGCTTTGATATAAATATCTTTTTGCTCAGCACACGACCTACTTTCCAGACAATGCCATTAGCCTCCCGACTCCCTCATTCATCTCCTGCCATCCTCCCCCAGCCCGCCCTGCAATGGCACTTGTGCCAGGATGACCATGGAGAGGAGAGGCAGGACAGGCACCTGGCACCGTGGGGACCCCCCTGCTGGGTGGGTTTGGGGCTGGCTGGCCCCTGCAGCCTCCAGCCCCGTTCTCTGCACTGTGTGTGCCCTGGCTACCAAATGGGCTCATCCAGGCACATCCTCGCCTTGTTGGGGACACCCTTGGCAGGGCAGGGGGGAACACAGCAGGGCAGCCACACTTTAGTGCAGGGCTGGCCCACGGGCAGTGTGTGGGGCCAGGGCCCCTCCTGAGCCCCCCCAAAGCATCCCTGGCACTGGAGCCACACGTGGCTCATCTGAGGATGATCCTGCAGGAGCTCCCACGTGCTGGCAGAGGCTGTGCTGCGCAGTTGGCAGCCAGAGAGAGGCTGGTGGGATTAGGGGCAGGTTGGGCAGAGGATGCCCAGCCCCACTGCCATGGCACTGCCCAGCCCCACTGGCCCCTGGGGACAAACCTGGCATCGGTTTTCTCCCAAGAGCTGGAAATGCCTCCCCAAAGGCAGGACAGCCCTGGGCCCACCTCCACACACCCCCAGGTTGAGCCCCCACTCCTCCCCTGCAGCTAAAATTAAATATTCAATTTGTATTGCTGATAAATCCTGCAAATCTCTTTTATCTCTAAGCTGTTGTAGCAGGAATATCGGTGGTGTAATCTCCACAGGGGCCCATCCTGCTGCCCTTCACAGCTCCCAGGCTTGGACAACACTCCCTTTTCCCCACGTCTCCCTGTGGGACACCTCTGGTGGTGGATCAGGACTCAGATGCCAGAGTGCTCCTCACAGGGCACCCCATGGCACCCACCCTGTGGGTGCTGCACACTGGAGGGTCAAGGGTGTGCATGGTGCCCACACTGTGTGTGATGGGAATACCAGTGCCCAGGTGATCCACGTGGTCCTGCCAGAGTGTCCCCATCCCTGCCATGTCCTCCCTCACCAGCCGTGCCCCCCCTTCTCTGTCCCCGCGCTAAGAGCATTGTGCAGAATTATGTATTTAAATATTTAGGTTTTCATCAGCTTTGCAAATTAAGCCCATCCATTAAAGCGGCAGTTTGGGTCCTCTGTTGGCGAGCTGGGCTGTGCCAAGCCTCAGGCTTGCTGTGCTCATCCCAGCCCTGGCCCCAAGGGATTCAGGCTGGGAATGGGATGTGATGGCCCAGAGCATCCCTGCTGGCACAGGGGCCGAGGGCTCTGCTTCCTCCTTGTTCCTGGAAACCCTGGCCCCTGCATCCCTGCCGTGGGAAGAGCCGTGGGACGGGGTGGTGTTGCAAAGAGAACTGGTTGGGATGGGTGTTATTTGATGTTGGAGTGGAAGGTGCCTCGTGCCAGGGAAAGCAAGACGAAGAGCAACTCTGGTGGCAGGTGAGAGCCCTGGCACAGGCCAGCACCTGGGGGGAGCAGAGTGGGGATGGAAGGGTCAGACCATCCAGGGGTTCAGTGGGAGTGGAGCCAAGGATGGAAGTGCCATCCCATCTGGGGGCTTGGCAGGGATGGGCAGGGGTTGGCCAGAGGTTGTTGCTGCCTCGCTCAGCACTAAGGCTGTGTTTCTCTGAGCTGGCCAAAGAGGCTTTGGAGTGATCCCTGGCTTAAGTCATTACACTGTGTAGCTGGGGATGTAAGTGGCTTTTTAAGCCCCAGCAGTATGGCCTGTCCTGTGGCTCCACGCGGGTGGAAGGGAAAAACAGGGGTGATGGAGAAATGGGGATCATCCTGCACCACTGACACAGCTGGCAGTGCCTCAGGGGCTGCCATGGCCCCCAAAGCTTCAAAAGTTCCCCTGATTCAGTGTTGCTGAAACCAGGACCCTCAGGCAGGTCTAACTCTTTGGGGACGCTGGAGTGAGGTGCCCAGTGGGAACTGGCTGCTCCTCTTTGTACAGGGCCTTTGAAGTTGTGGCTCTTCTACCAAGATCCAGGTTAGGGCTTTGCCAGGATGGAACATCAGGCTCTCTTTTCAGCTGGCTTTGCCTTGCCAGCTCCAGGATGCTTCAGCTCCCTCTCCCACCCTGACACAGCAGGGTAGCTCTTGTCCCCAGGGAATCAGCTCTGGGGACCAGGGTGTCCAGGTAGGTGGCTCTGGCCTCTGTGTGCTGTGCAGGGCAGGGGGTCCTGCTCCCCCTTTCCTTGGTGGCAGCAGCCAGAGGCACTGGTGTTGTGATGGGGAGTCCCAGAGCTGGCAGCCAGGCCGGGATCCCTGGCAGCTGGGCGCGTCGTGGCTGTATTTCCTCGCTCTGCTCCACGAGTAATTGCTCAGATGGGGACTTGGGGCAACTCCCATCCCTCTCCCGGCATGGTAATGAGTGAAGAAGACTCAAAGACAAATGGCTCATTAAGAAGCAGTGCTGCATTGCAGGATTTTTCATCCCACCAACCGCTGCATCAGCAGAGGCAGCACCTCTCGCGCTCGCTCTCCCAGCCCTGGAGAAGGAGCTGTCAGGCAGCTGGGGCTGGTGCCAAAATTAATCATGTGCTTAATAACGTGCCCAGCCCGTCGAACTGCCTGTCCTCAGCCTCCCAGCGTGCGGAGCGGGATGGCCACGCTGGGCTGGAGCCCTGGGGCACCATGGATTTGGGTTTGGTG
The DNA here is from genome assembly GCA_013396655.1 of Campylorhamphus procurvoides. Classification (NCBI taxonomy): domain Eukaryota; kingdom Metazoa; phylum Chordata; class Aves; order Passeriformes; family Dendrocolaptidae; genus Campylorhamphus; species Campylorhamphus procurvoides. The sequence continues at coordinate 546,950 of WBMV01004051.1, forward strand.
CTGGGAAACACCCGTGCTCAGTGAGGAGGGATGTGCCAGGGCAGGGCTGAGCCTGAGGAGATGCCCCTGGCATCGAGGTGCCAGACCCTCCCACCTCTGTCAGGGTGCCAGCCAGCTGTGCTGGGCAGCACAACACTGCCAGCCCTTCTCAGTGGCCTCAGCAAACATTTCTTCCTCAGCTCACATTTGCAATTCTTCAGCTGGTATTTGTCTTCCATGACTTTTTAAAAATCTTGCCAGCGGTGCCCAGTTGGATCCTGCCCCTCACAGCCCTCTGCAAGCAGTGCCTGCTCTGTTTTCTATTATTAACAGTATTTTGATTCTTTCCCATTTCCTCTTGCCATTTGCACTTTCCTCTTCCCTTTTGCCCTTCCCCTTTCCGTTTCCCTTTCTCTTTCCCCTCTCCTTTTCCCTTCCCCTTTCCTTTTCCCTTTCTGTGTTAAATTAGGTGCTCTCTTACTAAGCCACACTCTTTTTTCCCTCCAGGCTGAGTAAATTTTACTAATTCAGCCTCATAAAATAACAGAGCAATTAGTAATAAAATAAAATGTTTGCTTTCCACAATCCTCCTCACTCACAATGAATGGGGAAAGAGTAAATAGATTAAAAGCACGGCGGAAATCGACCTGGCGGTATTCCATATTTATTTTCTTCCGACGACGGCAGATCAAATTTGTTCAGCCCCTAAGTGGGAAAACCACTTTATTTTATTTTTTTCCCCGGCTCCAGCTCTCACGGTGCCGGGTGCTCACGCTGGGTGTTTGTTCTCTCCCGCTTTCATCCCAAGCCATAAAGGTCCCCAGCAGGACCCGCGCCGGCAGAACCTGGAGCTAATTTGCAGAGCAGAGCGGGCTGAGCTTGTGTCTCTCCTGGGCTGGAGGCTGGAAAAGAGTCCCTTTGCTGACGCTGGAAAGCCGGGGTGGCGGGAGGAGGTTTTGTGGAGTGTGAGGCTGGATCTGGAGCAAATCAAAGTCAATGGCGAGGTGGCCGCTGGGCCGGCTTTGGCACCCGCTGGCGGGGAATTGCATAACAGGATGGGGCTGGGGATGGTTTTTTGGGCTAAACTGGGTGAAACACGTGGCCGTGGCCGTGCAGAGCTGTCCCTGTCACTGCTGGTGCAGAAAGCACTGGTGTGGAGTGGCCTGGGGGCAGGAGGGAAGGCTGGGCCGATAAAAAACACACGGGGAGGTGGGTCAGGCTGGTTTTGGGGAGGAACACCCTGGCTCTTCCTCCCTGGGCTTCATCCCCCTCGTGTTGCTCCCCCAGAGCCTGCTGCCCCCGGGAGACCCAGCGTGGAGGAGCTGCTGCCGGCCGGGGCCATGAGGACAGCATCCCCCTGAGCGCCGGGCGGTGAGTGATGTGCCAGGAGCCCAGCACATGCTGCCCGTGGCAGGGGCTGCTCGGGAAGGGTGGGAGGCCAGGACCCCCCGAGTGTGGGGCCATCAATCCCAGCTCTTGGGGTTTGGTCTGGAAATGCTGGAAAACCCAGCCTTGCCCTGCGCCGGGGCAATTCGGCACACCCAGACATCGTGGCGGGGATCTGCTGTCCTGTCACCTCCCCGCTGGTGGTCCCAGAGCTGGAGGGAGCCTGGGTGCCACGGGGTCCAAGGGAAGCTCAAGCTCCTGATGGGGATGCCCTGAATCCCCACAGCCCTGGGCCCTGGCACGGCATTGTCTCCAAGGCAGAGATCTCATGGGGCGACTGCTGGGAAGCAGAACCGCCTCTGCCAAGTGCTCCTGTGGGAAATTAAGCAGGAGCCTGAATTTTTGGGGTGGCTCGGAGCACCGGGGACTACGAGCCCCTCTCCTCCCTGTGCCAACCCTTGTGGCAAGGAGACACATCAGAGGGAGGGTGGCAATGAGGAGTTGCCGGTGGGAGTTTCAAGAGGCTCTGGAAGCAATAAAGGCAAGGAGTGAGTTATTTGTAATGGTAATTATGCTCTTCCAGTTTATCCTAGCACATAATTGTGTGGGCGGTAGGTTCCCACTGGTGGTAATTACCCTGGTGTTAAATGGCACAAAATTCAGCCGGGCTGGGTTTTCCCCCTTGATTTGAGTCTGTGGTTTGGTGGCACAAATCCTTCCCTCCTGAGGGCTGTGCAGTTGAGCAGCCTTTGGTGGGACATGGCTCTGGCTCTCAGCCATCAGCCCATGAGCCATGCTTTGTCCAGCTCCATGTGCCAACCTCCTGCCCACAGTGCCCACCCTGGACAGAGCAGAGGAGCAGTCTGGGCAGCTTCTCCCATCCTCTGTGCGCGGCCATCCTCACTGGGACACGTGGATGGGCATCCTGCTCTGTTCTGCCTGTGCTGAGCCCCACAGCACCACTCCTAACCCTTACCCCATCCCCAGGGTGCCCACGGGGGGACCGGCTGGTCCCTGGGCAGGATGCAGGTGCTGGCACGGCTTTGGCGAGCTGGGAAGCGCATCCTTCCCCACGGCATGTCCCCATCTGCTGCAGGTGCGGGGGAGCCGCGGCGCTGCCTCTCCGGCGCGTTCCGGCGGTGTTGAATTCCTGCACCTGCCGAGCACAAAAGCCCGGCGGGCTCGTGGTGACGGGCTCCGCAGCTATTTTGACTCCTTCTTCCCGCCGCAGCAGCAATATTTGGATCAGCTGAGAGTTCCCTCCCCGAACAGGAGATGATAGCTCAGCCCGTGGAGGCAGAGCCGTCTGGGAGCCTGTCTGGTTGTCTGTCCGTCCATCCCGCTGCTCGATCCAGGCTCAGGGAGGCAGCTCCACCCCACCCTGCTGCTCCCGCTCCTTGCAGCAGCTCTCCTGAGAGGGGAGAGGCATCTTCTGTGCCAGCTGCAGCATCCTTCCATTCCTTCCGTTCAGACACAGCAATTAGGGAGCCTCGTTAGAGCAGGAGCACAATGGTGAGGGTGGGGAGCGGCGCAGGAAGGAGCCATTCAGCCCTGAAGCCAGGAAGGAACGTGGTGGCAGTGGTTTAGTAGGGCTCTGTCTGCCACTCATTCCCAATGAGCAGTCACTGCTCATCCTCACACCCCCTGGGGACCCCCAACCACTCTCTCTTCTGGGGTGTCTTGGGGCACACGACCCCCTCCCACACTGCCGTGACCCTCCCACACTGCCCTGACCCTCCCAGTGCCCCTCGTTTCCAATCCCTGTGGTCTAACACAACTCAAGTGCCGCAGGGAACGTCCCACGGTCACCTTTCCCTGCAGCCAGTCTCGGAGACGTGCTGCCTGCAGCACCCTGCCCAAATATGATAACAAGAGCATTAACGATGCCTGTTAATTAGCCGAGATACTCTGGAGAATAAGTAATTTCCTCATTTACAGTCCAGCCAAAGGCAGAGCCTTTGAGGGACCGTAAGGAACACAAACCTCTATGGGTGCAGGCGGCTCCGGTGGCTGGCACGGGCTCAGCCTGGCTCAATGCCATCCATTCCCCTGTTTCAGGGGGCGCCCCACACACACCGCAGCCACCTCTGCTCCTGGGCCTCCATCTGGGGGCCTGGCAGGTTGCGGGGGGTCAGGGCTGTGGGTCTCCATCAGCCTTTGGGTGCTCCATGCGGGAAGGAAGGGCAGGATGGAGACATCAGAGCGCGGCCCCCCCGCGCCCCTCGGCAGCTCATTAGCGGGGCTGTGAATCGCAGCGCCTGAAAAACTCAGCCAGAACCGTTTTCCTAATGGAGAAACACTTCATAATATTTGGTGTTGGAGAAGAAAACAAGGATCTGCTGATGGCAGTGTGTCCTTCCTCGCAGTCTGCAGGCCATGCTGCCTGCATCGCTGCCGGCAGTGTCTTCTCCTTCCCACTGCCCTCTCCAGGCAGCTGAGCTGGGGGCAACCCTAGCTGTCCAGCCCTGGCACCGTGCCCCTCTCATCCCATGATTCTGGCACTTCACAGAGACTCAAGCAGGGCTGAATCCTTCCCTAGGAGCTTCCCAGTCCCCTCAATTGGTTCCTGTGGGGCAGCCCCAATATTTTGCTGGCGGTGGGTTGCAGAGGGGAGCTTGACGCTGTGCCTGTCCCTGTCCCCACAGATGACCCTGCAGGGGCATCCCTGCAGGATGCCGAGGCTACGGGGAGGATGCTGACACCATGAAAGGCTACCATGGGGAGCGTAGCCAGACTCAGCCCTCCTCCGGCCACCGCTGCCGCTGCGTCCCCGAGGACTGCGAGCATTCCGCCGACTACATCCCGCACGGCCCCGAGGGCCGGCCGCCCTACCTGCTCAGCCCCAGCGAGCCGTGTTCCCTGGAGCATCCCTATTGCCCGGCGCGGAGCCCTGGCACGGCCAGCGAGTGCCCGGGCGGGCCCCTGAGCGAGCCGCCCTCCGCCAGCGCCAGCAGCACCTTCCCGAGGATGCACCACGCGCAGCAGCCCTACGACTCCTGCGACGAATGCATGGCGACCGCCCACCCCTCCAGCAAGATCAACCGCCTGCCCCCCACGCTGCTGGACCAGTTCGAGAAGCAGCTGCCGCTGCACCACGACGGCTTCCACACGCTGCAGTACCCGCGGGCCGGCGGCGCCGAGCCCCGCAGCGAGAGCCCCAGCCGCATCCGTCACCTCGTCCACTCCGTCCAGAAACTCTTCGCCAAGTCCCACTCCCTGGAAGCGCCGGCCAAGCGGGACTACAACGGCGCCAAGATGGACGGCCGCGGGGACGGCTACCACCACCACCACCACCACCATCACCACCACCACCACCAGTCCCGCCACGGCAAGCGCAGCAAGAGCAAGGACCGTAAGGTGGACTCCCGGCACCGGTCCAAGATGTTGGGCTGGTGGAGCTCCGACGACAACCTGGACAGCGACAGCAGCTACATGGTGTCCGGCCGGCACGCCGCCGACCAGGGCACCCAGTACTGCGTGGACGCTCCCGAAAGTGCCTTCAGAGACTTGACCTTGAAGAGTCTAAAGGGCGGCGGGGAAGGAAAATGCCTGGCCTGTGCCGGCATGTCCATGTCTCTGGACGGCCAGACGCTCAAGAGGAGCGCCTGGCACACCATGACCGTCAGCCAGGCACGGGAAGCCTATCCCAGTGCTGGTGGCACCGAGAAGACCTTGATGCTTCAGGAAGCAAAGGCCAAAGACCGAGCATACCAGTACCTGCAGGTGAGGGGCCAGGCAGGAAGAGAGGACCGTGGCTGACGGTGCCATGTGGAGAGCTGGGATTGAGACCCTCCATCCAGCAGCCCAGGGTGCTGTGGGGATGCTCCAGCTCTGCTTCATGTCCCCAGCGCCTGCGTCCCATCCCCCAGGGTCCCACGCTGGTCACCGCAGTCCCCTCGAAGCCCATCTGCTGCCTCCTGCCCCGTACAGGCTGGATTTGGGGTCAGACCAGCTCTGTCAGCTCGGGGCCACCAGCAACCCTGCACCCTCCTCTTGGCTTTTATCTTGCCTGTGCGCCTGGCTGGGTGCCACCGCCTGCCTTGTCACTGGGCTCCCTTCTAGGTCACCCCCCTTCCAATTAAAAACTAATTAACTCTTCTCTCCCTTTCCCGGGGGAAGGAGACAGGGAACAGCAATGCCGTGCTGGCCGGGAGTGGGGGTGGCTGGGACCCATCTCCGCCGGCAGTGGGGGCATCGGGGCAGGGTGCTGGCCCCATCGCCCTCCCCGTGGGCCCTGGGGGGTCACTGTCCCCCTGTCACAGCCTGGTAAGGACCCCGTGCTGGCGTCAGCGACACGTGGCAGGACGGGTGCCTGCTACGTCAGGCGGGTGCTGCGCTGGCATGGGTGGGATTTGGCCCAGACGCTCCTGCCGGAGGGGCTGTGAGGTGGGAACTGCTGCGCTGCCCCGTATTTTGGGAGTGAGGTGCTCTGGCTGTTAGGGGGGATCACCTCTGCTGGGTTTAGGGGCTTTGCCAGGGGGCCAGAGCCCCCAGGGTCTGCCCCTGCAGCTCTGGGGTGTGTGGGGAGGGCAGGGGAGCTGGGCACACGTGCTGGATTTGGGATGGGCTTGGGCTGGCATGTGGCTCGGCTCTGTGTCCTGCCTGCGGGATCCGGGCCACCACATCCTCCCACGCTTGCCTTCTGCTCCAGGTGCCACAGGACGAGTGGAGCGGGTACCCAGCGGGCAAGGACGGGGAGATCCCGTGCCGACGGATGCGCAGCGGCAGCTACATCAAGGCCATGGGTGACGAGGACAGCGCCGACTCCGACATCAGCGCCAAAGTGCTGCCCAGGGCGGCCACGCGGCGAGACAGCTACCGCCGCTCCTCCAGCGCCGACCAGGCCAGGACCAAGTAAGGGCTGTTGCCTCCTGGCCCCATCCCAGCACCGCAGGCAGCAGCGGGGCCACGGGCTGGGGGTCCCTGCGAGGATGGGTGGCATCATCCCTGCTCATGGCACTGTCCCTGCTCCGGACGCGCTTCCCAGTGCGGCAACACTGAGCCCTGTCTCTGCGCTGTGTCAGGGCACCGGGGGGGACATGGCTGTGCTGGGCTTTGGGGGGGACCTGCCGCTGCAGCCACGTATGGAGTGTGGGGAGAAGAGGCATGTTCAAAGGGAGATGGCTGGGACATGCTCCAGTCTCAGTGGGTGACAGTTTTTGGGGCAGGCAGGAGTGGGGACAGCGGCGGTGGCGTCGGAAGCATCTCTGCGGCTGCTTTTCCAAGTGCTCTGCTGGAATGTGTTGCTTTTGGTGCGATCCCTTCTATTCCCACTGTCTCTCATTAGGTTTGCAAGTAGGCACTATTCTGATTCATATATCTGTAACTGTCCCAGCTGCTGCACGCCACCGCGAATGCTCCCGCGGGGACAGAGCTACGGGCGCTCCTTCACCACCGGCCAGGTATGTTCCATGGCACGGGTGCCACGGGGCAGGACGGGGCAGGAGGGTGGTGGAAGTCCCTCTGGGGATCTCCTGCCCTGGCTCGCCACCCCCATCCTCACCCTCTGCTCTCCCCCAGATCAACGACGAGCTCAACCACCAGTTTGAGGCCGTCTGCGAGTCGGTTTTCGGCGAGGTGGAGTCGCAGGCTGTGGAGGCGCTGGACCTGCCCGGCTGTTTCCGCATGCGGAGCCACAGCTACCTGCGGGCCATCCAGGCAGGATGCTCCCAGGACGACGACTGCCTCTCCCTCTTCTCCATGTCGGCCCCGTCCGGGCCGCCCATCACCAGCAGCATCCTGAAGCCCAGCACTTGTGAGTCCCGGGGGGTGGTGCGGGCTTGGCTGTGTGAGGGAACCCCACATCTCCCTGCCCGCTCACCTGGGCACCTGCCAAGGGTTGCTGCTGCCCGCTCCTCCCCTGGGACCCTGCAGCCTGTGGCACAGGGTGTGAGCATCCTGCTCGTGGCTCAGTCACAGTCATGGGGCTGTTCTGTGTCCCCAGCACCCATTTACCATCCCCTTCTTCCCTTCTTTTCTGTCCCCATCTCTGCCACTTGCTGGGTGCTGCAGTGGTGTGGCCAGCGTGGGTCTGGGGTGGTTTCTGATCCCCAAAATTGGCCAAACAGCCCCTGTGAGCTCCAACCTGGATCTCAGCCAGCAGAGGGGCAAACCCTGTGGGGCTGAGAGCCCTGTGCAGAGGGAGGAGGTGGGCACCATTCTCCGGGGCCCCTGTTCGTGGCGGAAAATGAGCAAGTGTCTGTGTTTTCACGTGCCTTTTCATCCTGCGCCTCTCCCACAACAGCCTTCAGTTACAGAAAAGCTCCACCTCCCATCCCTCCAGGAACCAAAGCCAAACCCCTCATCTCTGTCACGGCGCAGAGCAGCACCGAATCCACCCACGAGAGTTACCTGCCCAGCGAAGTTTCCCGTGGCCCTGCCTGGTCCAAAGATGCCACGGCCCGCTGCAACTCGGCCGAGAGCCTGGAGAGCTCCAAGGTGACATCTGTGGCCCTCGACCTGCCCCCGGTGCAGCCCCGCGCCGCTCCCAAGCCCTCCACCCTCATCATCAAGGCCATCCCTGGCCGGGAGGAGCTGCGGAGCTTGGCGAGGCAGAGGAAGTGGCGCCCGTCCATCGGTGTCCAGGTGGGCTCCGCTCCTCCCCGTAGGCTGCCCGAGTGGCGTGGGCGATGCTGAGCCACCACACCATGTCTCGGGGCTGCCCCTCCAGCGCTGTCCCTCTGCCCCTTGGCAGGTTGAGGCCGTCTCCGACTCGGACACGGAGAGCCGGAGCCAGAGGGAGTTCCACTCCATTGGGGTGCAGGTGGAGGAGGACAAAAGGTACTGCATGGCTGGACTGGGCTGAGACCTGCACCGAGGCATTGGGTCCACAGGGAGTCCCTGAGCTCCACACAGCATCACTGCCCTCCGGCTGAGACCCCCAGACCTCAGCACCATCCCCATCCCAGGCCAGTTGCCCCCATCTGGGGCAGAATCTGGCCTTTCCTTTGCCCTTGCTGCTGTCCAGGGAAGGCTCTGCCCTGTTCCCACCCTGTGCCAGGTCTCCTCTGCTGGGCTCAGCCCTGAGCTTTGAACCCGAGCCAGTTGCAGATGAATCTTTGTGTGTTTCTGCAGCTAACCATGACATTTTGGCCGGGGTGGGAATGCCAGGTGTGCCAGGACCCGCATGGCCTGCGGGAGGGGAACCCAGGCATAGTGCCCACGCAGCCTGTGCAGCTCCTCTCCATCCTCGGTCCAGCTCCGGTAGCCATGGAAACGGGCTAAGAGCAGAAAAGATGAGGGACTGGCGAGTTGCAGATGCTCAGGGTTGTCCCCAGGGGCCCTGAGCGCTCCGGGATCCAGACGGGCATCCCCAGCCCCACCCTGCATGCGGGCATCCCTTCACCCTGCTCCTGCCCACCGTGGTACCCAGCAGGGGAACAGCACAGCGGCGACATCCCCTGTGGCCACGAGGGTCCCCATATGCCATTGCTCTCCGCAGGCGGGCGCGGTTCAAGCGCTCCAACAGCGTGACAGCGGGTGTGCAGGCGGACTTGGAGCTCGAGGGCTTCACCGGCCTGGCCGTGGCCACCGAGGACAAAGCCCTGCAGTTCGGGCGCCCCTTCCAGCGGCACTCCTCGGAGCCCGAGTCCGGCCGGCAGTACGCCGTGTACAAGACGGTGCACACGCAGGGGCAGTGGGCGTACCGGGAGGATTACCAGCTGCAGTACGACACGGTGGAGGTGCCCCGGAGGGATGCCTGGATAGAGAGGGGCTCCCGCAGCCTCCCCGACTCCGGCCGCGCCTCCCCCTGCCACCGCGATGGGGAGTGGTTCATCAAACTGCTGCAGGCGGAGGTGGAGAAGATGGAGGGATGGTGCCAGCAGATGGAGAGGGAGGCTGAGGACTATGACCTGCCCGAGGAGAGTGAGTCGGGGGGGCTGCGGGGTCCTGTAGAGCTGGAGGGGCACAATCACGGTCCTGCAGTGCTGCCACCTTAGAACATCACCCCTGCCAAGGCTAAACAGCTCGGGGAAGGGCAAGAAACGTGGGGAAACCCTCTGGGATAGAGAGGTGTGGAGGAGGGAGGAGACATAATATGTTGGAGAGGTCTGAGCTGCTCCTGCTGTCTTGCGACCCCGGGGGTGCAGGTCCCCACCATGCAGGGGAGAGTCTCTGTGTCCCCCCCCCAGAGTGCTGAGTGTCTGCTCTCCTCCCCCAGTTCTGGAGAAGATCCGGAGCGCGGTGGGCAGTGCCCAGCTCCTCATGTCCCAGAAGGTGCAGCAGTTCTATCGCCTCTGCCAGCAGAACATGGTGAGTGTGGGCAGTGGTGCTGGGGGTCAGCTGTGGTGGGTGGGGGGCTCTCATACCCTCAGCCAGTGATAAACAGATTTTTTACCACCATGGAGGAGAGCTGGACATAGAGCTGAACATAAAGCGCCCCCAGCACTGTGGCATGGGGTGGTCACATGGCCAGCAGAGCTGATGTCCCACCGGTGGACATGGATGACACTGTGTCCCTCTGTCCCCACAGGATCCCAACGCATTCCCTGTGCCCACCTTCCAAGATCTGGCCGGCTTCTGGGACCTCCTGCAGCTCTCCATTGAGGATGTCAGCATGAAGTTTGCAGAGCTCCAACAGCTCAAGGCCAATGGGTGGAAGATTGTGGAGCCCAAGGTAAGGACGGGGCACTCACCCCCGTCACTTCTCCCTCCCTCCTCCTCCCCAAACACATCTGCACAGAAACCACTGTTGAGATGCCTCTGGCAACTGCTTTTAGCAGTGGAAAAACAGACCTGAGAAAAAGTGAGGCAAGAGAAGGGCTGTTCTCCCACTGAGATATCCCAGCTGCTTGCAAGGGGCAGGGCAGGGTCCTGGCATGGGATGGACGAAGGAAGGAGCAGTCCTGCCTTGCAACTGGGCACACTTGGAAGGGTCTGTGGAGCCTCTCCCCATGGCTTTGGCACCCACGGCAGGGTCCCAGCCTGAAGCACCTGTTTGTCTTGTGCAGGAGGAGAAGAAGGTGCCTCCCCCGATACCAAAGAAGCCGCCGCGCTCCAAGGTGCACCCGGTGAAGGAGCGCTCCCTGGACTCGGTGGACCGGCAGAGGCAGGAGGCCAGGAAGCGGCTCCTGGCAGCCAAGAGAGCCGCGTCCTTCCGCCAGAGCTCGGCCACCGAGAGCGCGGACAGCATCGAGATCTACATCCCCGAGGCACAGACCCGGCTGTGACCGCAGCCTCCGCTTTTCTACCCGGACTGCACGGCACAGCCGTAGCTCACTGTGATGGGGGGCCGCGGGGACACCCTGGGGCAGCTCTTGGCCCCACTCACAGCTTCTCTCTTTTCTATCTTAGACCTTTCGTGGATCCGACGGCGGGTGAACGCAAGCCCGGTTCTGCCCCGTCCCCTTGCCCCCCGCCCGCATGCCCCTGCCAGCCTCTCCTGGGGTCCGGGGCTCTCCCTCCCTCTGCCCTCCCTGGGGCTGTGTCCCAGCTCTCTGTCCCTTTCCCGCTCCCCAGCCCTTCTGNGTGCAATCCCCCGGTGTGCAGCAGGGACGGACTCCCCAGCCCCTGCTCGGCCAGAGCCCCCCAGCCCTGCTCCCCAGCCCCGCTGGGACACAGCAGGGACAAGGTCCCCTCGCTGCTCCCCCCGCCTGCGGCTCAGGTGACACGGGGACCCAGGGCTCCTTCCCCTATATACATATATAAATATAACCCAAGGAATAAACCAGAAACTACACGTGACCAGCGCTGTGTCCTGCCTGGTGGGACGCACCAGCGCAGCAGAGACCCCCGGTCACGGCGAGCTGCCCCGCTTCCCTCGCACGGAGCATCGCCACGCGCTTCTCCCCTTCCCGCTCAGCCCTCCTTTCCCTCAGTCCATCCCTCATCTGTCCGTCCTTCCCTCCTGCTATCCTGGAGTCTGGGAGCGCCTCTGCAGCGTGGCACTAGCCAGGGACAGGGACAATACAGCCCCCCTGTGCCTCGCTGCAGGTGGGAGACACTTCCCTGGTGTGTGAGCGAGGTGGTAGCAGTGGGGAGAACTGCCCGCAGAGCATTCCCACCTGCGGTGCCAGGGACCACAGCTTGGTTAGGCACCACCAGGTGGGACAGGAGCGTGGACATGGCCAGCAGCTGCCCCTTGAGTGTGGGGCTGCTAGAGATCCCCCCTGGCGGGTCCTTCCTTCTCCCCGAGCTGCCGGTGCCCTGCAGGATGGGACAACCCAAGACGGGGCTGTCATGTACCTGGTGCCGCCTGGGGCCAAGGGACACCCTGGGATGTGGCTGCTCCCAGCTCCCCCATCGCTGTGCACAGAGCCTGGAACAGGGTGGGGGGTCCCCAGTGGTCTTCTCCCAGGCGGAGCAGTGTGGTGGGGCAGGAAGCTGCATCTGCCCCATCGCTGTCCTTCTCCCCATTCCCAGTCCTTCTCCAAGCATCCTGTGCCCCGCAGTGTCCCTTTTGGTGGCAGAAGGTGGGAGGCCCCCACCTCTGCCCCTCGCCCCGCCACGCCAGCAGCCCCACGCAGCATCACCAGCCACCCGCAAGGCAGGGCCGGTGGGTTCCAGGTAGCTCCCGAAATCCGGGGCCAAACCTCACCCAGGCCCTCGGGCAGGGCGGTGGGGTCGGAGGCAGCTGGGGGGGCCGGGGCCAAGCAGGAGGACGCCTCGCTGGGGTCCCTTGCTCCAGGGGGTCCGTCGGTGCTAAACACCTCCGTGACGGCAGCGCCCACTCAGCCACCCAAAGCCCTTTCCCACCCCGCTCCCCCTGCACCCTGGATTTAGGGATGTGCCTGGGAAGGGCCCCCGCCCCGGCCAGCGCCGTGCAGTGACCGTGACACGTGGCTCCCTTTTTATTGTAATGAACCGCCGCAATTAATAAAGATGACTTTGGTTACTCCGGGCCAGCAGCCGCCTCCCCGTGGGGACACGGCCGGCGCCGGGCTCGCCTTTCGCCCGTCTCCTGTCCCTTTGAGTCCGTGGGGCGGGAGGGGGGTTGTCTTGGGGGTGGGAAACGGGTGTCCGTGGGGTGGGAGAGGGGTTCTCGCTGGGGCGAGAGCTGTGGAGTGCCTACAGTGTCCCCTTGGTCCCATGGAAGTCTCCCTGTGGATCTTTTTCCATGCCTTCCCGTGCGACTCCTGCTGTGACTCCCGCTGTGGCTCTCCCATCATGATCCACCCCATGACACCCCCGTGGGTGTCTTCCCGTGGCTCTCCCCATGGTTCTCCCCCCACGAATCCCCCCGTGACACTCCATGGGTGTCTCCCCATGGCTCCTCTGGAGGTGTCTTCCCACGACTCTCCCCCTCCGTGACACCCTCTTGTGTCACCCCCTTTTCGTCTTCCATGACTCTCTTCTGTGACTCTCCCAGTGGGTGTCTCTCATGCCCCTCCCAGTGTCCCCACTGTGATCGCCCCAATATCCCCCTACCGTGTCTCCCCGGTGTCCCCCCCTGTGTCCCACTGTGTCCTCTCCATGCCTTCCCCATGTTCCTCCCTATGTCTTGCACCGTGTCCCCCCTGTACCCTCCCCATGATCCCCTCCATGTGTCTCGTCATGCCCTCCGCGNCCGTTCTATGCCCAGGGCCTCTCTATGGCCGGGCCCGTTCCGAGGCGGGCCGGGGTCCCTGAAAGGCCGGGCGGGGGTCCCTGAGAGGCCGGGCCGGGGTCCCTGCCCAGGCAGCCATGTGGTCCGTGGTGTGGGCGGCCGTGCGCTCCAAGGCGCCCTACATCACCTTCCCCGTGGCCTTCGTGGTGGGGCTGGTGGGGTCGCAGCTGGAGCGGCTGCTGCGCGGGGACCCCCCGGCCGCGCCCCACGACGAGAAGAGCATCTCGGAGCAGCGCGAGGAGCGCAAGCTGCAGGAGATCGCGGGCGAGGACATGACCAAGGTGGTGAGCCTCAAGGACAAGCTGGAGTTCGCCCCCCGGGCCGTGCTCAACAGGAACCGCCCCGAGAAGAGTTAATCAAGGCCGGCCGGGCCACAGGCCGTGCCCTGGCACCTTGCACGGCTTGCCCAACAGGCCTGGACCCCGCACCTGCTGCACCTGCTGCACCTGGGCGCTGCGAGGGGCAGGTTTGCCCACCCCACAGGTGTGAAGAGGGTCCTGCGTGGGGCTGGAGCGTGGCCAGGACTCACCAGTGCTCCCAGCATAGCCTGGCCACTGAAACACGGGACTCTCGTGTCTCCTCTGGTTGGGTTTCTTCCATGGCGTGAACGCAGAAGAAAGTTTTGGGACATGAGTGCCATGGGATGGGGCCAGGCTGAGGGCCGGTGGTAGGAAGAGCTGCTGCTCTGCTTCCACATCCCCCGTGGCTCTTGGTGGACCCTGCGCTGCCACGTTACACCCACTGGAGCCTGAGCAGTGGTGGAGGTCTCTGGGGACCCCTTTCTGCATCGTCCCTGCCAGGAGTGGTGACAAGGACAGGTGAAAGTCCTGGCCCTGCTCCGTTGTGGCGCTCTGAGAGTGACAATGTGTGGGGAGCAGGGGGATCTCTGCCCTCTGCCACAATAAACTTGTGTCAGTCCTCGGGCCTCTGTGTCTTCTGCATCAGCAGGGCCCTGGCCGTGGCCCAGGGAGTGTCTCTGCTCCTTGTGTGTTCCAGAAGTGACTCCTGCAATGGGACAAATGCCATCGCTGTCCCCAGCCGGGCACAGACCTCAGGGTGGTGACAGGAATGAGAGGGAGGCACCAAAATTCCGGCCCGTGCTGTGGCTGTGCCCCCTTCCCAGCTCCCCTGGCTGCGTCATCTGCGTCCCTTCCACCTCCTTATCTCCCCCAGAAGTGCTGTGGCAGTGCTGGGTGGGGTCTCAGGGGACTGGGGGGGTCCCGCTGTGGTGCTGGGCAGGGAGGGGCTGACAGTGAGCACCGTGCCCTGGTGACTGGTGTCCCCTCCAGCCTTGGGCATTGCTGGCAGAGCAGGACCAAACCCCAGCCAGGGCTGGGAGCTGAGCTGGGGCCGTGGCCAGGGTTATCGCTGCCTCCCGGCTTGTTTTTTCCCGTGGTGCCTGAGCAAGGCCCCGGTGCTGCCCCGGCCTGGCCTTCCCCTCCCGGGGATGATAAATCTGCCATGCCTGGTGCGGAGCCCCGAGTCAGCAGCCAGTCAGCGTTTCACACACACCGTCCTGCAGCCCCAGGGCCAGCTCCTGCCCTGCTGACAGCTTTACTGCTCTGCTCCCAGTGCTGTTTGTCTCCCCAGCTGCTCTCCTGGGCTGGATCATTGCCCATGGCCCGGCTTACAGCCCAGGAATGCTGTGGCCTTTGCCACTGCGGTGTGTGAGGGCAGCTGAGCTTGGGGTAAAAGGTTCACGAGGAGTCTGGGGGTGATACAAAGCCTGTCCCAGCCCTGTGTTGCTGCCACCTCCTGCCCTGGGCCTCACAGCTCCACTGTCTCATGCCCTTGCCAGGCTGGCACTGTCCCCCGAAGTAGCCCCTGGCCTTGGCCTCCTGCTTTCCCAGCCCAGCTGTGGGGTGACAGGCTGTTCCCTATTGTGTGCTGGGGTGGGAACGATCCCATCCTTTCCCCCAGCTGGGACCAGCTCGGAAACAGCTCCAAAATGCCTTTGTTCCCCCTGCGCCAGAGTGGCTCCCCTGGCTGTTTATAGCCCATTGATCTGCCTGTTCCCAGGGCTGGCCGGGCACAATTGGGCTTTGGGGGGGCCTTGCTGCCCTGTTTCCTCTCCCAGGCCCATGCGGTGTCGGTCGGGGGGGCTGCTTCGGTCTAGTGGTGAAGTGATGCCCTTGGGAAGGACTGAACCCTGGTGGTGACAGTTTGGGCACTGATGGCATTTGGCTGGGCAGACCCTGCCCTGCTCCCTGCCTGTCGTGCTTCCAGCTGTTTTCTGTGTGTCCAGGGATTCTGGTCTGTCCCCCTGGCTGTGGGGCTGGAGATTCCCGCAGGGGCTGGGACAGGGATGAAGCCGCTTCCCAGAGACCCGTCGCCTTTCTCCCGAGCCTGCGGTGCCGTAAACCCACCCTTCCTCCCATTGAATCCCAACAATGTGCTGCCTGGGAAGCGCCAGTGGGATAAGAATAGGAGCCGGCAGGCACTCCAGGCTGGGGTGAGCAGCCACAGTGGCTCACCAAGAGCCAGAGGAAGCTTTGCTGAATAAACCATTACAGTAAAAACCTGCCCTCCTGTGCCTGCCCTCAGCCGTTCACGCACAGCTCCTTGGTCTGTTCCAGAGGGTTTGTAATCCAGCTGTTCCCAGCACGGCCCAGCTGGGCACTGCAGGGGGAGCGTGGCAAGGAGCTGTGCCAGCAGCCAGCCTGTCCCCAGGCACAGAGTCCCATGCCTGGCCTGGAGGCTGGCATTTTGTGGGAGAGCATCCTCCAAGGCCTGTCCAGCTTCAGGGATAACCCTGCATCCAGAGCCAGCTGTGGCTGCACAGTGCCATGGAGCAGGGATTAAATCCAGCAGCCACAAGTGCTCCCTGTCCCTGCCCAGCCCATGGTGGCCGTGTCCCGAGCTCAGGGCAGTCAGGGTGGCTGTGGTGCTCTTGGCAGGGGCCTGGTGCCTTGGTGGCTAGGAGGGTGGCTGTAGCTTCCCGACAGACCCTCTGCCCTGCCTAGGGCTGGGTTTGCTCACAGGGTCCATCATGAACAGATCATGAGAGGAGCAAGTAGCAGTTTCCAGAGGCAGGATGCTGGGAGCGAGCTGTGCCCCAGCTCACTGGGGTGGCTCAGGGGACTGGGACAGCTGCTGTGCAGGATGGGGGGCAGTGAGACCCCCCCAGCCACTCAGCATAGCTCTGCACACCTGGATGGCCACAGGGGATGTCCGGTTAGATCAGAGCAGGGATGCACCAGCTGTGCTGGGGACACTGTGACCATGCCCTGTCACGGGGATGGTTCAGGGCCATCTGCCCCCATCCCACAAGGCCTGGAATGATGATGCTTTGGGACAGAGGAGCAGTGTGGGAGCTGGCAGGAGGAGCTGGGGTCTGCAGGGACTCACGCTGCTGTGTCCCATCCTGACGCAGCGTGGTGACCCCGGGACAGCCCAGCCCTGCCTGTGGCGTGGTGTCCCCAAGGCCCCAGGACACAGAGGGTGCTCACCCTGCCTGCACGGGAGAGCAAACAGCTCGTCCCCTCAGTGTGTCCCCCGCAGCCCCATGGGACATCTGCTCCCTCCCAGCCGAGGCTTTTCCCAGGCTCCCACTTTGCCCTTTTCCCGACAGCAGCCAAGTCCTTTCCCAGCCTCCACATCTCACTTGCCTCTTCCGTTCACGGCTCCCTCCAGGCAGTGTCTGGTGGCTCCTTCTGTGGCCGGCAAAAGCCCTGAAGTGCCGTGGGAGAGGAGCAGTCACATCTCTTGAGCCCTGACTGGGGACAGCCACAGTGGGACATGTTCCATTCCCACTTGGCATCGCCTTTCCCTGCAGCCACAGCCCAAGGCTGAGTCCCCATCCCCAGCACCCCAGGACCACCACAGCTCCTTGTTTTTAGACTACATCGACCTTCCCATGCCAGGAAAAGTCCCTGGCTCTGCAGGCAGCATCCCCTGCCCACCTAGTATCACATCAGGACGATGTCCTGAGCTGCTGCCAGGGGTAGGACCCATCCTAGGGTGGGCACAGGGTGCTGGGCACCGGGGTCCTGGTGTCCCCACACGAGGAAGTGGCCGGGGGGAAGCGACAATGTCAGGATGCGGGAAGTTGTCAGGGCTATTGAGTGCGTTTCCTCCTGCTCGCAGTTCTCACACGGGGCGCATTGTCTGCCATGCCCGCGCGTGGAGGGCTAAATATAACCCCGGGGAGGAGGGGAGCTCCGTGGGCTTTGTTTTTCCTTCTCTGTGCACAGCTGGCAGCGCCTGGAAAGGGCAGGAGTGTGCCTGGCTTGGGGTTGCCCTGATGGTGAGTGCTGCTGTGGCCAGGGCTCCGTCCCTGGCATAGGAAGATGCTCCTGCCTGCTGCTGCTCCCTCTGAAGGGGTGTGGGAAATGGGGTGCTGGAAAGCTGCAGGCAGAGCTCTGGGCATGGACAGGGCTCCTGCAGGGAAGGGGGACCATGCTGTGCCCCTACCTGGCATGGCCCTGCCCATCCCTCTCCCCTTCCTCCCCCTCAGCTCTGATTCTGCTCCTGCTGCGGCTCTTCCTGTGAGCAGGTCAGATTTAGACACTTGCTGTCTGCTGGATGCTGGGAAAGCTTAAAAATAAACTCCTTGGTGCTCAGCCAGCGCCTTTGACAGAGCTTTTCAGGCAGGACAGCCCTCTGCCCCAGACAGACCATGGCAGAACTGGGCAGGGAGAGCCCAGCACAGACTGGTTCTAACTGGGAAGAAGACAGAAACCTCCTTGCAGAGAAGCCACAGGACTTGTGGGGGCTGTGATTGTTGTTAGACCAACACCCCCTGAGGGAATTGGGGTTCTGGGGAGCATGTGACCCCTCCAGGACTGACAAAGCTGCCCAAAGTGTTCTTTAACTCAGAGGGTGCCCATGGGGAGCCCCACAGGGGGCATCACCATACAGGGCTGGGTGTGGGGGGAGTGAGTGCTGTTCCCACAAAGGGACCGGAGGAGCCTGTTGACTCAGGAGGGAGTGCAGAGGTGTGAGAAAGGCCCTGCATGTCTGGCTGGCCACTATCTGTCCCTGTACTGTGCCAAAGGGCCGGCCTGGGCCCTTATCAGCTCCGAACTTTTATTTGCCTAAGGGCTGCCCTCCTGCCTTCTGGGGGGCTGCTGTCCCCTCCCTGGCCCTGGCCCACAGATGAGCCCCTCGCTGTTGTTGTTGGCATGTGCCACGGCGGCGTGGGGTCACTCCGGCTGCCCCGAGCCACTTTGTCACAACACGGGAACAATAGTGGGACACGAAGCTGTGTTTGTGCAGTGCCCGTGGCTGGGCGCCGTGTCCAGGGTCTCGGCTGTCTTGTTTTCCACCTTGCAGGGTTGTAGGGAAAAGCGTGATGCTCCCCTGGTGCCAACAAAAATAGGAGTCCTGGAGAGGGGAGGTGAGCGGGGGACATGGCTGTGGGTAAACACACCATTCCCTGTCACACAGGCATTTCCTCCTGGCCCAGCTCTGGGCTGCTCTCCCCAGAGCCACAGTGGGGCTCTGCAGCTCTGCTGGTGCCCACAGAGCACTGGGGTGGTCCCAGGGGGTCCCCACTGGGCAACAATGGGAGCAAGGCAGGGTTGTTCCACACAGGGTCTGCCCCAGCATCCTCACGGGGGATAGAGCTGGGTGTGCACCCCAGACCCCCACCCATGGGGATTTCTCCCCCCTCATCCCCTGGAGAGAGGAAGCCAAGGGTGGGCTCGGCTGCCAGCCCAGGCTCTGCCCCAAGGGCAGCTCAGCCGGGTGCCTCCCTCCTCATTTCCTCCAGTGGCCCATGGCAGCGATACTGCCCCATATCACCCATATTTCATTTTCTCCAGGGTATTTTTAGCCAGTCCCACCCTCGCTGGAGAGGCCCTTGGCAGAGAGCAGGCCAGAGAAACTAAACAACAGCCCCAGCTATATTGTATGCCTTTATCTGCAGCTCATTTCCACCTATTATGCAGCCACAAGCAGCTCCACGGCCTCTGCTGGGTTTATCTGCAGCAGAGGGAGAGGGTCTGAGTTCTGCTTTGGGCCACCACGAGCCTGTGACATGACAGCCCTGTCAGAACCTTGAGCTGAAGCTGGGCTCAAGGAGACAGGACACCACAGCACAACTGGCTGCCCACTCTCCCCTTCACCCCCGTCCCATCAGTCTCAGAACAGCATCTTTCCCCTTCCCTCAGCCCCAAACCCTCACCTGCCCTCCCAGAATCAGAAGCACAATCAAACCACACCTCACCTTTTCTCATTCATCCAACTTTATTCAACAAGATGCAACACTGAGTCTGCCAGGGGGAAAGGAAACAGCACTGAGGGCAGTGCCCACATCCTGGGTCACAGCAGGACCATCCCCTCTCAAAGCATTGGTGGACTAGGGAAGTTTTGTGACAGCTCCTATGGCAGCAGTTGGTTCTTCCCTCCCCACCCTGGCACCTCAGCCCACAGCAAGAGATGAATAGTGCAAAGTAAAAAAAAAACCCAATAACCCTCCAAACCCAAAGTTGCTGGGCTGATTCCTCCCCAAAACCCCGTGGGCTCCAAGGCACATGGCCAGGCTCGACATGGGTCCCCAGATCCCCTGCAAACTGCTCCTTTAAGGCAGAGAGCTCAGTGCTCAGAACAGCAGGTTAAAAATAACTTAAAGGCACATATCCCATGGGAAAAGGTCCAGGGCTGGGAGGCGGGGGGAGCTCACACTCCTGGGTCACCCGCATAACCCTGCAGTCATTGGGATCTGCTGGTCACACTGGATTAACCCCCACTGTGTCCCATGGGGAGGGGGCAGCTCTGGCAGCAAACCTTGGGCAGCTGCCAGGGTCACTGGAATGGGTTGGGACTGGTGGCCAGGATCTGTCAGTGCTGCCCCAGCCCAGCTGTCCTGGCCTCAGCCTGCTCTGTGCAGAGGCTGGAGGGGAGCAGCTTCCCATGGCCACACTCCCGGCTCTCGTGCCTGCAGAGCTGCAGCTCCTGATGGCCAAAAGCCTCCCACTGTGGCCCCAGGGACAACCTGTTCCATGCTGTGGCTCCAGGGATTTCTCCCTTTCCCATGGTGAAGCACATGGGACATGGTGTCCCGGGGAACTTTGTGCAGTTTCCTTCCTTGCAGGGTCATTGGGGAAAACAGGAGAGAGCAAAAGCCCTGCTCCCGAGCATCCCATTCCAGGGCAGGCAGGTCTCCAGAGCCTTTGGAGCAGAGTGTGTCCATAGGGCACAGCACCAGGCAGGAGGCAGCTGCCCCCCTACAGCCAGCACCTTTGCAGGCACAGGGGACCAGGGAAGGCCCCCCTGCCAGCCGGGGCCAGCCCGGCACTAGACATACTGCTTTTTGGAGGCTGAGCTCCCAGGTCGGCTGCCTGGCTTCTCCTCTGCTGGAGCAGAGGCTTCAGCAGCCCGGGGGGCGTAGGGGTCCGACAGGGGCCTGCCACCACTGCCCAGCGCCAGGTTCTCCTCGTTATGGAAGTTGGCCCAGTTCTGCTCGCTGGAGAGCTTGTTGTAGGTCTGGTAGGATGGCACGTGGCTCTCGGCCATGGGCAGGAAGGGGTAGTGCTTGGGGGCGTAGGGGTCTGAGGTCATGTCGTCGACAAAGACATCCCGGCTTGGTACGACTGGCCCTGACACCTTCTTGATGTTGCTAAGCAGGTTCTTGCAGCAGAGGTGGAAGAGCTCCAGGAGGTTCAGGATTAAGGAGATCAGGCCCATCACCAGCATGAAGATGATGAAGATGCTCTTCTCGGTGGGGCGGGAGATGAAGCAATCCACCTGGTGGGGGCAAGGGTCCCTCTTGCACACGTAGCGGGGCACCATGGAGAAGCCGTACAAGTACCACTGGCCGACAAGGAAACCAGCCTCAAAGATGCTCTTGCAGATCACGCTGATGATGTATGTCCACATCAGTGCCCCTCGGATCTTAAGCCGCCCATCCTCTGTCATGTAGATCTTGGACATCTTCTTCTCCACAGCTGCCAGGGCCTGCTCGATCTTCGGGTCCTTGCTGTGGATAGCCCGAAGCTCACTCTCCTGCTGCTTCAGCTTCTCCTCCCTCCGGGAGAGATAGACAACATGGCCCAGGTAAATGAGGGTTGGGGTGCTGACAAAGAGGAACTGGAGCACCCAGTAGCGAATGTGGGAGATGGGGAAGGCTTTGTCATAGCAGACATTGGTGCAGCCGGGCTGCTTGGTGTTACACACAAAATCTGACTGCTCGTCCCCCCACACGGACTCCCCGGCCAAGCCCAGGATGAGGATGCGGAAGATGAAGAGCACGGTGAGCCAGATCTTCCCGATCACAGTCGAGTGCTCCTGGACTTGGTCCAGCAGTTTCTCCAGGAAACCCCAGTCACCCATCTGCTAGGGAGCCTGTGCCTCTGCCAGCAGAGCGGGAAGAAGCCACATCAATTCCCTGTTTCCATGCTGAGGAGCACAGGGCAGGAAGGGCCACCTAAGCCCTATGCTTTTTTGGGATACAGCTACTCCACAGAGTGTCCCAGCAAACCCACTGAGGGACATCCCACCCCTGAGGGAAGGACCCAGGCAGTAGTTCTGAGACGTGGAGGTCTTCTACTCACCCCTGCCCAGGGCAGGAACATGGGGCTGGGGTAGAAGAGGCAGCACAGGAATTTGCCTCCCCCAGCAGCACCCCCAGCTCGTGGCTGTGGGGTGATGGACCCCCAGCACCCTCCCCTTGCCCAGGAGACCCCTAAGACCACTCACTGACCTACTGCCGCTCCGGGGACCCCAACCCGCACCTCCCCGGGGGCTCAGCCCTCCGGCCCGGCTGGGAAGGAGACAGAGGGCGGCTGCAGCCCCGGCTCCTTATTAACCACTGATAATTAAACAGAGAAGCGCCGGCTGTGCCGTTAAAGGGACCGCGGCAGCGGCGGGGCAAGGGGATGCCCGCGGGTGGCGGTGCCCCGTCCCCAGCACGGTGTCCCCGAGCGGTCCCCGGTGTCCCCGCGGTCCTCACTCACCGTCGCAGCTCCGGGAACGTCCCGCCGGGCTCGGTCCGCGCTGAGTGTGAGGGGTCGGGCCGGGCCGGCGGCTCCGGTCGTGCGGGACCCGGGGGGAGCCGGGGGAGGAGCGCGGGCAGGAAACCGGGGGCCGGGGCTTAGCGCCGGGCCGGGCTGCAGGTGTGGGAGGCCGCCCCCTCCCACCGCCCCCNGGATGGTCGCGACCCCCGGGGGCAGCCGGGACACGCAGAGATAGCCGCGACCCGTCGGGGCAGAAGCTGAGGGGGGACGGTGGCAAGCCCGGGTGTTCCCGCACGCTTGTCCCCGGCGGCGGCTCCGCCACCGGGCAAACCCCGGGGATGCTCCGTCCACTGTCCCGTGTCGCTGGGATCCCCGACAGGGTGTCCCGGGAAAGCCCCGTCCCCCTCCCGCTGTCCTGGGGATGTTCCTTCCCCTGCCCGGCGGGGTGTCCCCGGGTTGCTCTGTCCCCCGCCGTGTCCCGGGGATGTTCCGTCCCTGCCCGCCCCGGCCGGACCGCGGCTGTGTCGCTCGTGGTTGCCCCCGCAGGTCCGTGCGGTGCGACGGGCGCTGGGTGGTGCTGGAGCCTCACCGGAGCCCGGCCCCGGTCCTGCATCCTACCGGTACCCGGGCTGAGCACCCCCGGAGCCCGGTCCTACATCCCACCATACCCGAAATGAGCCCCACTGGAGCCCAGTCCTGTATCCCACCGGCACCCGAAATGAGCCCCACGGAGCCCGGTCCTGCATCCCACCGATACCCGGGCTGAGCGCCCCCGGAGCCCTGCCCGGAACCTGCCCGTGAGTTTCAGACAGAGATTTACTGTCGCGGGTCTCCACACCCACCACAACAACCTCGTGGGGCTGCGAATTGCGGGCAGGCCGAGCGGAGCTGAGAACAGCGGACCCTCCGCCAGCGCTGCTTAAGGAGAGATTAAATGGAAATCATTTCTATTTATTATAATATTTATCAAGGCTTAGTAAATAATTGATGCTGATCCTTCCTTGATTTCCTTGGGGGCCAGCGTGCGGTTCTGATGAATTAAAGTTTAACGACGCGTGACAAGGAGGAGGGGGAGGCGGAGTGGGTGGACCTGAGCCCGACCAGAGGCTCGACCGCGGGCTCAAGTGCCCTGCCGAGCTCGGGTGGATGAGGAACACCCGGCTGTGGGTTGCCCTTTGCAAACCCATGTCTTCTGCCCTCACCAGTCCCCGCGATTTCCAGCATGCAGAGCAGATCCCAGCATCTCCAAACAACGGGACTTTATTTTGGGTCCGTAGCTTGTGCCATGTGTGACATGTCCCTCTGGGATGAGAGGGGACACGGAGGCACCAAGGGAAGCAGCAGAGCCAGAAGGGGCATTTGGGCAGGACATGGCACGGTGCTCGTGTGAGCCAAGGGGGAGAAGCTGCCCTGCCCCAATACTGTCAAACTGGGCCAACAGAACAGTTGGCAATAGCCTTGAACTCTGCTCCTCCATCACTGTTTTGGGTGCACAAAGAGAGCTCTGGCCGTAGTGCCGAGCCCAGAGTTCCTCCAGGTTTTTTGGTACAAAATAAAGGAGGGTGAAACAGTGCTTGGGACTGTGCATGTGTGAGGCACAGCAAGTCGGGACTGTCACCAGCTGGGTGACACCAGCCCTGGCTGGGCACCACCAAGCGCACTCATCCCCAGCATGGGAGCAGCAGAGCTGGAGGACCCAAGAGAAGCTGCCAGATATGGGAGGATCTGTGTGTTGTTGTGATGTCCAAGACTGTGGCACTACTCTGTGCATCTGGCAGAGCTCCAGGGCTGCCCTCCCCTTACCTGTGTCTGCCCAGGCACCCATGGGTCTCTCCTGAGGGATGTTTGTTGGGTTTAGTCATTTTTCACCTGACTCTTGAACTCTTGAGGGTTCAGGGGTAGCTGGAAAAGCTGCTGGGCCAAAGGGAGTGTGAACCAGCTGGGACAGGCAAGGTCACAGCTCCTCTCCTCTGTGGGAAGAACAGACACCCTCAGGCATGTCCGCAGGCATCCAGCACCCACCTGCCACCAAGCTTGTCCATGCCACTCCCATGGATATGTCCCCTTCCTCTTACAGCCAGCGAGGTCCTGGCTGCAGAGTCTGGTGGTGACATCACTGGTGGTCACCTCTGGTGCCAACCATCCCTGGCACATGCCAGGACACTTGTCCCTCCACCCTCCCCTCCCAGCACCCTTCAGACAGTAGTCAGGGCTGCCACACACCTAGTCTGGGACTTGTTGTCCTTCTCCTCTGATTTGAGGTGGCAGTGGCAGGTGGAAGCCTTGCTGTAGCTGACGGAGTGCTTGGTGGATTTCTTCCAGTTACGTGCACTCCGGACAACTCGCTTGAAGATGAGGTAGAAGATCTCACAGACGGTGAGGATGATGCAGATGGAGGAGGCTCCGACCATGAAATAGGTGAAGACCTTTTTCTCAGTTGGCCGGGCGATGTAGCAGTCCACAGTGTTGGGACAGGGATCCACATTGGAGCACTGTACCAGCCGTGGCAAGTAGAAGCTGTCCCACATTTTGTGGAGGAGGTAGAGGAACAGGATCTCTATAACAAGCTTGAAGAAGAGGCTGAGCAGGTATGTCCACCACAGCCCACCATGCTTCTTGCCTGTGTTGCTGTAGAGCTTGGGGCAATTCTCCCCATTCTTCTCCCTGTTCTTCTTCTCACGGTCCTCCCGGTAGGCCACGTGCATGATGACCAGGAGGGAAGGACAGGTGACAAAGATGAGCTGCAGGGCCCAGAGGCGGATGTGGGAGATGGGGAAGAAGTGGTCATAGCAGACATTGGTGCAGCCTGGCTGCCTCGTGTTGCAGTCGAAGTCCTTCTGCTCATCACCCCACACACGCTCAGCTGCCACCACGTAGACCAGCACACGGAAGACGAAGACCACGGAGAGCCAGATGCGGCCGAAGGCTGTGGAGTATTTGTTGACCCCGCTGAGCAGTGCCTGGAGTGTTTTCCAATCCATGGTGGCCCGTGGAGAGCACAATCACCTGACCTGGAGAGGTGGCAGGAGCGGTGGGTGAGGAGCAATGGGAGACACCAGTGGGGATGCTTGTCCCTGACTGCACTAAATCTCATTGACCTCTGGACTCGCCCATCATTCTACACCCATGTGGGGTGGGAGGACCACCACCCTTGCAGACAGCAAACCTCATCCCCATGCTCTCCTGGTGGCAGAGGTGACTCAACCTCTCAGCACTTCCTTCTGATGGAGCCTTTGCCCTAAGGGATGAATCACCCCGCCAAGTCCCCACCACCAAGTCCTGATTATGTGTGTTCCTGCAAACTGGCAACACAATCCGCAGGAGCGAGCCAGGATAAACAGCTGAAGGAAACGCAGCTGCTGCAGTGCTGGGGTGCTGGGACATGCCAGGGACCGGTTTTTCTGTCTCACAGGTGATGCCTGAGGCAGCCCAAGCACAGGTGAGAGCAGGGCTGGAGAAAGGAAGAGTCCCTGTGTGTCACTGTCATGTCACCCTGGCTCTGCTCCTGCCCCTGGCAGCAACACCGGAGGCCCCAAACCACCAAACCGGCTCCACAGCTCAGCCTGGGGCTGCTCTATGAGAGGAGGGTGGCACGCTAAGCTCAACCTGAAGTTTTCCTGCACCTGCATTTACAGACCTGAGTGGTTTTTATAACCCTCCATGCTGGGAAGGTGTCTGCCCTGACAAAGGGATTCACAGGGCTGCAGCTGGTCATTCCCACTTTTAAGGAGTTGCTGCTGCCCCGTTGCCAACCTGGTGCCCTCTGAAGATGTACCTGGAGGGGGCTCAGGCTCCTTCCCTGCTCACTGGGGGTTGTGGAGTGGGAAGTGCCCAGCACAGGGCATGGCAGGGGTAAGATGGCACACTGGTGATCAGGGTCCCTTAATCCAGGGAGGGATGCACAGTGCAGTGTCCTGGGGCTGCAGGGAAGGAACAGAGCCTGGAGCATTGCCTGGAGCCCACCGGGGCTACCCAGGAGCCCGTTCTTGGCCAGAGCCACCCTGCAAAGAGCCCCAACCCACTGCTCTGCTCTGCTCCCACACTGCTGGCCCCGGGACGCACTGGGGAGCACCTGAGCCAGGAGGGGCCATGCTGGGGTCCTGTGCCACCAAGTGCCAGGGCAGTGCCTCTGCCCATGCCCACACCCCTTCACTCACTCACCACCCCGTCTGAAATCAGATTGTCATCTCTGGCAAATCAGTGAGGCAGGGTGGGCAGCAATAACAGCGCTCCCACCCAGCCCTTGGCTTTAAAATCAGGAGATTTTAAAGATTTGCTGCTTTCCCCCCCCAGTGCTGGTGCTGGTGGCTGGAGCCCAGAGTCCCTGCACACCCCCAGGGCCACTGCCACCTCACCAGCCTCCCATTCACCCATGCCCCCATCCCCGGTGCCCCACCAGTGATGCCACCCAGCACCCACCTGCCCAGCACCAACGTGCCCAGCTCAGCCCAGCGCTGGCTCCAGCCATGGACACTCAGCAGGGTCGGAAGGGGATGAGATGCCCATGCCAATCGCTGTGCTCTGGGAGCCCCACAGCCCCCGTGGTGCTGGCTGGCAACCAGGCAGGGCAGGGGCAGCGCTCAAGTGTGCTCAGCTCCTCCGGCAGAGCCCGTTTGCCTCCCGCAAGGCTCAGCACCCTCGCCAGCCCCCAGAATGCCAGCCCGCTGCGTCACCACCTGGTCCTGCCCCGCGTGGGCGCAGGGCGTTGGACCCGAAAGCACCCGGCTCCCACCTTTGGGGTGCAAAGGCAGCAAAGCCACTTTATCTGGGGGGGCTCAGCCTCTTTCAGTCCATGAGGAGGGTGGTGGGACAGAGGAGCAAGGCCAGGGGTGGCCATTCCTGCTCCTGGGGTGCCACGCTATGCCATCCCCATTGTGTCACCCCCCAGGGCACAGCCCGATGGGACAGGGACCCCAGCATGGCCTGTGGGGTCCTGACATGGCACTGTGTGATATTGGGGTCCCCACCTTTGGTCCCTACAGGCACAGCAGCCCCAGCTGTAACACCAGTCCCACTTGCACCCCCTTACACCACAAGACAGCTCCCACCTGCACCCCGTTACACTGTGGGGTCTGTCCCCCACATCCAGCAGGTCCCCAGAAGCCCCACAGCACTCTGTGCCTCAGGAGGTACCTGGTCCAGCCGGGAAAGAGCTGTAGGAAGGTGTCCAGATCCAGGTGGCTCTTGCAGCAGGGAAGCTCCTTTCCAGCCACAGCCCTCATGCACACCCAGGGTTCGTCTGTGGAGCTGAGTGTGTGTGAGGAGGGGAAGGGTGGTTGGTTCAGTTCCCAGTGACTGGGTGAGTCTGGCAAACAGCTCCTGGAGAGGTTCTTGTCTGTGCACATGCACACACACGCTCGGGTTGAACAACAAAGGCAGGTCAAATCCCACAGGGAGATCAAGTGAGGCAGATTCCTCCACCAGCAAGACCAGCAGCTCCTGCTGGGTGATGTCCTGACCCCCACAAGGGTGGTCTGGGCTCTGCAGACCCAGCAGCCAGACCAGGGTGACAGGGATGGACTCCGGGCTCACACCATCCCCCAGCTATGGGGCCACCACCAGCCACCGCTAAGAATCACAGATTGCACAATTGTAACCCACTTTTTAAATGGTTCTCCTTAGTAATAGTTTTGCAACGGCTCATTGGTATCTCCAGCCTACAGGAACTTGGGGCCACTGCCCTGGCAGTGCTGGTACAGTCGGATGGGACCTTCCCCAAATAGCAGGATGGGAGCAGGGTCCCCACCAAAAGGGACCCTGCCCTGCTGCTGCCTCCAGTCACACCCCTACGGGACCTGGAATGTGTCCCTAAGAGGGATGTCCCTCTCCGAGTCAGCTCCATCCTGCTGGAGCAGCCTGATGCCCCACGGAGCAGCCCCATTTGATGCCTGGCAGGGCAGGAATGTGCTTCTCCTTTCCTGTGGTTCACCTGGTCTTTAGAGTGCCCTGAGGCTGTTCCGGCGTTCTTTGGCACACCCTGGAGCCTCACAGGGAGCTTTGCCAGGGCCACCCCTCCTGTGGGGACACGTCTGAAGAGCCCCTGAGTGCTTGGTGCCCAGAAAGCTTTGTTCCCTGCTCACCCTGCAGACAAGCAGCCACTTGCCCAGAGGTTTTTTGGCTCCAGGTGGTCAAATAAAGCCAGTGAGGCTTTATTTGCCTGGTTGAGGACACACAGGAATGGGAGCCCAGGAGATCCAAAGCAAACAAACCCTTGTGGGAGCTTGGGGTGCAGAATGGGGTGAGCCCAGAGGAGGGAGCAGACACAGGAACCCTCATCCCAGACAAGAGCAAAGCAGGGGCTCCCCCACCTCGGAACTGCCCTGTCCTATCGGCAGGATCAGGAATTTGAGCTATGCTGTTGCAGAGAGCCGGTGTGGCAGGAGCTTGTCAGGAATCTGGGGGCTGTGGCCTTTGAGATGATAAACCCAGCAGAGAGGGAAGTTGTAAAGAACCACCGGCAGTTCTGATTTCTTGTGCAGGCAGCAGCTCCCTGCCCCACGGCCAAACCCTGTGAGGGCCAGGTGAAGAGCAGGGCTGGATCCCCCCTGGGCAGTGTCCTGCCTGCAATTTTGGAATTTCAGGAGAGGCCAGATGGCCGTGGTGAGAAAGTTCAGGTGCTTTTGGCATGGGCAGGTTTCCCTAAGGCAGTTGGGTGGGGAGCGGAAACATCTCATGTTTTTCAGTTTTGCAGTGCTGAGCTGGGTATTTTCCAGCAAAGGGCACATCCCTGTGCCCCCTCTACTATCCCTCTGTCAACTTGTCCAGTGTGGGCACAGGAACAAGGTACCAGTGCAGTTCAGGAGCTCTCAGCCCCTGGGAGCTTCAGGTGTATCCCAGGTTCTTCACCCTGCTACCACCCTGCTCCAGCTCAGCGGGGTGATGGGTGAAAGGCTTCAGTGCCAGATGTGAACCCTGAAACATCCAGTGACCTCCAGAGGCCCAGCCTTGGATCCTCCAGTCAGGAAAAACCCAAGCAGTGGAGCAGGTGGCCACCACACCAGAAGGAAAACCTCGAAGTCTCTTTTAAGGACTCTTAAATGGGGCACTGTAGGAGGCAGGACCCAGCCCTGCCTTTGCTCCCTGGCTGCCAACAGCATCCCAGCTGTCCTGCTCCAGGGCCATATCCCCAGGGATGAGACTCCCCCACAAGCACAGGGGAGTCACGGGATCCTGGGAGTTGGCAGCCAGAGCAGTCACTGGCCCCAGCACACTGGACATAAATCATAGAGTTTTTCCTCAATTCCCAGCAGAGAGGTGGGTTTTGGACAGGGAAGAAACAAGCCCAAGCTGGGAAGGCCAGGCTACCCCTGACCTGCACACATGATCCCCCCCACATCCCTGCCTGGACTGGAGTTAGTGGTGGGTTTCTTTTAAATCCCCTCTGCCCTGAATTCAGAGGTTCCTCTGGGACCCCACAAGAAAATACAGGGGATTCCCTGTATGATGCATCAAAATCTGCAAAATAGTCAACATTTATTTTGACACCCTCCAGTTTATTTGCTTTGCTGACACTTGTCCTGCCTCTGCATACCAGGACATGTCCCAGCCTCCACACCCCCATTTCTGCAGCACCAACAGGGGCAGCTTGGAGGGAAACACATCAGAGAGAAGAAGTTGAATGCTCCTGTTTGTCCAGCCGTTCGCTGCTGATCCCGAGCCTGGATGGTGCAAGACTCCTGGGGCTCTGTGGAGCAGCTGTAGTGTTTGCCCCGAGCGTGACAGAACAGCACAACAACACCCCGCAACTGGATCTGCAGGTCCCTCACAACGGGGCAGCAGCTCCAGCTGCGCTTTGATGTGCAGAAGCGGGACAGGGTGGTTCTTCTGGGGCTCATCTCTGCCCCGATTAGTGCCTGCAGAGGGAACACCTCGGGGTTTCACTCATCGGGGACAGCCTGGAGCAGGAGCGGCCAACCTCGCTCGAAAACAAACAGCCCAGCCCATGCTCTTTAAATCGGGGCAATGGCTCGCACACAAAAGAACAACTTGTGTCCTGTGACGTGAACGGTTTCAGTAAAGAAAACTTTCAGGTGGATAATCCAGCAATGGGAGCGGACAGGAGGAAGGCAGAGACCAGCACAGCTTCACCTAAAGGGAGGTGGAAAGAAAACCTGCCTGTAATTCACCATCTGCCTCTCTCACCCCAAAGGGCTCCAGGCTCACTGGTGTCAGCACAAGGAGCTGCTGTGTGCCCAGAGGGTTCTGGGCTGGTGGTTGGGATCCCCCCAAGGGCTTCTCCACCATCCTCACTCCTGTGGGGTGGCTGGTTCAGGCCCTCCCCTCCCACCCAGCAGTGCTGCAGCCCTACCTGCTTTTGACATCCCTCCAACCCTGCCTGCCCTCAGCATCCCCCCAGCCAAAGCAGTCCCTCTGACTCCCCCTCCAGCACATCCAGCTGGTCCTTTCCCCAGGATGGGCTGTGGGAAGGGGCTCAGCTTTGCCCAAGTGGGTGCTGGTTTGCTGAAGCAGCAGTAGCTGGAACGATCTGTCACCAAGAACAGACCTGATCCTAAAGGACACAGGGATGGTGCTCCCTGTGCTGCTTCCTTTGGGGCAGAGCCAGCGAGTGCTGGTGCTGTCACTGCTTAGGGAAAAAATAATAATCACACCCTTTAAATAAAGCGAAACCAGCAACAGATCGACCTGCATGTTTAATGTTAATGTTGCTTACAAGTGCATCTGCTATGAAATTATTGTTAATTATTCATCCCAGCTAATGCTCGGTGATGGCCTCCAAAAGGACAGTACCGCTCACGTCATGGCCCAACACGACACGTTACAGCAATAAATGAGAGCAGATTCTGCCATTTAATGTTATTGTTTAATCAGTGGTTGGGGTGTTTTCCTCTCCTGCATTCGGCTGTTTTGCTCAGGTGTTTCCCTCTGGCCAGGCAGGATGATCCAGCAGCCCACGGCGGGCGCTGCCTGCCTGGCTGGATCCTCACACCCTCAGTGGCTGCGGCTCCAGGGACCTGCTCTTGTCCCCACTCTGCTAATGAGTGTTATTAATGACGATTGCATCAGTCTGAGATGGCCCTGACACCCACAGTGTGGCTGACATGGGGTAAAGGGTAAGGAGAGGGGTTCCTTGGGGCATCAGGGTATCTGTCCTGCCTGGGACAGGCTCAAAGTCTGGGCACTGCTGCCAGTTCACAGCTGCCACGGAGCTGCTGGTTCCTACCATTCTCAGTCACCACATGTGTCCTACAGCACTTGGTTTGCCCCAAATTCAGCAGGATGGTGTAAAAAGTCTTCCCCAGAACAGAAGTGAGAAGCAGGGAGTCCTCAGGCACAGCCCAGCTCCAAGGTGCTGCCACCCTCAGCGCTCCTGCACCACGGGGATGGAAGAAGAAGAAGAGGATGAAGATGCAGGGCAGGTGAGAGGCTCCTTCTTCCTCCTGGGCAGCTCTAGGAAAGAGCCTCCTCCTCGGACAGCGTGCTGGGGCAGGACGCTGTGGGTGGGATGGTGGCCGTGGGGGGTTTGTAGTCCACCCCATGGAAAACCTGTCCCCCTGTGCCCATGGGCTCGGGGCAGGGGATGGGGCAGTCCTGGCTGTGCCGTCGGCTGTCCCCACCACTGTCCTGCAGGCACTCACGGCACCGCTTGCCCACCAGGTATGTGGCCTCCACAAGGCTCAGCACGATGCAGACACAGGTAGTGGCCACCATGAAGAGGGTGAAGATGTTCTTCTCAGTGGGCCGGGAGATGAAGCAGTCCACCACGTTGGGGCAGGGGCGCAGCTCGCACTTCACCACCCGGGGCAGGGTGTAGTTCCTGTAGAAGCGGTAGAAGATGTAGAGGAAGACCATGTCCACGCCAGCCTTGAAGACGAGGCTGAGCAGGTACGTCCACCACAGCCCACCCCTCTTCTTGCCCGGGTTGGGGTAGATGCGACGACAGCCGTCCCCACCAGCCTTGCGGAGCCTCTGCTCCTTGGCCTCCCGGTATGCCACGTGCATGATGACCAGGAGGGATGGACACGTCACCAGGATGAGCTGCAGGGCCCAGAGGCGGATGTGGGAGACGGGGAAGAAGTGGTCGAAGCAGACATTGGTGCAGCCCGGCTGCCTCGTGTTGCAATCAAAGTCCTTGTGGTCGTCGCTCCAGACCCGCTCGGCCGCCACCACGTAGACCAGCAGGCGGAAGATGAAGACGAGGGAGAGCCAGATGCGGCCAAAAGCTGTGGAGTACTTGTTGACCCCACTGAGGAGCCCCTCGAACACACTCCAGTTCATGGCTCCCTGGTCCCGTTAGCTGGCCTGTGGAGAGGGAAGACACTGTGTCACCAAGGAAGCAGCAGGAGGTCCCCACTGAAGCCTGTGCTCCTGGAACCCTCTCTGATCCATGCTCACACACAGGGACACCACTGACACACAGACCTGGTCCTGGCGATGCGTCCCCACCGAGCACTGTCCCCCACTTTGGGGACACGGGGCAAAGCCTGGCGGTTCTGCCGCAGCCACAGCATCCTCCAGCCACCACGAGCTCTGGCCCACGGCTCAGCCTCCACCCCAGCTCCCGCCTCGTTGCCCAGGTATTTGTTATTAATTTTCCTTACGTTGCCAGGCCTGGCCCGGGCAGACAACAAATAGGAGCAGCCGGGACATGACTCACCCGGCTGCACCGCTGTGTCCTCTCCCATCGCTGGAATCTGCCGTGGCCTCCTCTGCTCTCCCACCCGGGCTGACTGCTCCGTGTCCACGCACTGGAGATGCCACGGCAGGGCAGGGGCAGTGGGTGGGCTGGGTGGGCTGCATGTCCCCAGCAATGCTGAGTTGCTGACCCAGGGCTGGGTGGCCACACCAACCAATTTTCACCAGCCCCAGGCCCCTGTGGGGCTGATTCGACCCTGGTTTGCACCGTGCTGGATAAACACCCCCCGTGTGCCGTGGGGATGTGCGGCTGCATCTGGCACTGATTCTCCTTAAATATTTCACCCATCAGTCAAATAACAAGATTACCCCTCAGTGAGGAGCTCTCAGGGGTGAACATATCCCCTGCTTTTTGCAGCCTGGCCAATGCCCCTGCTCCCAGGGCTGGACACACACACTCGTGGTGCACGTACCTCCCGTGGGAGCCCGTGGCTCCCGTCTCACCGGGTGGATCTTTTGGGACAATGCACCCAAACCCCAGATTCCTCCTCCGTGCACGCTTCCAGTGGCAGCACGGGATGTGCCCATCACCCTGGAGTCAGGTGGGGCAGACGCATCTTCCCCAGCCCCATCCTCCCCTCCCCAGGGCAGGGGGCTGGAGCAGAGAGGGGTCCCCACACCACTTACCACGGGTGTCCCTCGCCGAGGCGGGCGCTGCTGCGGGTCGGTGCTTGCCCAAAGCAGGAACGCATTGCCTGGTGCAAGAGACACCACATGAGTCATTCCCGAGCTCTCAGGAGCGAGGAGGAGATTCCCAGGGGGAAGGGATGAGGCTCGAGGCACATCCCCACGTGTCCCATAAGCTGCCCGATTTCCTGGGGCGAAGGGCGGCCCCAGGATGTGCAAGGTCCGATCCTGCTCCACCACGGGGAAGGGTTGGAGCTCAGGGCTGGCTGCTCTCGGGTGCTGCAGGGATGCTGGGGTGCCCAGTACAACCTGGGGTCCCTCCATCCCTTCCCTGCACCCATCTCCCTTTGCTCCCATGTGGCCCCTGCCAGAGGCACCAGGAGCCACTCAGCCTGTAACACCTCCTTTTATAATACTTTTTTCACTCAAACTTTGCACCATGGCAATAATTTAGCAGAGCCTTTATCCCTCCCCACCCTCTGACAAGTGGGTGGTGGTTGATTATTTTACTGGGAATTAATTAACTGCTTATCTATGCTCCCCTCACTTGCAAGCCGGCACAAGTCTCTTCCCTACCACCCCTCCTTGATGCCAGAACCTGGAGCCCTCCCAAGATGAACCCCCAGCTCAGAGAACCCCCTCTTTGAGGTCTGACCCCTCCATCTCACCGCTCTGGGGTGCAAGAATGTGGGTCAGAGGGGTGGGGGGTCCAAGGAGCAGGTGTGGTTCCAAGGAGAAGGTGTGGGGTGAGGGAGTTCAGGTACTGCTGGAGTCATTTGAGGAGCAAACACAAGTTTCATTTGCAATTCTGCTGGGGTTTAAAAAAAAGAACGCAGAGAAACAAATCTAAACAGCTGTAAAGTAAATTACCAGTGTTTGCGGATGGCTCCAGGGAAGAGTTCTGCAGTTTGAAATCAAACAAGCCCATTTTTATTTTTTTTAACATGCCTGTGTGGTGGCTGTGCAGGGAAAGGGGTTCCCAGGGGTTGTGTCCCCCATGGGCAGGCAAGGAGGACCAAGAGCAGCCCCCATCCACCAGCACCTGGCAGTGGGTAGCGGTGACATTCTGCCCCAGGTACCCCTAATTTTATGGGTGTCTGAAGTGGCTCTTGTGGCTTTCTGGGTTAAAATCCCCCCTTTTGGGGAGCTGCAATGTGTGATGGGTGTTTTCTGCTCCAGGTAGAGTCCCCTCCACCCCTCCACAGGTGAGTCCCCAGTGCTGGGGACACAGAGGTGTATTAATGGCAGCACTTTATCTTCCAGGAACAAGCCCTATTAGTACATTTTCACTACAACATGAAATATTAATAACGCTTTGCATTTATATAGCGTCATTCATCCCGCAGTCACCAGCCAAGCTACTGACATGAATCAAACACCACAGCCAGCTCTGGAGGAGGCAGGTAAACAGGATTAGACCCATTTTCCTGCTGCACAGGGTTTTCCTCAGCTCACTAAGGATGTTTTGGGGGGGAAAGCCCAAACACACACGGCCAGGGGCTGCTGCTGGGAGGCTCTGGCTGGTGCTGGGCTCCCAACTCCTCCAGCTGCTGCAACTGGTATTTGCTGTTCCTGAGACTGTGCTGACGGTGCAGGGAAGGGAGTTAGGAAACCTGTCAGCCCACGGAAAGCCAGGCCCTGACACAACCCCAGGGCTCTGGCAGTGTGAAAGAGCGAGCAGAAACCAGTGGGGAAACAAAGGGCTCTTTTCATCTTATTAAAGAGCCTCGCATTTAAACCCTCCTCCAGCTCCATAGCGCACGATGATTGCGAAGGCTTTTACACACCAGCCCAGCAGGAATCACTCCTGCTGTCGGAGATGCTGCATGCAGATGTGGGTTAGCAGGGTGGGATCCCATTTTTGGTGCTGGATAAAGACAGACAAACAGGTTCTGGGTGAAGTTCCGGAGTGGGTGAGCGGCAGGGAAGGGCTGTTGGCACAGCCCCCTGTCCCCAGCACCATTGTTATTCCAAGAGGAAGGCACCTTGTTTGTTTGCAGATAATTGAAAGAAACCAAACAGATTAGTGAAAATTAAACACACAGAACAGGCTGGTTGTTGGCTCAGCCACCAGGAGAGTGGTGTGAGCATCCCTGGATGCTGGGGCCAAACTGGCTCTGCTGTGCCCAGCTCTGGTACCCACCCTTCCCCAGCCCCACTGTGCTGCCAGCTGCATTTGCCATCCCATGGGATTGTTCAGAAGCTCTTCCATGGAAAATCTGTTTTCAAGGGCTGTCTGGATGAGAGCAGGCAAGCCCTCCCTGGCCCAGCCTGGTCATGGCTGTCTAACATGGCCAGCACACATTAATCTTAAATTTATATGTGAGGCTGCAGGGAGTAACCTCATTCCTAGGGAGACCTTAATTAATGACAGACTCAAACCGCCTCGGTGAGGTGGTTTGCCGCTGAGGAGATAAATCCACACGGTCAGTGGTGGCTGAGGATGGGGATGAGGTTATCAGGCACCTAACTCATGGCAGCTGATGGTGCTGAGCAGAGCAGGGGACAGGCACATCTGTCCTGCCAAACCTTTGTCCACACTGGGAGCAGGGGAGTGGGGCACAGGGGGAGATGCTGCTGTGGCATTTTGCCCCTAAGAAGGCAGAAATAAGAGCCTGTGCAGGTCTGTGCCCCTGCAATGAAGGCAAAGGAAGGATGTGGAGGACAAACCACTAAATTGGAAACGACCATGAGCAGTCCCACAGTCCCAAAACCCAGGCAGGGAGGGGCTGGGGGACTTGGCTGCTCTCCCAGTAGGAGCAGAGTCCAACCCAGCCCTCAGCCCTGCTCACTGCCACCGATGGTCCCTGTAATGCCTGTTTTGGGATGTTTGGCCAAATAGTCACCGAGCAAATGGCATCTTTGCCCTTGCCACTGACCTTGGCGGCATCAAAACTGGTGACACATGGGTCAGAGTCTTTATATCCCATTACCAGTCTCCCGAGTCATGCCTGTCCCCTGGCAAGTTACATTATTTTGAGATGGCAGCTAAATGGGAAAGAGGTCGCGCTCCCAATACGGTGACAATAGGACATGACAGCACTTTTCTGAGTGATTAAGCCTCAGGTGATGTTTGGGCTACAAGACAAGTGGCTGAAGGCTGAAAGGCTTTAATCACCTCGGAGGTGGCATTGCATCCTCTCGCTCCATCCTGCCAGGATGGGCTTCTAGTGCGAAATGGGAGTGATAATAAAAATAATCCAGCCCAGCCTGTGCACCCACCAGTTAGTTATCTGTGCTGCTGTTAATAATCAGCCTGGGCAGCCTGTTGGCCCTCCAAGATTCTTCTGCAATAAATCAGCTCTGATGCCTTAAAATAACTGTCTGGGTCCGCTGGAGCAGACACTAGATGGCATTGTGAGAACACGGTGTGAGGCACAGCCACCTTCCCTGGAACAGTCTGGCAAAACAGAGCAGAAAACTCAGGATGACGGAGCAGAAAATGTCTCAGCTGGGGAGAAGCCACCAGTTCACCTCCATCCCCTCACTCACCAGCTCACCTCCATCCTCACACCCACCAGTTCATCTCCATCCTCATACCCACCAGTTTCCCTCCATCCCCACACCCACCAGTCCATCCCCACACTCACCAGTTCATCTCCATCCCCACACTCACCAGTTCACCTCCAGCCTCTCACCCACCTTGTGAGTGTGGCAGTGGGGCAGAGCTCAGGGTGCTTCTCCTCTTCTCTGAGCTAATAAACTAGTTTATCCCCAAATTATGATTTTTTTCCCCAGTGAGAAGCTGGGGCCAGGATGGAGCTGCCCCGTGGGCTCCCTAAGGCCTGGCTGCCTCTGTCTGCACCAGCCTGGCCATTCAGGGCTTGGTGGGTCCTTCCCTGGCTGGGGTAGGTGCACTTGAGCACCTGCACAAGGGATGGGGATGAGAAGTGGGGATTTAAAGCAAGTTCAAAGCCAAATGTTGCTGCTGCCCCATCCATCCCCTGCTGATTCCAGTATCCTGCCAGCTCCCTTCACACGGACAGGAAGCTTTTCCTCCTGCAGCCTGGGCACGTGTTTCCCACACCTTGATCAACCCCTCCGTCCAGATCAGCCTGTTTGTCCATCTGTCCATCCACCCCTCTGCATCTCCCCTAAGCCTGGATGCATCCATATCCCCGGGGCTGGTGCAGGCAGGTCCCTGCTGGGAGCAGCCCTGGGGATGTTCTCAGTGGAGCAGCAGAGCACACTCACCCTCCCAACACCTGCAGCCCCGCTTGGAGCCAGAAACTGTTTGCAGGCTCCGGGATCAGTTGGGCTCCTTCCCATTCCTCCACCCTCATTCCACTCGTCACAGCCAGTCTCCCCTTCCCCCAAATCACCTCCCGCACCCCACTGAGCCGAGCTGACTTTGTCTCTTAATGCTGCATTGTGCCGGCAGCCCAGGAGCCACAATACAGCTCCTGATTGCAGCTCCCTCCCTTCCAGCCAGCCCCAACCTCGGCTTCTCTGCACTGCTGGCAGCACATGGCACTGCCACAGCCACAGCCCACCCTCTCCTCCCCTCCCAGGGGGACCCTAAAAGCCTCCAGCCCTCTGGAAAGCAGCACAGCTGAACTTCGTGTCACTCTGTTAGTGCAGGGCAGGGCTTTTGGGGTGATTCTACAGGTTTTGGGGTGCACACCTACCCCAGCTCACACCTATCCCGTGGGCCTGGGACTCCCCCTCTGTTCCCCCTGCCCAAGAAGGGCACAGCAGAGGCAAAACTCAAACATGTGAGCCAGAGAGCTCTGCTTTCTTTGGGGATTTCTGCCCCAGCAGCCTGATGTTACAGAGTTCTTCCAAAGACTAAAAACTTGCTTGCAACTGTAAGAAAAATAATACATTAAAAACAACCCATCACCACTCTTGGTTTGCTTGTGCCACTCCTGAGGACTCTGGGCAGCATGACTGAACTCTGAAAAGGGCCCAGACTTGGCTCAAAGCAAGAGATTTCACATCATCGTGTCTTAAAATGTCACCATTTTAATTAGCTCCATCTGAAGCTGGAGTGGGTCTGTCTGGAAACCAGCAAGGAAACTGCTTCACCCCTCTCTCCTTTCAGTTCAGGTTGAGAAATTTGCTGAGGGTGACCTTTTCCCTCTCAGACCCAAAAAAGGTTCCCAATCCACACTGGCATTTCCTAAAAATAGGACAAAATAGCCCCCCAAAAATACCAGCCAGCTGTAGGGATGATGATGTGCTGCATCACGCCAGTGCAGGGAGAAGGACTTCAGCTGTGAGATTCCTGTCCTGGGAGAAGGGATGCTCACAGGATCCCTTTGTGTCAGTTTTCCCCCTTTTATCTCCTTCAGACACTGCTGCCAGGTCCCCTTCATGGAGAAAGGAGCCCCCCAGTTATCTCAGATCGAGGTGTCCCCTGCTCAGTGTTTTCTACAGCACCATTTAAACCTCCATCTCACCCACCCTTTCCATTTCATCTTTTGTACCTGTGAGGCTGCTGGACTCATAACTTACACTCCAGGGTAATTTCTTGCTCTAAAGGACACAGTGAACTCCTTCACAATTTGCCGACCAGCCAAGAGCGCTTCTCCAGGTGGGATATGCTGGGTAATTATTGGATTTTAACTGCTGGACATGGAGGTTTGAGCCCACCTATACTCTGTGTGCGTGTGATAAATTAATGAAAGCAAAGCCAGAGGAAGCACCTGAAAAAACACAGGGAAACAGGAGGCCAGGATGGCCCACCACAGCTGTTGGGCTGGGAAATCACAATGCTGAGGTGTCACAACACCTCCAAGGCCACTGGTCTCCATACTGGGCTGTCTCCACCACAACCCCTAAGAGCAGAAGCCACCAAAAGTCAGGGCCCACGCCAGGGAAGCTCAAAGAAGTGTCCACCATTGCGATGGTTGGGTGCTCTGGAGGGCACAGGGATGCTGGGTTTGGGTCTGCCCTGGTCAGGGGCCCATCGAGCACCTCCTGGGGGAAGGACTGGTGCTACCACCATGCACTTAGAATGGCAGAGCTGCAGTTGGTCTCCTTTGCAGAGCGAGGGAAAGCTCAAGCTAGAGAAATACCTTCCTCAGAGCCTAATAATTCTCCAGCACGTCAGAGGAAGAAGAGCGGGATCAAAAGCATCCTCGCCGCCTCCCCGCTCATTGACGGCGAGCCCGGAGCCTTGGCCTCGCGGCGCTCGGGCTTTGGTGGAGTGTGACACTCATCTGTGGCGTGCCATGCAATTATGGCTCGCAAAAAGAAGGGGCAGATCGCCCCAGGCGTGGGAAGAATGAGAGCCAGCCGCCTTTCATCCACACCCCACCAGCCACCGCCTGCCGCTCGCTATTCTTATCCCTCCTGATCAAGGAGAAGCGTTTCCTCCTCCTGCGATTGAAGCCCAGAGCCCCGACATCGTTTGGGTTGGATCCCGAGCCGGGGATGGAGCCGCCCCGGCCCCACGCTGCGGGCCATGACCCCACAGGGATGGCTTTCAAGCTCCGAGGGCGCCTCGTGGAGATGGGTATTGATATAGAGACACGGGTACAGCTCCGGAGCTCCTCGCACGCCGAGGAAGGTCAGCCTTGGTTCATGCTTGATGTGGGAAACGCCGCAGCTCAGGCGACGGCGGCAGTGGAGGATCCATTCGTGCTCCTGCGTTGGTGCCAAACACAGGTTGCTCCACGGGCAAGAGGAGGAGAGGGGCTCTGGGAGGAACATTTGGTCATTGGGTTTTTAAAAATCCCCTCGTGTTCCCATGGGAGAGACATGGGCCCTTGTTTTCTGCTTGGGCAACTCTGTCCTCAGGTCTAGTCTTCATGAGGAAAAGAAGATCCCACGAGTTATGATGGCAAGTGGCCACTCAGGGTTATGTCCTGCTGCACTGGAAGAGAGTGGAAGTTGCTACCAGCACCATCCATGGGTAGAAAGCAGAGCTGCCTTGGTGGCAAAGAAAAAAGACTCTCCAAGAGCCCGTGTCTATCCCATCCCATCCCATCCCATCCCATCCCATCCCATCCCATCCCATCCCATCCCATCCCATCCCATCGAATCCCTATGGCAAAGGCCAATGGCCAGGCTGGATGGTGTAATGCAAGGTCAGCAAGAGCTTAAGGAAGGTAACTGGGTCCATCTCTATGGAAGTGAAACCAAATCAGCAGAGCTATCCCAGGGACCAAGAACACTGAAGGAGCAACCA
The DNA here is from genome assembly GCA_013396655.1 of Campylorhamphus procurvoides. NCBI lineage: Eukaryota > Metazoa > Chordata > Aves > Passeriformes > Dendrocolaptidae > Campylorhamphus > Campylorhamphus procurvoides. The sequence continues at coordinate 587,172 of WBMV01004051.1, forward strand.
GAGAAACACCAAACTCCCCTGGTGATGATCAAAGATCCCATCTGCTACAAGACTTTGGGCATTGATGACCCTCCCAGGCTGCCTTTGCCACTCTCTGGTTGTAACAAATTGCTCCAGGAACTCATCACCACTGATTCCAAGCTCAATGAGGACTCCTGTGCTGATGGATGAAGCCTCAGGAGCCAAGGCTGTTCTCTCCAGGGTCACACGTGTTTGGTCCTCTTGCTCCCCCACACAGTTAAGGAATTTTGGTGTGTGGCACTGGGGATGCTGAGCTGGAAGGAGAGGAGAGGAGAGCAGCTCAGTCCCCCACCTCAGGGTGGGAATTGCACAGGGCTCCTGGCTGCAGGTTCATGCCTGACTGCAATCAGTGTAACCTTTTAAAATTAATCTACTTTCTCTCCTCTTTTGCACACAAATGCAGTTGCTGAAATTCCTCCATTTCCATGACATTTGGGAAAAAATTCTGCCACAGTGGAATGCTTTACACTGTGGGCATTATTACTCGAGGGGGAAATTAAAACAAAGGTTGTGGGGTGGGTTTTTTTGGTCTACAATATTGGAAAATAAAGGTTCTTTCTCCCTCTGCACTGCTGGAAGTGCAAGCAACAGCCAAGTGGAACAAGCAGAACAGTCAGGATAGCCGGGGGCTGCTCCCAGTGCTCCCAGTCAGAAAAATCCCTGCTAAAAGTTCATGGCCCAAGGTCGGACAGTGAAGAGCTGGGGCAGAAGCTCCTGCCTTCTGCTCTCGCTCCCGATTTCTCAGGATCTGAGGGAAATGGGCAGCGACGGGCGCGGGGCTCTCAATCACCCGCCGCGGGATAGGGGAGGGCGGCTGCGCCCGGCTGATGGATTGGGAAGGAAAAGCTGACAGCCCCGATTTACACATCACTCTGCTTTCTTACTTCAGACACAGAAAGCAGGGTTTCTTCCCTGTTGTCCAAAAGAAAAGGTCCCTCCTGGCCTGCTCCGTCCCCGGGGGCTGAGGGGAAGGCAGGAGGGTGAGAGGGGAGCGAGATGCTGCTCTCTGTTTGTCACAGGGATGGTGCAGGATTGGGATGCAAAGGGACACCTTTCAGGCAGTTTGTTCCCACGGACACAGCTGTAAAACAAACAACCGAAGGGAGGGAGGCCTTTCTTCACCCACGGAAAGGGTGGGAGATGCCTCCTCTATCAGAGATAAACATGAACACCCTGACACAGTAGACTTTCCGTGCTTCAGGACAGCAGCCAGACCTTCAGGGGAGAGGAGGGGAAGGGTTTACACAGCTAATTCAGGCTTTAAACAGCTAATTCAGGCTTTGGACTCATCTCAGGCTCTCTGGGTGCAGAAAGGGTGTCCCCACTGCACACCTTCCATCCAGAGGTCCCCATGGGTGCTCTCCAGCTGTGCTATTCGCAGTGTCCCTGCCTGGAACAACCCCTCTCCCACCTCTGTCAGACCCACCAGGGACCTGCCACCCCTGGAAACATCTCTCTGTGCACACCCTCCTGTTTCTGTGCGTTTAAGGATGCAGGTGTTTGGGCAGAAGACATGGCCAGGGCAGCAGGACCCTCATGGACCACAGACCTGAGAGGAGGATGGAAAGGGCAGGGCGGGACAGCGGTGCCAGGGTGAGGAGTTTCCAGTCTCACACTGATGCTCCTCGGTCCCCTGGTATGTGCAAGATGGTGCCACTGCCCACACAGCCCTTCAGCCACCCCTCGCTCCCGACGTTCCTGGCCTGGATTTCCTGGAACAAACCCAGCAGCCTCCTCCTTCTCTTTCCCAGGCTATTTTTATCCTCCTCCCAATGACAGATTGAGGGCTTCCAAACCCAGCCCTGTGAACTCTCTCCTGCTTCCCCGCCATGGAAATTACTGCGCAGTGGTTCAAAATGGGAGAGCAATTTGCAAAACAAATAAGTCTCCGATTAGCTAACGAGCATCAGGCTGACCTTACAGGGACCCCTTCATTAGGAGACACTGAGCACCGATTAACTGCACCGGGATGGAGGGAGCCACTTCATACCGGTTTAATGAATTAAATATATGCTCCTATTTGGCTTGTAATGTTCAAAAAACCGTTAAGTACAGTAATTGTCACATTCCCGAAGTCAGTCATCTCCCTACCTTGCAGCTCAGCTCAACTTTCCCCTTCCCACCACCAAAGTTTAATTTGTTAATGCTCTTCTGGTTGTCACAGTGTTTCCCTCCATTAACACCAGCCCATCAAAGTGTCCTGCTCAGGGAGCTCGGCTTTGGTCTCCTCCAGATCTCCTCCCACTCTCCCAGGGTATTCCAGCACGTGGAAGATGCTCCATATCCTGTCCTGGCCATTACCTCCTTCTGGGGCTGTATCTTCTCCTCTTCTGTTCCTCCTTGTCCTACAGGACAAGAGGGAATGGCCTCAAGCTGTGCCAGGGAGGGTCAGGTTGGACATGAGGAGGAATTTCTGCATGGAAAGGGTGGTCAGACATTGGAAGGGGCTGCCAAGGAAGGTTTGGAGTGCCCAGCCCTGGAGGTGTCCAAGGAATGACTGGACATGTCTCTCAGTACTCTGGGCTGGGGGACAAGGTGGGCATTGGGCACAGCTTGGGCTTGATAGTCTGGGAGGTTTTTCCCAACCTGAATGATTCTCTTGGAAAAAAGAGACAGAAAGGGAAAAACTAACAGCAAGGAAACAGTGGAGGAATTGAATGACTGATCATCCTGGCCATGGGATTGTCCTGAAACTCTTCCTGCTGCCCATGAGGCTGCAAACCTCACACCTTTTGTTGATGTGCCTCTGACTGGTGTGTAATTTAATTACTGCACGCTTAAAAGATTAAATCCATGATTAAAAGAATTTATATGGATTAGTGCAGGATGATTTTAAATCGCTGCCAGCTCACGGCACAGCAAACCCACAACCTGCAGCAAGAGCAGCAATGGTGGGGAGGGCTGGGTGGCCACCCTGGCCCTGCTCACTGTGCCAGGAGAGCCAGACATGGGAGCCCTTCCTGGCACTGCCAGTTCCATGCCAGGGGCAGCACAGGCACTGCCACAGAGATGGGAGGGTGTCACCACCCCAGCACGCTCCTCTCCTGATCCATCACTCCATCACACACATCTCTGCTTGAAACATTCCTCCCTTAGTCCCAAGATGTGAATTTTAAGCCCTTTTTAAGCCAATCTGTTACTTTTCTTAAGTCACTTATTAGATGTCGTTTTATGGGGGAAAGAAGGAAGCAGGATGGGAGGAAAAGTAAAGCATGCAAACTGGGAAGGCTTATGGAATCAACTGGTTTAAATCAAATTCCCAGGCCTCCAGCTAAAGCTGCGCCCCAGAAAGCTTTATTGTTTCCCTCTCCAGGGTGAAAAGGAGAATGGGAAATTCATTTTTCTGTGCTGGGAGGGGAAGGGAGGATCATGGGCAGCATTTTCATTGAATTGCTTCTTCCAAATTCACAAATCTTTGTCCCTTTATTCGAGCAGCTGCCTCACCTGCCTGCTGTGATCACCCCCAAACTGGGCAGGGATGGAGACCGATTGGGTCCAGGGCTTAAACCAACATCTCTGGGAATATCCTGGAGTAGTGACCAGCGTGGCCACCTCGCCCCCCTCACCTGCCACCACAGTGACAGCCAAGGCTGGCACTCGGGGCTGTCCCTGCTCCCGGGACTGTGGGCACACATCGACCCTGGCACATCCCCGACAGTGGGACAAGGTTTGAGACTCCAGCCAGGAACACTCACCCAGCCATCTGCTACCAGCACGGCCATGCAGGGACACAGAGAACCCCTTCCCCACCTCCATCCCCCTGCACTGGGATGTATCCAGGGTTTCCATGTGCAGGATGGCAGCACAACACCGGGCCCACTGCAATCTGTTTGATTTGAAATATTAGCGGAGAGATTAGAAACAGTGCTCATGATTTTGTGATGCATATGGTAATTAAAGTGTTACATTGCAATTATGATGTAATTAAACTGTGGGATGCTCTTCAAGATGCAATTGCCACTCATTTGCATAACTGACGGATTTGCTTATTATCACCCTTTTAATATATGTATTAAAAAGAGCATCAAGAGCGTTGGCTACGGAAGCAGCACTCAGTCTTCCTCCAGCACTGCAGGGCCTGGGCTGCTGCTTCCCAGCTCTGAGTGCTGCTGATTCCTTCCCTGCTGGGGCTCCCCCCACCAGCACTTGGGAGTGGCCCTGCTGACCACCAGCCCCCTAAATTCCAGCCCCTGGGGAGCATCCCAGGTGGAGCAGATATACCTCATGCACTCTCCAGCATCTCCCTGGGTCCCCCTCAGGCAGCCCCTCTGCACAAAACACTGTCAAACTCCATATCTGCCACGCTCTTCTTCCAGAGGAAAAGGTTTTCCCCTATTCCAGCCTCCCTAAGCCAGTTCTTGGTTATTCATCCTTTCAAGGATGCTGTTTAGGGGTCTCTGCCTGGAAACCCACCAACTCTGACCTTTTCAAGCAATTAATGCCAATCCCTAGAGCTGCTCTACCCACCAACTGTGCCCATCTGGCCTGGCACAGCCACCTAAAGGCACTTGATCTGTGCCACAGTTCCTCATTCATAAGGGCCTTCCTGGATCTGTAGATTCTTTCTTACAGGTACTGAAAAAAGTCACTTCATAAAATAAGGGAGAGAAAATCTTCACTGAAAGCCAAATCCTGTGGCTGGACTTTGCTTTTATCCTGAGCAGGCCATGCCTTAAAACATCCCTGACAGCTGGTAATGCCTCAATCTGCCTCGCTGAAGAGCGCACAAGAAAAGGGAAAAGGACTTTTCAAATGGTTCCTTTTATCTGCTGCTTTAACCTGCACTGAGAAACATGAGATTCCTGAAAGACATGATGTCTGGTGTTCTGCAGGAATGGGATGATCAGGAAAATAGTGGTGCTGCTTGGGGGGGATGATGGGCAGGTCTCTGTGGGATGTTTCATCCCCTGTCCGGTGAGACCACAGGGGACAAGTCCAGGTTTAGCATCCCACAGACAGGACATGGAGCAATCCCACCATCCAACCTTCAAGGTCTTGAGGGAAAAGTCTGCTGCTTCCCAACCGTGCTGTTGGTACAGTGGCCCTGGGAGGTGACAGGTGATGGAAGTCTCCAACAATGAGGTCAAACAGCAGCTCATAAATCGCCGGCCCCCTGTGAGCCACCATCTCCGAGCAAAATACATTTACAGTCATTTAGAGGAAAAGCTTTTTCCCTTCTCTCTGAGCTACAACAGATCTGTGATAGGGCTTTTCAAACTCCAGCATCCCCCTGGCAGCCTGTGTTAGGCCTGGAGGTGGAAATAAATGATTCCTCACGAGATTAAGAGATATGTGTGACAGCTGAGAAGGGCTGTGCCCGCATCCGAGGGAGTGCTGAGCACGAACCAGGCTGTAAACCACTGGTGCCTGGAGGGCACCCACGGAGCTTCCTCACCCTGGGGGCCCCATTCTGGGAAGCTGGGCCCCCAAAAGGAGCCCTGAGCATCCTGCAACACCCTCCCTTCCCCTACTCATTTTGGTTTAGTTGGGAAGCTGCAGACACTTGCTAATTAAAATTGATGTCGTGTTCACTGGAGCCCAATTCCGCATCGAGCTCCTGTTGCTTCCATCTCCACGAGAGCAGGTCTGCCATATTTAGCCAACTTTTAAACTCATTAGCAGAAGCAGATGCTTAGATCTGCAGTCCCTAATGACTGTAAATGAGAGTATTAGTTTATTGACTGGTGGCCTAATTGTTGCCACCACAACCACAAGCGGCAGCTTCAAGCCCAAGCACTCTCTGTGCTGAAGGACACCCGTCCAGGGGGGGACAGGGACAGGGAGATGATGATGCTGCTGAGGCAGGAGCCAGCTGGTGGGATGGGCCATCCAGCAGCCCCCGTGGTCTGACCCTCATGCAGATCTCCAAATTACTCCAGCATATGAACAGTGACCCTGAAGTTAATTAAATTACACTTTCCCCAACAGAGGTCAAAGCCTCGGAGTGTGTGTTGACGGGTGACCTTTTGCAGGGTGGCTTGACTTACCCGTGCTCTCTGCATGGTAATGAAGAGACTGTTGGGGAACAGCAGTGTGTGCTGTCCCTCCTTCCCTCCTCCCTTGGTTGTCCATGAATATGTAAATAAATGGAAGGAGCTTGGTCCCTGTGCAGCCCTGCAGTGGTGGGGAGATGTGTCTGGGAGACCTTCAGCCCTGCTCCTGCACCAGCCCTGATGGACAGTCCAGAGTGATCAATTGTGGCTCTGCTTCAATGAAAGCATCCACAACCTGCCCTGACCCAGATGGGCACGAACAGCCCCAAAATGAAGAGTTCTGGAGCATGTGCCTGAATGGCTCATGGAGCAGGGACAGACTGAAGCCAAGGGAAGACATTGGGATGCTGTTGGGAAGACAAGATGCATCATTGGCAGAGCCTTTTTTGGCCAGTATCTTATTGGGAATGAGACCAAGATGTGCCACACAGAGCCTGTGGGAGCTGCTGCATCCTGGACCTGAACCCCCACATCTCACAGGGCATCGTGTCTATCCAGCAGACTTTGGGGAAGAGAAACAGCCATGGAGAAAGTAGTTTCTGCCTTAAGGGATTGGTTAATGTTGCTCCAACACCTAAAACACAACAGAAAAAAACAGATTTACAAGAGGATTTAAGAGGCATCAAGCTGCCTGGATACCAGATCCTGTAACTACCCAAAAAGTAATTATAAAAGCAAGAAATCTGTCTTGGCTAAGCAGGTGGATGGGAAATTGGAAATCCATTTGTGAGAGACCTTCTGCTTTCTAACAAGGCTGGTTACAGCTCACCCCTGTTCTCTCCTGCTCCCAGCACTCCTGCCTGTCCTGGAGGAGGATGGAGTGGTGTTTCTTGGTGTTCCCAGCATTGTGGTGTTTGCTCCCGTTGGTGCATCTCAAGGACTTGTAATTATGAGCACAGGAGCCTTTTGCTGCTGTAATTGTTCCTGTGTGGCCTGGGAGGAGATGGGTTGTGCTGGGAGCGAGAGAGATTTTGCTGGAGCATGAAAAGAAAAGCCATTTAGTTTAGGTAACAGCTCTGGAGCTCTAGGGGTCAACAAAGAGAACTCCAGCAAAATAGTTTCCAAGGCAGGATAGTCTGGAGACAGAGGAGGGAAAAAGGACCAAGAAAATGCATTAATTAGTTGTCCAGTTTCCCCTCTCCCAGTCTGTCTGCTCCTTTTTAGCCACAAAATGGGAACCACGGAGCAGAACTTGCAGTGACACCGCTGGCAGAGTCACAGAGCAGGAAGAGAACAGGGGCTCTGTAGTGGGAGGGAAAATAGAGCCATGAGAATGTGATAGCAACAGTGAGTTTGAACTGCTGGAAGCTGCAAGAAGGGCTGGGAGCTGAAATCAGCAGGAAAATCCTGGTGGCAGCAACGCCCTGGCTTGGCAAGTCTTTCCCAGGGCAGTGGGCACAGCCCCAAGGCTGATGGAGCTCAAGGAGTGTTTGGACAACGTTCTGAGGGACAGGGTGGGATGGTTGGGGTGTCTGTGCAGGGCAAAGAGTGGAACTGGATGGTCCTTGTGGGGTCTCCCAGCTCAGCATATTCTGTGACTCTGTGACCTGTCCTGCTCAAGCCACAAACAGACCCACTGGCTCCTTCTCCCTCAGTCACTCAGGACACTTCCATTCGGGATCCCTCCCTTGCAGGTGATATTTCTTGGTTACCAGCAGCCTCACAATTCTGCATTTCCGTGTTTTTGACAAGATAAAGGGCAGGCTGGAGCTCTCCCTGTGTAAATCGGCTCATTAATGCTGTGTATGAAGGGCTTTGGTGCTGAGATCCAGCCAGGGAACGCAGACAGATGCACCTGAAATATCCATCACTGTGGAATTACAGCAGCACCGTCCCGTGTGATGGGCTGAGACATCGAGGAGGATGAGGGAGGTGTGGATCCTACAGCAAGGGGTGACATTGACCCAGAAGATTTTTTCTTCTTTGTGTTTTCTTTTCACCTCTCCGCAGCACCGTGCAGCGATTGTGTTTCTCAAAGGCAAATTCCCAGATCCAAAGAAAGGAGTTGCTAAACATTTACCACAACTTGCCTGGAGGTATCTAAAATACAAGAGGAAACCTCTCGTCCCCTGCCTCCCACCGCACCCTACCCTGAATCTGAGAGGAAGTCATTTGAGTGATCTTAGCAGAATCAGAACAAGCATTTACTGGTCTTTAAGGACCCATAAACCACTTCAGCAGTTTGCTGGTTTAAATCTGACTATCTTCTACATTAGCCATTTAAATTAAAACATTTATAATGAATTGGACAAATCATTTCCTCTCCCCCCACTCTGTGGACTGGGAGTAAAGTCTTCAGTAAATTTTAGTCTCCTAAGCCCCAGGGGTATCCATTTCCTTGATAGGGCTGGTTTTCCTGTGGGGTGGGAAGAAAAGGCAGGCAGAGAGTGGTTTTAACTGGAGAAATCAATTGATGGGAAAGACAAAAGGGGACATGAGAAAAGCACTGGGAGCCTTCCTGACAGCTACCAAGGAATTCCATAATGGAGAGGACCAAGAGCACGGGGGCTCTGGCAGCTCCTGTGCTGGCTGGTGAGAGCAGTGTCCAGGCTAGCAGGGGATGAGCAGAGGGACCAGAAGCCAGGAGGGACATCTCTGCTGTGTGTGGGTGACACACGTGGCTCAGGAGCGTCCCAGGAATGGCCACTCTCGGCTGGGCTGCTGCAGAGGCTCAGGAAGAGCCGTGGTCTTCGCAGAAAATACAGTTTATTTTGATGCCCTGGAAATGCCTTTGTCAGCAGATCTATTCTTTCATTGTGAAAAAGGCTATTAGCTTCTGCTTTCTACTTCTATGGGAATTTATTCCTCCATCAGATCTTCAATATAAAAGTGCTTCCCTTACGGAGATTGATACCGTGTGTATGAAAAGCTCCGAGCGCCTCTGGGCAAGGCAGTCCCTTCCCTTAGGAGGCATGAAGGATGGCTTTGAGAGCAAAGCACTGAACAGCTCCAGCAGATAAAATCTCAATTCCAAGGACTGCTGTGACATCCTGGTGACCTTGGGCTGTCACTGAGGCACCCGTGCAGTGCAGGACGTGCTGAGCTTTGGGCAGGAGAGCAGGTGCTGGGCATTGCTGGGACCTCACCCCACGCCCGCCCTGCAGGGAACGTGCCTGGTGCTGGTGAAGCTTTCCAGCCCCATCCTCTACCTCTCAAAGGCCCAAATGTGGGGTCCACAACTGGTCCCAGGCAGCGTTGGAGGGGAAGGGCACAGAGGACAGGAGGCTGTGCCCAGCTGAGCCCTGAGCAGGGCTCTGCACAGAGCTGATGTGGTGCTGTGACTTCAGCTCCAAGCAAGCCAGATCAGTCCCTCTCTCTGCTCAATCAGCTAACCAGGAGGTAATGCCACTCTGTTTGACAGATTCGGTCCCTTTGCTCACAACCCAAGTAGCAACACCCCTTGAAGTACCCACATGCCCCTCTGGACACGCTGGGCTGCCTGGCACTGCTCCACTGTCGAAGCATGAACAGCAACAGGAGGAGAAATGTGCTCAACCAGCNTTCTCTCTGACAAGAAGGCAGTGCTGGTGTGAACACCAACACCAACCCCTTCCCTCCCTCCCCAGTGGAACCCCCCCACTCCTGCCCCCAGACCCCCTCGCTGCTGCCCATCTCCCCTCTATACCCAGCCCCAGCCCTCACACTCCAGAGCAGTGGCCTCACAGTGCTCTGGCTCCCAAAACAAAATCCAGGGCCAGATTAAAATAATAAATAATAATAATAATAATCATCTGTCGGGGCCACTCCAGCCCCACATTGCCATGGTAACCGCCTGCTGGCAGCGATGAGGGAAAGGGTTTCCTTGGGACAGAAGTGAATCCTTCCAACACAACCCCAGTGTGGAGAAGGGCTGGCACGCAGGGAGAGGGTGACAGGGACAGCTGGTGACAGGATCCAGCCCTGAGTGGCTGTCTGTGCATGCTGTGGAGGGACACAACCACCAACAGCCACAGCAGAGCACTCCAGTGACAGCCCTGACACCCACAAGTGACACTGCCTGGCACAGAGGCTTCTTTAAGGCCAAGTGACAGAATAAATTCTCACCAGCAAAGAGCCATCATGTTGCTTTTAATTATCGGGAAAGGTCCTGAAGCATCACAGGCTGTTTAACTTGGGCTGATGGAATGCATTTGTCATGATTCCTTGGGTTTTTTTTTCCTCTCCTGGATGCTTTTTCTCCAAACAAACCAGCTGGAGATCCAAACCCTGCAGGGACAGAGGGTGGGCAGGGTGAGCCAACCCTGCCCATCCCACAGCTGGGGNCCCCCTTGAAGTACCCACATGCCCCTCTGGACACGCTGGGCTGCCTGGCACTGCTCCACTGTCGAAGCATGAACAGCAACAGGAGGAGAAATGTGCTCAACCAGCTGCATGAGTGTCCTACGTGCACAGGGAGAAAGTTCTGTCACAGTCAGAGGCTGGGTGGAGGGGTCCACTCCTGCCTTCAAAGGGCTTTGGTGTCCCCCCATGCCACACTGGGCTGGGGTGACATCCAGGCAGTGCCAGCACAGGCCCCCTCGAGCACCCAGAGGTCAGCCCAGTCCCATCCCTGCCCACCCAGCCTNTCATCTGTCGGGGCCACTCCAGCCCCACATTGCCATGGTAACCGCCTGCTGGCAGCGATGAGGGAAAGGGTTTCCTTGGGACAGAAGTGAATCCTTCCAACACAACCCCAGTGTGGAGAAGGGCTGGCACGCAGGGAGAGGGTGACAGGGACAGCTGGTGACAGGATCCAGCCCTGAGTGGCTGTCTGTGCATGCTGTGGAGGGACACAACCACCAACAGCCACAGCAGAGCACTCCAGTGACAGCCCTGACACCCACAAGTGACACTGCCTGGCACAGAGGCTTCTTTAAGGCCAAGTGACAGAATAAATTCTCACCAGCAAAGAGCCATCATGTTGCTTTTAATTATCGGGAAAGGTCCTGAAGCATCACAGGCTGTTTAACTTGGGCTGATGGAATGCATTTGTCATGATTCCTTGGGTTTTTTTTTCCTCTCCTGGATGCTTTTTCTCCAAACAAACCAGCTGGAGATCCAAACCCTGCAGGGACAGAGGGTGGGCAGGGTGAGCCAACCCTGCCCATCCCACAGCTGGGGCTGTGGCTCTGCCTGCATGTCCTGCTGCTGAGCCAGGACTTGGGACAACCCTGGGGTGGGGAACGTGACAAAAAACACTAAGGGGGAACTTCTCCTGCCTGCTGGGACTGTGCCTCTCCAAGAGCATGGGGACTATGGTCATGTCCAGGTAGAGCAGGTGGATCATTGTCAGGGGTTTTGGGGCTCAGGATTTAATTCTCAGGCAGTTCCACTCCTTTAGTTCCAGCAGAACAATGAAGGCTCCAGTCCCAGCTCTCCTCTGTCCTGATAACACCCAAGCCCACGGACATCCCCCCAAATCCCAACCCCAGGATGGATTTTGCTGCCCACAAAGACCCAGCGAGAGCTGCAAGCTCCAGCCCACATTTACCCCTTCCTTTTGGTGGAAGCTGGGTCCCTGACACCCAGACGACAGCCCTGCCTATAAATCATATTTTGCCCAGATTTAGAGGAGAAAGGAGCTATTATGAGAAATAGATCAGAAGTGACACAGCTCATTATTGCGAGGTGAGTCCGAGCTGCAGACAAGGGCAAAGTTAATAGAAAACGTATCCAATCCACAATGGTAACTTTAATTGTTACCACTAATGAAGCCTATTTAGGATGGATTATGTATCTGGCACTTCAGATGCAGCCCTCAATTCATCTTCCCTGTCACATGTCGCATCGCATCAGATCCAGAGGCAGAAGGAGAGTTTTCCCCCTTCCGCTGAACAACTGGGGTTGAAAAATGAATTGTGTGCAATCCATCAGTGGAGATGCCCAGCTGGCCAGGGCAGGACTTGTGGAGGTGCCCATGGGGGTAACTCATCCAGCCAGCATGGCCAGGAGCTGCTGAAGGACCAGTTGCTGCAGCACCAGCATTGCAGGACCTACTTAAAGGCAACCACCCCCTCCACCTGTCTGGGGTCACCTTCCCTACACTATTTCCAGGTCTTGAGGTGGCTGCTCAGGGTCCCAGAGGTGACAGGAGGCTGTGACTCTGCCCTGGTCCAGCCCCCTCCTCCCAGCCAGTTTGCCAGGCACACTTCAGGAATTAAGGACAAATTGTAATTACTTTTCTCGGTAACAAAACCTTTGGAGGAAAGGGCTGATGATAGATTTCAGACTTTATCAGAGCTGACAAAGAGCATTACTCACACTGCACGGGAGCTGGCACCTCGGCAGACAGGGAGGTCTGTGGTCACCATCCCCGGGGGCACCAACAGACACCAGGATTTTTTTCCCCCCTTAATATGGGAATTAAGCACATTGTCTTGTTGAGTTCCCTCGGCCCTGCAGGTGAGTCTGGCCCTGTTTGCCAAACTGTTGTTGGGAAGGTCACAGCAACCCAAATACTGGAGAAAGGGAACTGTAAAGCAGGAAGAGCACCCAGGGCTTTGGTGTTGAACAACTCGTGGTAACTCATGGCACTGCTTGGCCATGGTCAGGCCAACCCTTGGCAAAGGAGCTGCTGTTCCCTGGGCCAGGGATTTTCCTTTTGCTGCCACATCCCTGGTGACTCCCAGGAATCAGCAGCAAGATCCCCCTGGATGTGGACAATGTCACTATAACCTGTTCTAAAAGGTGACCAGCCCCCAGCTCCTGTTTCCTGGGTCTGCACCAGCCCATCAAATGTGAGCAACTCGCTCCTATTTAGTCTCGGTTTAGCTGGACAGAGTCGCTCATTAGCATGAGTTTGCCATGAATTAATTACTGCTGCAGCCTCCCCCGAGCAGGGAGCCGGCAGTGACCTCCCTCAAATGGGATCATTCTCCCTTTTGTCCCCATTTTCCCTCCTCAGCAGCGCTGTGAAATGGGCAGTGAATACCTTCTCAGTGCACTCGGGATTTCCTGCAAGGCAAAGCAGGGCAGAGGAATTCACTGTGGGGAGGATGACTCGGTGTCCAGGTGGGTGCCACAGCCCTGAGGAGTTACCCCATTGCCCTTCAGCAGGGCACAACCTGGCTGGAGTAGTGGCAGCTGGCACAGGGAGCTGGCACCCCAAGGACCCCCACATCACCCCCCCTTTCCCAGTATGAGTGTGGGGAAGGTGCACTGAACCTCCCACGCTGTGTTGGAAGCCAAGCATCCCGTTGTCCTCCAGCTTTCCTCACCCTGAAAACTGAAGCCAAGTGACTAATGGGAGCCATGGGGAGTCTGAGATGGATGGATCTGTGTCATCTTCCAGCCGTTGTATCCATCATACCACTCTCTTTTATGACTGTGTCCCTTTAAATAAAGCTCCTTGCTTTTCACTGGGGAGGGAATAGGAGAAAAAAAATCGATTAGACAGAAAAGGAGTTGAGGGGGGAAAAGGATAATTATGTCCCAGAAAAATTAGGGAAAAGAAAAATGATGTAAAAAAATTACTTCTTATATAAAAGGGTATTTTATAATAGACCTTTAAAGCATTCCATCAAGTGAAACCAACACATTTACTTGAAGTGTTAAAGAGGAACCTTCAATCAATCAGAGAACTTCATTTTTACACTGTAATGAATTCAATTGACCTCTGTGTTGCAAAGATACAGCATTGAGGCACAGGGGGGGCCCTCTCTGAGACACCCCCTTAGCACTGGGGTGCAGATGGAGATGCCCCTGGAGCTGTGGGAGCTGCAGCCCTACCCTGGGGCTCTGGATTTAGGGACACTGTGGATGTGGCCCTTGGGGAAGGGGTTGGTCACCACACCAAGAACAGACATCACTGGAAACTTGCTGGGAAAGGGACGTTCTGTGTGAAATCCTGAGATTAAACCTCTGCTCTCAAAGCAATTATCATCAGCTAATGTGAGCTGGGAAATGGCCTCTCCCTTCCCACTGATTGGAATCCCTTTTTGTCCCCCCAAGTTGCAAATGGAAGAGCAGTCACTTGGTAAGTCATGAAACTCGGAGATGAAGTTTGTGGCTTGGGATTCCCCACCCACAAGCATTTCAGTTCCATTGTAAGCCAACCTGGAGCCAGAGGGATTTTTGGACATGGCTTAAGGATGGAAGGACCTTGGAACTCCAAGTTGTTGAGGGGGCACAGGTCCATCTCTCCTACATCAGCAGAGCACCCAGGTAAGAACCAAGGGCAGGTGAGGTGCCCCATTTTCCATGCCAGGTCCTTAAATCACCCAGTGACATCGAACAGAACCCCACCATCAGCCACCGACCAGACTGGTCCCAGTCCTGAAGTGGCTCTGGGAGCCCCAAACACCCAAACTCTGCTGCTCCAAGGGGGGACCTGCAGCCCCCAGCCCCCCACCAGGCTTTGCTCTCATCTCCTGGATAAGTACTGAGAAAAGAGTGGCTAAAAATACAGAAAAAGCATCTCTTTCTGAGGGAAGAATCCCTTGAATCGCACCCGGGCTAATTAACATTTATACAAAGTGCACTCATCACAAACATACATTAACCTTTGAGGCATATATAAGAGCAATTGGAAAATATATAATGAGAGCAGAGAGAACGCAGAGCACTAGACCTCCCCACTGAAAATGCCACCGTGGCCTCCTCTTGCATGAATTTTGAAGCAGTTTCCCCTCAATTATCTGTTTTTCAGTGCTCCCAAAGCAGGTCCTTGACACCTCTCAGCTCCCCCTTCCCTGGTCAGAGCTGGGGGAATCGCCCACCCTGCACCTGATGCTGCCCAAGGCTCTTCATCCCTGTACTCCTGCTCCTCTGTTCTCCATCCCTGAGAAACAGGGATCTCTTCTCATGGTGAGCCCAGAGAAAAAGGAAGGATTTCGTCCAAGATTTAAATTAAAACAGCAATCAATATCACTCCTAAAAGCAGAGAAGAGCAGCCATGGCGCTGAGATGTCCTTAATGATTCCAGTCAAAGTCATTAGCAAAGTTAGTTCTGTGGCTTTTATTTTTTAATAGGGAATGGTGAGAGAGCCCCAGCATCCTCAAGGAAACACTAAAGACATCTGGGAAGCACTCAGGCTGGAAAGATAAGATGTGGAGCTGATCTCTACGTGCCAGTTGGGCCGGGAGGGGAAAAGGGAGGAGGAAAAGAAAACTTCAGAGAGAAAAATTCTGTTTTTCTTGACACCACTTAACCTGTGTGGTAAGGAAATGAGTGAGTGGCCAATGCCTTACCTCATTTAACAGGAAATTAAAGATGATCAATATGTGCTCCTCAGCCTCCTCTGCCCCCACCTCGTTACTCACTGGCACCTTCTCCCACAGGCCATTAACACAGGGACGTGGCAAAGCCAAAGGGATGGATGGATATTCCAAGCTGCCAGTTCAGAGAGCAGAACTAATGCTGTCCTGTGAGGCAAGGCATGGAACTCAGTGCTCCAAACAGCCTATATATGTAGGGTTTGGGTTTTAGGTATAGTATCTAGCCTTTATATATGGCAAATATATATATTTATACACACACACACATATACAGGCACCCTTGGGGAGGTTCAGGGCTCTTTTGAAGGGGCACTGCTCCCCCACAGGCTGGACCTCAGGGAGGGCACAAGGGCCAGCTCTTCTATCCCAAACCTGCTGCCGAGCCCAGCACAGGGTCAGGGAAGGAGGAGAGGGATTAATTCAAGAGCCATCACCAAACCCAGGGCTTTTGTTTGCTCAGCCATCAAGCAGCACTTTGATTTCAGTCCTGTGCAACTCCCCATAAATCCTCCCCAAGCCAACAAAAGCCAGAGCCATTTAACCACACGAGGCTTCCCAGAGAAACAAGGAGCAATTCCACTTCTCGGGAGTTGGGGTGGGACCCATCACGTCTGCAGGCTGGTGCCAGTAATCACAGTTAATTTTCCAAAGTCTGGATGACATATAGGGAAGATTTAGATGTTCTAATTACTCTGCTGAATACCAGGGGTGCTGCTGATGAGGGAGGCAGGCACATGCACATCCACACACACACACACACACTTGGAGCCAATTAAGAAAGAAAAACAGCAGCAAGGAGGCTGCAGGCTCACAAATAATAATTAAAAAAGGAGGTCTATGCTGGCACACCCCTCACTGTAAAACACAGCGACCACAGACAAGCTGGAAGATTTCTGCTGGTCAGTGCTCAGCAGCAAGACCCAGCACGGGGCAGGGGAGGATTCAAGCCTCCAGTCAAGTAATAAAGCTTAATTTTCAGCTAATTTCAGCATGGTACCCAACAGCATCATGCACTGGCTACCCCATCCAGCAAGGACCAGGAGCCATGACCTGATGCTGCTGATCAGTAAAATCCTTCCTTTCCAGCCCAGTTTTCTGAGCTCTCAGGCAGCACTGGGGACAGGGCTGAACCACACAAAAATGCCCCTCCATACCAACTGAGGACCTTGACAACTCCACTAAAATCCCCATCTGATGCTTTGTGTGGTTCTGGGTCTCTCTTTTCCCAATAGAATCTCCATACCCTCCCAGGCCACTCCTGAGCCAACATGCTCCTGCCCACCAACCTCATGAGCACAGCAAAGAAATTCTCCTCCCTGCAGCAGCCTCATTAGGTACCCATGGAAGGACTTCTTTGCTTGCCATTAGAGCCCTGAACCAGCTGGAAATTCTGGTTTCATCACAACCTTTTCTCCTCACCCACCCGTGGGCTCAATAGAGAGCTGTTAACAGGATATAGGTGCCTCTTTCTGCTCTCTCCTTGAGCCTCTGTTGGCAGCCACCCCCTGCAGGGACATGGAATAAAGAACTTAGGGATGTAAAATCAAAGAGGACCTTTGATCCCGGCTGGAAGTGTGGGAATTACCCAGGAAAAGCAGCAGCAGGAATTCAGAGGTGCTGCAAGGAGCAGGGAGATGCTGCATAGAGAGCAAGGGGTGACCCATCAGTGATGGGAAGGAAGTGCTGGCTGGCCAAAAAGTGCAAGCAGCAGAATTTTTAATCACCCCCTGAGAAGCAATGCTGTTTTCAATGTTATTTATTGCAGAAAGTGGCATTAATATTACCACACTTATTAATACATAAAGCTGTAGCATTTTTACTAAACCAGCTACAAAACTCTGCATTACTATTAATGCTGACATGAATATATTAATTATACATTAGCACTGGTTTGTTTTGTGGCTTCCACTTCCCTGAAATCATTTTTAGCTCCAACTTCTGATCCTGTTTATTCAGTATTTCGGCAAGCAGTGGGTCTAATCAGTAATCACAGAATCACTGAAACATTAAGGTTGGAAAAGACTCCAAGATCTTTGAGTCCAACCTGTGACTGATCCCCACCTTGTCAACCAGCCCAGAGCACCAAGTGCCACGTCCTTGGTCACCTCCAGGGATGGGGACTCCACCACCTCCCTGTCAGCCCCTTCCAATGCCTGAACACCCTTTCCATGAAGAAACTCCTCCTCCTCCTGTCCAGAATGAGTGGCTCGTGCTCTTCAAAGGCTCCAGCTCCTGCTTGGGCAACTTTAAGCTCTATCATGCCTGGCTTTGCTTGCACAGAAATCCTGAGACTCCCCCAAAACCAGGACAGCCTCATTTACTCCATTGCACTTTCCCCTGCACGAGCCCATGGAACTGCTCTTGCCTGTTTTTGGGGGTTTTCTGCCAAAACGGGGCAGGAATGAGTGTGGCCAGTGTGGCTTTGGACTTGCTTGCCCAAAGCAGAAAGGGAGATGTGAGCAAAGGAAAAGGGCTTTGTAGTGCAGGAAATGGCATGTTTGAAATGCTGATTTAGCGTGTCTCAGAGGAATACAAGTAACCTCCTGCTCCCCTCTAGTATTTAGAAAACGTCTTTTTGAAGTAGACAAATACATAATGGAAAAAGTTTTCATGGCCTCTGTGGTCAGGGGCAAATATTTGTATTCACAGAGATAAGAGTTTGATGTTGTGGATAAATGCAGATGTCTGATGTCCAGAAGAGAGGCATTATGCAAAATGCTGTCAACTTCCATGTTTAACAAAAGTATCGCTGCTTCCACCTTGTGATGAGAGCTCTCCTTCCTGCTCTGGTGGGATGGGTGGATGGGTGGGATGGATGAGATGGATTTGGTCCCAAATCCAGCCTGGGCTAATCCCAATCCCAACAGTGCATTATGAAGGGAAGCTCATGATTAAATCACTCAGAAACTCAGGAGTTGGACTTCAATGATGTTTGTGGATCTCTTCCAACTCAGGATGTTCTGTGATTCTGTGGGAACCATTTGCAAATGCTGCTTCTTGAAAAATTGGGTGGGGATGGAAGACTCAGGGCTGGATCTGCTGAGAGGGATAGAGAGACTCCATGAACCAGGTCAGGCTGGCCATGGGGTTGCTCCTGCACCTCCAGCAGCAGCTCCTCAGAGCAAAATGCTGCTGCCTGTGCTGCTCCCCTTTCCTCTGCCAAGAAAATAGCACCTATTTAGCAAAGGCTTTAAAGTTCTCTGCCAGCGAACTCTAACCAAGAAGAAAGCGAAATCCTCAGATCTTAAATATAAATGATCAAAAACCTGCTAAAAAAAAAATCCTGAAAAATTAAAGAAAAAATCGAAAAGTACACAGGTGACTTTTAACCTCGGTGCTCTGAAGACTACGAAGACATCTCCGTTGCTATCGATTTACGTGGAAGATGCTCTGATATGCTCCGGATGGACGTCGGGATGAAACACAAGGATCGAGGCGGAGATCACGACCCCACGGCCTCCCCCGCTCCATGAACACCCCACAGAAGCCAGAGGAGTGGGAGTTGCTTTGAAATTCATGTCCCTCTCAAACAAGCCAGGACACGGGGTGCTCCTTCCCAGAGTTTCTTCAAATCCAAGTTTTTTGGAGGAGGGGAGAGGCAGAGGGAAAGCTGTGGCTGCTGCAGAGGGGAGAGCTCTGCCGGCTCCTCACAGCTGGCTGAGTGTAGATACAGCAAGTTTCCAATAAACCCCTCACTTATCTTGCTGGGGAGAAAGTGCTGCCTTTAAATGCAGCGTGTTCAAACAGAAAATATTCGCCTCAGCCTCTGAAGAGCTTTACACACAACACGGCCTCATTTTTCCTTCGGGTGTTTTTCCTCCCTCGCAATAAAAAGCATCCGCTCTCAGTGTTTTTAGGATTTTCATCCCTCAGCACAGACACGTTTTCCTCTTTCTTTCCCTTCTCTGGCTGTGCCATTGCCAAGGCTTGGACCTCTGGGAAGGATTTTCACAAAGAGTTCAGGGGGAGAAAGAAATTCCACTGCTGTAAAGGCATCAGGGTTAAGAACCCAATTTCTGTCCCAGCCCTAGCACTGAGTAAGAGGAGAATGGACCAAGGACTTGGAAAAGTTTATGCTGAGTGTGCACTAGAGCTGAGAGGGGATCAAAGCCTGGATCCCACCTTCCCTCCTTTCCTTTTGCCTGAGCACTGGGGCTGGCCTGTAATCCTGCACTGAGTGAGCTGAGGATAAGGACTGACCCTCCTTCACTTGACTAAATTAAAGGTAATATTTGAAAATGTCAAAACTTGCATGGGGATGAATGGGACAAAGATGCCAAAATACCTCTGTGCATGTGGCCCTTTAGGTCTTTATCTTGATTCAATACTCTTGGGAAGTCAGTGGGGAGTGAAGGATGGGTTTTCATCTCAGATTTTGCTGACTAAAAGTCATGGGCTGTAGGTAAATCTCACCTGGTAATATCTTACCTGTCAGAGCCCCTT
Source organism: Campylorhamphus procurvoides (assembly GCA_013396655.1). NCBI lineage: Eukaryota > Metazoa > Chordata > Aves > Passeriformes > Dendrocolaptidae > Campylorhamphus > Campylorhamphus procurvoides. Next base: position 606,824 of record WBMV01004051.1, read on the forward strand.
CAAAACTCTGGGTAGCACAAGCATCCATCAGGGTTGACACATTAATTCAAACAGTCTTATTTTCACATCATTTAAGGCCTCTCTTCCCACTTTTGTTTTGCAATTGGAAATATTTTAGAGGCATAACACCACTGCCATCCTCACCCTGCTGCCTGGAACTGCTGCCAGGGCCTACAGGGACTCTTTGCATTCCAGTCAGAACAAACTATTTGAAGGGGTTTAGATTTAATCCCAGCCAAATATGCATTTTATTTAGGGTAAAAGAAGAAATAACGCTCTCTTCCTGAAACAAATAGAGCCCAGGGGATGCTGAGGGTGGTGGGGGTTTCTCTGTCTGCAGGGGAACAAGATGAGTCCCAGGCACTGGGAGCAGTGACAGGCTTTGGGTCCAAGTGACACGGCAGGATTGATGCCATTCAAGGGACATCACAGTGTCTGCTCAGGCACCAGAGCATCCCACTGGAGAGGGGACTGGGGAGAGGCAGGATCTGCTCCCCACTGGGAGGAGATTTGCTCCAGAGGCATGTGAGATCTAGAGGAAAGTCAGTGGCCAAATGATGAGCCCCAAACATCCTGTGTGGACACTCTGGGTCCCAGCAAGGCTTGTGTAGGTGAGAGAAGACCCACCTGCAGATCCTGTCTGTCTGCTGGGGGCAGAAAGGATGCCAAGGCTGGGGACAGGGGTGAGTAGGGCAGGAGAGGCTGCTCCAGCCCCTCAGTGCTGCCCACACCCATAGAATCCCAGAAGGATTTGGGCTGGAAAGGACCTTAAAATCCATCTCATTCCAACCTGTTTCAGCTGCTGCTCCCTTTGCTCAGAGACAAGCAAGGCTGTGCCCACGGGAATGCCCCTCGCAGCACCCCTGCCTGCCAGGACACCACACAGCTCCCCCAAAGTCAGGTCTCAAACAGGACACACCACAAGCCCCAATTGTTGGCCACAACCACAGTGACTCTGCAGTGACTCACCCATTCAGGTGCTCTCTTCTCCTGCCAGGTTTAATTCCATTTTTCTCAGTTTAAATCAGATTTGGAATAACCTAAAAACACAGTATGTCTTTGAGGATGACCTTCCCTTTCCCAGCTGCAGGCAGAGAGTTCCAAAACAGGTCCCAGATGGGAATTCAGGGACTGGCCATGCAAAAGGCTGCTGGGCTTACAGGGAGAGGATTTGGACTGAGGTTTTCTCCTTCTCTTGCTGCTGAAACTTGGGAATATCCTGCTCTGCATCATTCCCAAGCAGAGGGAGAGACTGACACCAACATGATCTTCCCAGTCAGAGACTGACACAGCTTGTCTGTGACAGGCAGAAAAGCCAAACGACTGAAAATGGAATCTGGAATTTAAAAACCAGGGGCATGTGAAGTGAAAAATTAAGCGGTTTTTTTGGTAATATTGATTTTTTCATCAGTTTAAAAAATGTTCATTTTGAACACTTATTTTTTTCCCATCAGTAAAAAAAAATAAAAAATAAAAAAGCACAGCACCTAATAAACATTCCCCTCCTAAAAAAGTTGATTTTGATGCAACTCCATAACTCATTTTTTCAGCAGTAACTGCTCTGCTGGATATCTGGATGAACATTTAGGGATGAAATTCAGGGAAAAATAATTTGCTGAGGTTTTTCTGCTCCCACGAAGGGCTCAGGTCATATCCAGTCAGTATTTGCAGGACCACTTTTTCTCCACACAAAGTCCCCACGAGCCAGAGCTGCTCTGGTTACACCAGACACAAATGATCTCCTGGCCAAAACGCCTCTTCTGCCCAATATTTATAAAATTAACTTAAACAAGCATGGAAATCAAGTCTATTGAGCTGAATGTTGGACAACTGGAGATGAAATGAAGTCCCAGCTGGTGTGTTGGATCTCGCAGCCTGGAAGATTTGGATTGTTCAGCCTGGAGAAGAGAAGGCTTGGGGTGACCTAATTGTGACCTTCCAGGACCTGAAAGGAGCTACAGGAAAGATGGAGAGAGAGGGAGAGGACAAGGGGGAATGGCTTCAAACTGCCAGAGAATGTTTAGATGGGATATTGGGAAGGAATTCCTCCCTGGGAGGGTGGGCAGGCCCTGGCACAGGTTGGGCAGAGAAGCTGTGGCTGCCCCGTCCCTGGAAGTGTCCAAGGCCAGATTGGAGCAACCTGAGATGGTGGAAGGTGTCCCTGCCCATGGAAGGGGGTGGGATTGGATGGACTTTAAGGTCTCTTCCCACCCAAACCATTCCATGATTCCATGAAGATGAGCTACCTTGTGCTCACAGGAACATTCCCTGGTTGTGCCTCAGTTTCCCTTTGGCCATCAACCCCTATATCTGCCACCCCAAGCCCCTTCCCAAGGGCTGAATCCAGTGGAAAAGCTGGAGCAGAAAGGTCCTTCCACCCTGGGGAAGGTGGTTCTTCTCCTGCTCCTGGAAGGGCACACGTGTCACTGCTCAACAAACACATCCCTGCAAACAGACACTTGATTTGGGCCTTTTTGCTCCCACGTTGTAATTTAATACCAAGCATTTTCTTGCCCTAAGAACCAGAAAGGAGCTCTGGGATCCGCTCACTTTCTCATCCCTTTGTGTGATCAATCATGGCAACATTATTCCAGCCTCAAACGCTTCCAATGAGAGGGGATATCAAAGGGGGCTTGGTTTCCTGGGTGAGCTTTTAAATGTCTTGTGGTTTCTCAGCACATTTTCTTCTCTTTGTGTGGTGCCTCTACCTCCCTTCTCTTCTTTTCTTCACTCCAGGAAGGCTCAGATTTCGTTTTAAGCAAAGAAAAAAGCAATTTTTTCCCCCTTCTTTTTTTCTGCTGCTACTTCCTCAGTGATTCCTCCTTCCTCTCCTGGGTCCTGCTCACCTCTCCTTGAAGCAGCACCAAGGGTGGAACTCTGGGGAATTCCAGGGATCATGAGGTCCTTCCCATGGTCTCTGACAGGGCTGGCATGGACTGAGTGACCAATTCCTTCCAGCACAGGGGTATCCATGGCCAGAAACTGGGGAATCCAGCTGGGATGCAATGGCAGGAGTTCCCTGGCTCTGCTCTCGTGGCAAAAGGGCTGGAGCTCCCAGATGAGCCCACACAAACACCTCTCTCCTGGTTCTGAGTGTCTCCAGAGATGGAGGCTCCACTCCCTCCCTGGGCAGTTGTTCCAGTGCTCTCCACCCTCCATGGGAAGAAGTTCTCTCTCAGTTCATCCTCTAACAGCTCTGCCACCCCACCCAGCAAGGCTGTGACCTCTGCCAGCTCCTGTATAGCAATTAAGCACTAATTTCAGAGCCCAGTGTGATTTGCATCTCCCCCCTGGTAACCCCAGCAGCAAATCGAGGTTTAGGGCAGCATCTCAAGTCAGGCTGATTTATTCCAACCATGATCAAGTGATCTTAATGATTGATCAGGCACCATCATATCCAAATCTGTTCATGATGAGGACCAGGAAGCAAAAGCAACTCATTTACTTTGTTTACCATCAGGTTGGGCCCAGAAACCCCAGAGTCATTAAAGGAAGAAAAGGCATCTCAGAAAAGCCAGAGCTGTTTGATTACAGCAGGAACCACGAGTGGGGCTTCCTCCAGCACAGCAAAAGACTTTCAAAGAGCATAAATCAAAACCTACAGCAGCGTGAAATTTGACCAAAGCCAAATGAAGTGTCCAAAGCCCTGAGCACAAGGAGTTTTCTTTAATAGCTTTGGTGACCTTTAGGGGTGGGCAACCTCTGGGCATGAAATGAGAATTTCTCTGCTTTGCATGGCTTGTCTGTAGATAAACTGCTTGTGCAAGCTGGGAGAAGGGGAATGAGGGAATGTTAGGAATGGGAATCACGCTCTGAATGAAAACACCGGGGAGAGCTGGAGTGCCTTGGACACACAGCAGGTGGAGTAGCTGATGGCCTTCAACCATCCTGCAGGTCCTGTGTGATCTTGGGAAGTCCAGGTGAAGGCAGAGGTGGGGGTTAGGGAGGAAGGGGGTGGCAGCAGAGGTGAAATCCCTGTCCCATCCCAAAGGATCCAGCTCTGCTCCTGTCACAGCGCTGTGGGAATCCGTGCAGTGCCATCACCAAAGCCTTGGGGCCCTGCTTTTCCCAGGCTGGTGCTGTCACAGGGACACACCAGACACCACAGATACCACGTGCAAAAGCAGCTTTGGTGTGCCAATCCCATGAACAAAGCCCTCACTAAGAAACCAGCCCATCCCGTGGAACTTCAGCTTTGCCGGAGCGCTCCCAGCCAGCTCCGGGAGAGCAAAAGCACTTTGCAAATCCACACCTCATCTTCTATTCCATTTAAATGATCTACCATCTTTAGCAGGGCTGAGCCTCTCCAGAGCCTGTATCCAAGGCAACGAGAGCTACCAGGGAAAAAACGGATCCAAGAAGTTATTAAAATCACAATATCCTTTCTGAGCAAGGCAGAGATAATGAGCGCGCGTTCCGCCGGCTCCGGCACCACGGGCTGGCTCCCAGCCACCTGCTGGGTGCAGCTCCCTGGCCACTGACCAAACACCAGCTTTGGGGAGTCATTTCAGGTCCTAAAGTCACTGAGCAGCACGTCCACCCCTCCAAACCTCAGCCCAAACCCAGACAAGCCCCAGAATTTATTCATTGCCCGAGGAATCGCCGGAGCAGGACAGCAGCGTTTCCAAGCGTTAGGAAGGGGCTTGGGTTTTAAATTTACAGACCATTGGAGGATTTTAAGATGTTGAGGGATCAGCAGGTTTGCAAAGAAGAAAATGAAATGCTGCCCTTGTGGCACCTCGTATTCGTTTGCTGTGGATAAGGATGGGACCCCAGGGTTGCTCCTGGGTCCACCCCTTGGCATGTTCTTCCCTTTTCCACCCAGCAGGAACGAGCACAGAGACGTGGTGAGAGCAGACTTGGTCACAGCAGCGTTGTTGGAGAGCCCAAACATCATCCTCAGCACCCCCAGGAATGCCCCAAAACAGGGGGGCTGTGCTGGGAGGGGTGAGGGGACAGGGCTGGTGGCCGTGGTCACTCTCCCTGTGCTGCATCCGAGCCTGCTGCAGGAATGAATCACCTCGGGGTGTGTTGCCAAGCACTTTATAAATCCCGGGATCAGGAGAACATGTTAAAACGCTCACACTTGGCATGTGCTTGGCACGAGGAGAAACCTCCTGGAGTCGGGCTGAGACAAAGAGCCTGGTGCAATTTGTTTGGCTGTCTCAGGACTCTGGAGCCTCCTGTTCCACCCCAGGACAAACTCCCACTGGTTTTACAATGAAGGGCAGCTTTGCCTTGCAAGCTCAAAGTCAAAATCTGGGATTATCTTTCCTCCCCACCTCTCCAGAGCGGCGCGCGACGTTAAAGATTTGATTTGCAAAGAGATTGTGCAAACATTTCCCTTTATCCATCCCTCTGTTTGAGCTGCTCAGAGATTTGAAAGCAAAATGCTCATCTCCCCTGGGATTTGTGCTGAAACCAGCGGAGCTGGCTGAGCATCAGTTGCATGAACTGCATCCTTATTTGCTAAGAAAGGGAATGGATTCTCCTCCAAAGAAGCTCCTGAGCAGCCAGAGAGTGGAGGTGACCATTGGAAGGGCTGCCAGCGGCTCCAGCCAACCCACAGCGAGTCTCAGGGCTGAATTCCCAAGAATAAAGAGATTTTTGTGGATGCTGAATTTTGTCATGAATATTTACAGAGTCACAGCGAGTGGGTTCTAAACAGATCCAAGTAATTAACAGGTAATTAATGCCCAGTATTAACATGCAGACTGGCGTCTAAACCACCTGCCTGGTCCAAACTGTGGCAGCTCCACCAAAGCCACCCCCAGGATCCACATCTCCCAGTACAGCCACTGGCACAGCTCTGTGATGGGCACCAGAGCAATTTGTCCCCATGTGCCAGCACCTTTGCATCTGTACACATCTGTCTTGGGCAATTACAGCAGCAAAACATTTCATGGCATTCCTCGGCTTGCAGAGTTCTACCAGCATCGCTTTTAAAATGATGATTAACCAAAATTCACAGCCTCAATGACTAAACCATTAATTCACTGGTTTTCGGTGTATTTTTCAAATGAAATATTCAGCAAAGAGTATTTATTCATTTGTCATTGCTTTCTAGTTGTAAAAATAACCAAATTAAATTCCACTCTCAAATTCAAACAAGACTGTAGAGGTAGAGACAGTCAAAACAAGTGTAGGAGAAGGGCACAAATGTTCATGACACTTGCCCACCCATTTTGGATCAAAACTCCAGGTTTTGATCACTGGTTTAGTCTGGCAAATCCTGCCTGAATCATAGGAACAAAGCCCTCCTATCAGAAAAGTTTGGACCTTTTACGTGGGTTTCCTTCTCTCCAAAATCAAAACTTTGGTGGCAATACCTGTCAGACAATGTGTCAGCTGCTTCCCTTTGCTGCCACAGCACCAAGTTTCCCCAGCACAACCCCTGTTTCTCTAAAGAGATGATCACAGCAATGCCCCAAAGGCCCAAACCTGTGTTTATTTGTCTTCCTTTCATCCTCCCCGAGTTAAAATATTTATGAGGTTTCTCTAAACTGCAGGCCTGGAGCATTTATATGTGTTTGGTTAAATGCTCAGAGCTGGGCTTTGGGCTCTGCTGCCCGCCCAGCCTTGCCGTTCACACTGGAATGTTCCTGAGCTTTCCCCTTCCTCTTCCCTTGGTCCCATCCCAGCTCCCATCACCCAGGGACAGGCTCTGCACTGCTCTGGCACAAGGGGCATCACCCCAACACCCTGGGCAGGTCAGTGATGGGGGTAAAGCTGGCAAAGGACAGGTAGATGCCAACCTGCTGCTCATCGAGGGCATCTCCCAGGAAGCCTCTGGGTGTCTTGTCTCAAGCCTGATTCGATGCTGAATTTCCTGGAAAGCAAATAAAGTGGAACAGAACGAGGGGACATGTCCCCACAGTGTCCCCAGTTTGCCAGAAGGTGATTTTGGGGTGCCCAACTACATGTCTGTGATTGAACTTCCTTGGCCCTCAGACACCGACACCAATACCAAGGAACCAGGAGAGATCTCTGCCAGGAGCAGGAGGGAGGGTTTCATGTTGCTCTGCCTTTTCTTAAAGGGATGCAAATAAGGAAAGCAGCAGCAATCAGGCTTCGTCCCCAGGACAGCTTCTCTGGAGCTTATTCTCTTCTCCGTGGGGGTTTGATGAAGGCAAACTTTCCCAACTCACTGCAGCACATGTGAAAAGAACCTGTTTCCAAGGAAACAGGGATCTTTTGCATGTCCAGCATGTGGTCAGAGAGGCAGAAAGGTTGTGAAGACAGAGCCTGCCTTCCTGCCTGGCTGTTGCCTTCCTTCCCTCCCTCCTTCCCAGGCAGGCACAGAGCAGTCCCAACACCCAGCAGTGCATCCCAGGTGGGCAGCAGAAATCTTGTCTGAATTTGGAGGAGTAGGAGATGGGCAGTGTTCACCTCTGCATCACCTCTAAATTTCAGGGGCCACAAAAGGGCAACACCTACAACCATAAGGAGGAGGATAATCCAGGCAGGACTGCGTTACTCATTCCCTATCCTGCCTGGCCCAGAAATTGCCCCAAACCAGGAGCAAACCTCCAGATTTTACCACCTCTCCAGACAGGAATAGGGAGCAGGAGCCTTTTAGTGCCTCAGGGTTGAGGCAAGGAAGATAGAGGAGGATGCCACAGAAAGATGCCACAGGAAGGGGCTCACCCCTCTGCCAGGTGGATACAAAAGGCTGTATCACCCTCACACCACAGCACAACCCGCCCCAGCCTCTCTGAACTTGGGAGATGCCCATAAACTGGTGCCAGGGGACCCTGTGGAGCTGTGCAGTGACGTGGCTCTTTAATCACCTTGTGGGGCCACCTCCTTGCCCTGCCACCCCCAGCAGGTACGAGCAGAGCTCAGCAGCCCTGCCCACCGAGGGGCTGCAGCAGATGCCATCCCTGCCCTCTCCTGGCTCCGAGCCGGCTGGGATGCCAAACCCGGCTGCATCTGCAGCTCCGCGTTCGCAGACACTGTCTGTGTCTGTAATTAATTAATGTTTGCACAGTGCTTTTAAGATAAAGTGGCATATAAGTACCAACCATCATTATTATTAGCCCCATCGTGATTCAAAGGCATCAAAAGGCAGGAAATTGGGGGTTTAAGAGCCTGGCAGGCTGGGCACACAGCGCTGCTCCAGCTCGGGGCTTTGTGCTCAGCGTTTTACTCAGCAGAGTAAGTTAAGGCACAAACATCGACGGGGGATTTGCAGATTTAGCCCAGAATTTACTGACTTTTGTATCTTGAAGGGAGAAATCTCTCATGAAAGGGACCTCAGTCTGGGAGTCAGGAAATAAAAATCTCCTTAATGCCTCAGTTCAAGGGACCTTGGTGGCCCCTTCCCAGGGGCTGGGTGTCAGCAGGGGTTTGTCCCCTCTGTGTTCCCATTATCAGCACTGAAAATTAACTACAAAAACATTAATTTTAATCGAGTTCATTTTAAAGGCCGACCTCTAAGAGCTGGGGAGGGCTAATCAGTAAGGGGGACAGGGAATGGGGATGTCAGGAACTTTAATTTCACTCAGGTCAGCCAAGCCTGAAGAGAGTTTGGAGGTCGCTGTTAGTGACACACCTTCAGTCTGACCCCAAATTTGAGTCAGGGACACTAACAAAACCCTGTTAATGCCAGGCCCTCGGGGTAAGGGGGTACCTGGGGGCTTCAGTGGGTGAGGCTGGGCATGAGCAACCCTCTGGCCAAACCACGCTGACAGCTGGTTTTTCTGGGGAGCAGAGAGGGGCTGGAGGCTGAGCACCCACGGGAGCAGGGCACCATTCCCTTGGCACAACAGGGGTGTTAGAAAGGTTGTGGAACTGCTCTTGTACCCAATCAATTCCAGTTCTGTGCCAAAACAGAAAGAAAGAAAGAAGGGGAGAAGGGAGGACTGAGGAAGCAGAAGCTGCTGAGTCCTGCCCCTCAGCCAAGGCTGGCACAGAGGAGCTGTGAGTGCTGCCAGGTCCCCACCTTGTGCCTCACCTGCTGCTCTCCACCTGGTCACTAGCAAAAAGAGAATTATTTATTCCTTTTGCTCCCAGAACTGCTTTCATCCTGTTCCAAACTTGGTTTTGTTGTTCCCTTTCTATTCTGCAGGACACTGGGTCAGCACAGGCATGGCACCATCTCCCCTCCCTGCCTACAAACTCCAGAGCTGGAGCTCAAACTGACACAACTAAATCCTGCCAACAACCCCTGCCGTCCCTTTCTTCATCCCTCCCACATCTCCAACTGTTCCCAACCTGTGGGCCACAAAAGCTGTTCAGTCTCTCTAGCACCAGTATCCATGTGGACTGGGGGGCTGCAGTGGGACTGGGGGGCTGCAATGGGCTCCCCTCTTTGCTCCCACACTGAGGCCAAAGGCCAGTCCTGCCACCACACCTGCCCATCCCACCTTTCCCGTGCCAGGGGGAGGACATGGTTTCAGGTGCTGCCTGTGAAAACTGCTATGAAATATCAATGATATAATTTTATCAGCCCGCAGCACTGACAGGCACTTTCCAACAGTGGTACAGTATCAATTATAAGCCTAACAGAGCATGTTCTCCCATCTGATTGTTGGAAGAAGCACTTGTCAAGGGCTGGTAAAGACCACAGCTGCCTTCTCCACACAGACAGCCCTGTGAGAGACGTGGAGCTTCTGTGCTACAACACTTCTGCTTTTCCTTTCTGTCTTTTTTCTGCCTGGTATAATAGCAGAGAAGTGAATAAAGTGATTTCTATAGTCTCTTTACCCAGGCAGTGTTTTATAAAGCAGAGTGTTGGATCCTGGCAGTGCAGTGACAATGTTAATCAAACACTGTGGTCGCTGTGGGCGTGGGGATGGCTCTGGCACATCCCATGGGAAGAGCTGAGACAGCAGGACCCTCCTCTTCCTCCCTGCAAGCCCTTAATGGGGGAAAGGGGGCTTTGAAGACAAGGAAAACCTTGTTTCCTACATGAGAAGCCCCTTCATGAGCTGGAGCCCCAAATCCCTGTTTCACCTGCACTGGCCATCACAGCCACGACCCTCTGCAGCCCCAAAGGGACATCATCTCACTGTCCTGTGCCTTCTGCAAACACAGGGTGACCCTCCCATAGCACAGGACACGGGTGTCCCCCCGAGATGACGAGTGACAACACTTGTCACAGCGTTCTCTGCTTTGGTGCGTCACCGTCAGCGGTGACACGGCGCCGATGAAAGCTGCTCACAGACAGGGCTTTGCCAATTACAACCACTTACAAACAGGATGGGGGGATTTCTAATTATTAAAAAGCTTTAGCGCCTTAAAAAGCGACAACAAGAGAGAGCGAGAAAAGAAAAGACTTAATCAGTTTTGCTTTGGAGTTGCCTCAAATTTGTAATTCAATCAAACCTCCCATAGCAGGAAGGATGTCTTTCTGATATTCACAGGAGCTTTCCAGGGGCTATAATCTCTGAGAGATTTATTCATGCTTTCTGCATTAGCTTAAGACTATTTTGGAAGAAACATCTCTCCCTCCCTCCCATCAGCAGAGCTCCAGAGAAGATATTAATATTAAAACAATTCAATTACTGTGACTCTGGGAGAGCACGGGGCTTGGGGAGGGCTGCTCATTGTGCCGTGCCCTGCCAGCCCTCTTCTCTGTCCCGACATCCCCGCCCTTGTTCTCAAAGAGTTCACTGAAAAATTGAACAGAGCTATTGCAGACCACGGGAGGAGAGAGCCCAGCTCCCCCTCCTGACATACATTTGGGGTATGGCACTGCTATTTGTACAGCTTGAGGTCCTGGTGGGACTCCAGGTGACACCAGGTCACCAGTCCAGCTCCACAGCATCCCCCCTGAGCATCACTGCCTCCCCTGCTCGCTGTGCTGCCCTGCCCCTCACAGCCCACACTCCTCCTGCTGCCCCAGTAACCCAAACTCCTCACACTAAGCCAGAGAATCACAGAATCAAGGCTGGTTTGGATCATCTCATTCCAATACCCCCTGCCATGGGCAGGGACACCTTCCACGAGGCCAGGTTGCTCCAAGCCCTGTCCAAGCTGGCCTTGAAGAGGCAGCACCCCGGTATTCCAGGACTGTCTGCACAGGCACAGGGCTTTGAGGTGCTTAGAAAAGCCAGTCCTGAGATCCTAAGCCCCACGTGCAGCCCCCAGTGGGGACAGCTCAGCCCCTCGGCCACCAGCAGCACTCAGCAGAAAGAAGCTGGGGTGGGATGAGAAGGGCTGGGCTGGGGAGGAGGAGATGACTTCGGGGGAGAAGGATAGGGAGTACTTTACACTTCAAAGGACACATCATCTCCTTGCTTCACAAGATCACAAGGAAGAAGGAATAGCAAGGCTAGAGGATAGATTAACCTTCCTTCTCCCTCCTGCTTCCTTGTTCTGTGCAATCCATCCTTCATGCACCAGCTAATTAAACATGAAACAGGAAGAGAGGGTGCTGAGCCTCATCAGCTCAGCCCTACGTGCAGCAATTCTGCTCCCCCAGCCTTGCAGCAGGGACTGCTCTGATGGTGCTGCAGGAAGAGCCACAGCACAGTCCAGAGAGGGCACACACCTGCCTGGCACACACCTGCCTGGCACACGCCTGCCTGGCACACACCTGCATGTGTGCCCTCACAGGCAGCCCTGCCAGCCCCCAGACCGCTCTGCTGTGCCTTCTTTTCATTGAATCAGAGAGTCATGGCGTGGTTTGGCTGGGAAGGGATCTTAAAGCTCATCCAGTCCCACTGCCCTGCCATGGCAGGGGCACCTTCCACCAGCCCAGGTTGCTCCAAGCCCTGTCCAACCCAGCCTTGGACATTTCCAAGGATGGGAAATCGAGATCTGGGGCATCCGTAGCCCTCGATCTCAACAACCCCCTGTAAAAATGCAAGAGGACTTTGAGAGAAGAATAACATCTCTGATGAGACTCTTTTCCTCCCTGGCCTCAGGGGCAGCAGCCTGAGAGCTGTGAGATGTGCAGGGCAGCTGCCAGCAGAGGGAAGGAAGGTACCAACATGGGAGTGCATCTTTTCCCTGAGGACACTGTTATCTTTCCAGCTTGCCAGCTCCAGCAATGCCTGCTGCACTGTGTGCATATCCCAGGATAAAATGCACCTTTGGAATTACCCAATAGAGGGGCAAAGCCAGGCTGGGGCTGCCCCAAACACACCTTGTGTCTGTGAATATGAATTTTAACAGAATGAAGCATCCATTCTGTACCCTTCACTGGTGGCACCTCCCCAGGGGGTTTATTGCAGCAAATTCCAACACAACACCCACCCCTGGGATGGGATGGCCAGGGATGCTCTCAGGAGTTTCTGCACTCATGGCCTGACCTCCCTGCTCACTCTGTGACTCAGAAAAAGGGGAATAAAGAGACAAAGTGGGATGAGATCTTCAGAAGAATGACTTTTCTTTTTGAAGCACAATGTATTGTTATTTATCTGAGAGAGTCTGGAATACAACTTGCTACTCCTCACTTCAACACCTCAACGTGTTTATTGTCAAAGAGGCAGTTCTGCAGAAATGAGCCACTTCTGCCATTGCAGATTTGGTTGCTTACAAGAAAAGCAGGAAGTTTTTCCTATTAGTGCCACCCAGCCCCCTTTCCCCAGTTCCAAACTCTCCCTCCCTCAAACATCAATGCTTCACCTCAACAATGCCCTTGCTAAGAATTTCCAGCTTTTGTCTGGAAGCCAGACAAACCTTCACCAGAACAATCATGTTTTTGGAGTTTTTTTTGTGTGCTAAAAACTTATTTATTTTGTTCTCAGTGGGGCTTTCTAAGGCCTGTCTAGCTCTCCAGAACACATAAATGAGGTCAGAGCACACATCTGCATGTGGCTGAGGCCAAGGCTGGTTGTGCTCAGAGCACAGGACTGGCACCTGATCAAGAGATGGAAATGCCCCTTCAGGTCTGTGCCCACCTGGCTCAGCTGCTCCTTAGGGAGGGCTCTGTATTGCAAACACAGAGGTGGGGGTGCTGCAAGGCAGCACAGTGACCTCAGAAAAGACAACAGGAGTGATTTCCCTGGAAGAGAAACAGGGACTGAGCTGCATTAACAACAGGAAATTGCTCAGAGAAAGAGCTTGCAGTACCAGGCACTTCTGTCCCACTGCAACTGGGGATCAAGTGTGACTGTAGATAGGGTATAAACATGCAGATCTGATCTGAAAGCCAAAAATTTACCTAAAACCAGTTTTACTGCCTTCAGTCCTCCTTTATCTGCCCTGCTTCCCTCAGCCTCCTCCTCTGGTCTCCAAGGGCTTTGCTGGTTCCACTCAGAAGAATCTGCTAAGGACAAAGGGCAGCACTGGCAGCACCAGCTTATCCCGAGTTTTCTGTCTGCCCCAGAGGTGAAGCACATCTGGAAAGGAGCCCTGGCACTCTCTGAGAGCTCCTCATGCTCCCAAAGGAGCAAAGCTTTTTGAACCTTATCAGCAAGGTCAACTCCTCTCACTGATCTTCTCTCACAAAGCAGTGGGACATTTCCAGAGAACACCCCAAACCATGGAAAACACATTCCCTGGTTTCACCCAATGACCCCCTGGAGAAGAGAAGCACTGGATGACCCACAGGCCCAGCTGTGCTCCTGGAAGATGTCCAGTTTGGCAGCAAACAGCTGGTGTCAGCCTTGAGCATCCTCAAGGCTCAACGTCCTGAGTTAATCCTAAGTGTATGCTTCAATCTATCCCTGCTCCACATGCCAGGAGTATGGCACCACTCTGCAAGCTCAGATGGAGAGGAACAGATGAGCTTAAAAACCTCAGTGACCACCAGGTGACATTTCCACTGGAACTGAGGCCAGTTCATCCCAGCTGAGGATCCATCCTGAGCTTTCCTCCTGGAGCATTAAGCTGGAGAAGTGTCCTCAGCCATCCCTTCCAGCAGCACCAGCAGGATGGAGATGCCACATTTCCCAGGGATTTCCTGCATTTCCTTCAGTTCCAACTGTCCCATCCTAAGGTGACATTAAGGTGACTCTGTTGCCCCTCCCCTTCTCCCCACCTATCCCCGATTCCCTGGAATCTCAGCTCCAGACAGCACTAAGTGGAATGTGTCAGAGTGGTGGAGCTCTTACTGTTCACAGACATGCTGCTCTGCTTTGCTTGTCACTGCAGACTCCACCTGGGAGATAAATAGGCACAAATTAGAAGCAGATAGGAAAAAAAATATCTTAATATATCAAGTTGTAAGAGAGAGGCAGCTCCAGAGGGCCCGTGAGACAGAACAGCAGCAGCCCCTGGGTAAACTCAACTCCTGCATGGCCAACTCAACTCCTGTGCATGAGCACAGCTGGAAGAGGCTCCTCAACAGCTGGAGCTGCTGGAGCTGCACAAAATCCCCCAGGATGAGGGTGGTGGGGTCATTCCCACTAGTGCTACCAGCAGCACATGGGGATATGTTGTCACTGGGATGAACACAAGGGTGAGGAACCCCTGGGGCATCACAGCACGCTCTGTGGGACATGGGAGAGACACCACGAGGTGTTGCTGGAGCAGGAGGTTCCTCCATGGAGGCTGCAAAGTGTCTGAAGAGATTAGTGGGTTATTTAAACAGAATATGGGGGGCACCACGAGGTTAATCCATGCCCTGTTCTGGTCACACAGGGAGGTGTTGGCAGCCTGGAAAGAGAATAAAGAGTGGTTTGGGTTGGAAGGGGTCTTAAAGTTCATCAAGTTCCACCCCCTGCCATGGGCAGGGACACCTCCCACCAGCCCAGGTTGCTCCAAGTCCAATCCAGCCTGGTCTTGGCCTCTGGTTTGCCCAAATCCGTAACCATAACACACTCCCAGCCAAACAGGTCCCACCTCTCCCCTCCTGCAACACTTCACATTCCAAGAGAAGAACTTATTGATCCTCGAGCTTATTGTACAAGCTGGCATGATTTATTTAAGCATTTGCCAATAAACACTGGAATGGGAGGCTGTTTGTCCAACATTCCCACAGTGGAGCACTAGAAGAAACAATAACCAGCCCTGTGATTGTTACTGTGGGACTTCTCCTGCCAATTACACTGAGTTACAAGTTTCAGTTATGGGGTATAAAATAATTAACTTCATAAGGTCCAAGAAGAATTGGTTGCTCTGTATGAAGGATCTTCTTCCTCTGGTTTTTTATGCCAACATGATTTATAATTACTGGAGTTTAAAACACCGCTGTGCAGGCTCCACAAAACACAGTATTTCATCACTTTCCCTGCTCACCACAATTTTAATAACAAAAACAGGTTGTCAGGGTCATAAAGCCCAGGTGAACATTCCCTTCCTGCTCACATCCCCATGGCAGGAACAGGACTTTCATCCAGAGGAGCACTGCAGGAAAACAAAGTGCATTTAGCAACAGCTCTTGGAGACTTGTCATATAATGAAAATAAAAATCAAATTAAAGTTCTGCAAATTCTTCCTTGGGATTTTTCAAGTGATGGGATTTAATTAAAAGTAAGCAAGGAAAAAGGAAAGCATTGTATGGACTGAGAAGAATAACCCAGAAACTGAAATGCATTCAGGTCTGCACAGCCTGGAAGGAAAAAATAAGGAGCAGTGAGCCCTGGTGGGGTCTTATTTCTCTCAGGGCTGGATCAGAATAGTCCGAGGTCTTGCTGCAGACTGGAATAGTGTCCTCCTGCCCCTCTGGTTTAACTGGGATGGAGGGAGGGTGAGGGCTGAGACGTGTCAAAAAAAGGGGTCCCAGCATCCTGGTGCTGCAGAAAATACATATATTAACAAAAACCTGCTGCAGTTACACAGAAATCCACAAATCCCAGAATGGTTTGGGTTGGAAAGGACCTTAAAAATGTTTTGTTCCCCCCCCCTGCCATGGGCAGGGGCACCTCCCACTGGCCCAGGTTGCTCCACCCTGGCCTTGGGCACTTTCAGGGATGGAGCAGCCACAGCTTCTCTGCCCAACCTGTGCCAGGGCCTGCCCACCCTCCCAGGGAAGCATTTCTTCCTAATACTTAACCCAAACTTCCAGTTTGACATGTATATTCATATATTTCTACATATATTAACCCCAATCGAATACTTTCAGCCCTCAATAAATATCTGAGATGTGGAGCTGAAGGATCAGATTACATTTTGGATCCAAACTAGGTCACATTTGCTTCTAAAGCCAAAAATAAGCTCTCATTCCAAAGCCACAGGATAAACAGCAGCCTTTCCATCATCATGGAGCATTCTTCAGCCTGATGTTCCTTTCAGAGCACAGACCCTCTCATGCATAAATGCCATGGTAGGACAAGGATTCAGGAGTGGCGGGTTAATGCAATAATGTTTTGCAAAATGAGAAAAATAATCAAATAAGCCCTCAAATGGAAATGTTGGCATTCATTCCCAACAGTGCCGTGTCAAAAAAAGGAGATTATAATTACCTCCAAGGCTCACAACAGCAAATGCAGCCTCCCATGGGAATTTCACCTCCATACATAAAAAAATACCCTAATTTACAAGTATTGGCTCCATTAAGCCCTATGGAAACACTGCCACAATCCTGCAAAGGGCAAAGCCCATAAGCCCACAGGCAGACCTGGCAGCACTCAGGTGTGGGGTCTTCCCAGCTGAGGAGCCAGGAAAGCTCTGCATCCAAGTGGGATTCCCAGAAAAGCTCTGCATCCAAGTGCAATTCCCTCACTTCAAGCCCAGGGGGGATAAGCTAAGCAGGAATGACAGGTGATTCCATGAGCCCTCATTTGGAGGTCTCAGAGCACAGACCAGCTGTTAAAAACACAAGGTAATAATCCCTCTTGCAGACTCCCAAAATCCTGACTAAACACGAGAGACCTGATTTTCCAGGGATTGGGGGCCTGGCCTCAGCTCAGCTGCTGTTTTTGCTCCTTGGGGACACCCAGTGGAACAGTGACAATCCACAGCAATGCCATTCCTGGTGGCTTCATTCCTTTGCTGAAGGATCCCCCCCTGCCCCTTCGTGCCCAGGGATTTGCTGCCAGCTGGGCACAGCCAGGGCTGGGGATAACTCAGGGATTTGCTGCCAGCTGGGCACAGCCAGGGCTGGGGATGGACTCAGGAATCTCGTGGGGTTGCTGCTCCTCTGCTTGGACTGTGAGAAAAAGCTGGTGGGTCCAGAATCTTTTTGGACGAGCCCCTTATGGATCCAGACACCAGTTTTGGTGCTGAGGATTTGCAGTGACTCATGTTCTGTAGCTGCCCCAAAATTAGCAATTAAGCCCCCAGTTTTATGACCTTTCAGATCAGGGCTATGCAATTAAAGAAAACCCCCACCAGAACAGAACCATCTTCCTGTTCCTTTTTCTTCCCCTGCTCACCTACAGATTCCAGAACTTCAGGAAGAATTTGCAGGTAATTGTGTGGCTTTTTCCCCTTTGACTCATCTCCAATTGCAGCCACAGCACTAATATCTGTATTTACAAAGGCTTTTTGCTCCCTCCATTGAGTCACCGTGCCGGGGTGTGTTCCCAGGTCCTGACTCCCCTCTGGGATTTTTGGAGAGGCTGCTGGCTCTGGTTTCTTTGGAGCACACACAATGAACCATCCAACCTTAGCCTGCTCTTTCATGTGCAAACCCACAAAGGCGTGTGAAGGGTTTGAGTCATCTCTTACTCAGCTCCTCACCGGGGCACGGCAGCACGAGAGCCCAGAGGGCAACAGCTGGAGAAAGTGAGTTATTCTGGATGATGGAGGATAAACTGTCATAGCAGCAAGGTCTGAGGCTTCAGGCACCATCAGTCCTTGCAGAGGTTACTTAATTTAAAGGAAAAGTGTATCTCATCCATCAGGAGCTGGGGGAGGGAGGCAAGAGGATCTATCTTTGCTTTATACAGCCCCCAGCAGGAGCCAACATTGTGCAGCCACCTCTGGAAGCCCCTGCAGGAAACCAGGAGGGTGTCAGGCAGCTGATGGAGCAGCAGGACCTGATGGGATCCCTCCTCTTGCTGCTGAGCCAGAAAAGGTCACGGATATCTTGGGTTGGAATGGACCTCAAAGATTGTCTCATTCCAAACCCCCCACCAGGAGGGGTTGATTTGATCTTAATATGATCTTTATATGATTAGAGGGGTGATGAGAGCAGTGAGCTAAAGAGGAAAGCTCAAATGGGGGAGCAGGAAAGAGCCACAAGTTTTTGGCCTAAAAATTTCTTGGAAGTGACGACAGGAAGATGCTGCAGGTGGACAGAGGGAGGGAGCAGAAGGGTCTCTTGCAACTGGGAGCAACTGGGAGACACAGTGTGGAGCCAAGAGCACAGCACAGGCTCCCTTCTTGGCATGGCTCTGACATGGAAATATTTAGCCCTGATTGCAGCAGGTGTCAGAACAAACCCTTTCAATTAGATCAAGGCTGTGAGAGACTCGCTGGGGAGGATGATAAAATCCAGAGCCATTCCATGCCAGACCCGCTCAAATCTGGCTCTGCTGGGCCTCAAAGCCAGACAGATCCCAGTTCATCCCACTGGTGTGTTTTATTCAAGGTCAATGTCCTCGTTCCTCTCGCTTTTCTCCTCCTGACATTTAGAAAACAACCAGCTGTAGCAAAACTTCCATTCGCCCAGTTTTCCTCATTATTGCTTCTTTGGATTTGAAGTCTTCAGGCATCTGACAAATAAAAATCCTGCCTTTCCACACAGCTCGGTGTCCTACACTCAGCAACAAGCAAAAATAATCATTTTCTTATATTAAAACAAAAGTATAATCAAATATTGTTTTTCTAGATGCCTGCTCCCTCTCCACGGTGGGAAATTAATTCCAGGGAGAGCCTTCTCAACTCCAAGGCCTGACAAACTTTTCATCCTGTAATCATTTTTCAGAGGAAGGGAAAACAAAATATATAAAACAGACAAATGGAAATATCACTAATCCCATCACGGCCACAGAGGGAAGGGTAATAAAGAGAGCGATGACTGAGTGGAATTTTTCAGCACTGACTCTGCTCAAGCCCTTTATCTGCTGAGCTTTCCAGGCCACTCCCTCACCTGGGGGAAGGAGCTCGGTCTGACTTCCAGGAGCTTTTCCCAGCCATTCCAGTCTGAGCAGAACAGCCCAAAGTGGGGAGAAAAGGGCCAGAGCCACCAACAGTACTGGGAGAACACAGAGATTTTTGGGTTCACACAGAAAGAGGGGAAATTGAGGTTGGATAGATGGAAAAAATCCTTCCCTGAGAGGGTGGGCAGGCCCTGGCACAGGTTGGCACAGAAAAGCTGTGACTGTCCCATCCCTGGGAGTGTCCAAGGCCAGGTTGGAGCAACCTGGGGTAATGGGAGGTGTCCCTGCCCATGGCAGGGAAGGTGGAACAAGATGTTTTAAGGTCCTTTCAACCCAAACATTCCATGATTCTACAATTCATGGAATTTTGTTCATAGAATGTTTGGTTTTTTTTAACACAGAACCATTAAGTTTGGAAAGACCTCCGAGAAAAACAAGTCCAACCTTTGACAGAATCCCACCATACCCACTAAACCATATCACAGTGTGAGGAAGACAATTGCCAGCATCTCTGGAGGAAGAAAATCACTGATTTCAGTAGCAAGAGAGAATTTCACCAGAATTAAAAGCCACCACAGTGAGTCTTAGGCACTGACACCCCATTTACAGCGTGCACAGGGTTACTGGACTTCACCACAGGCAGAATGCTGCAATGCTTTGATGAATTGGGGTTCTGCAGGAAGAATATAATCTCTCCTCTCCTAACACAGCCTCATTAAAGCATTATTGATTCAACTACAAGCAGGAGCCACCACTAAATCAGTCCTGCAATTATGCAGTGGAAACTCTGGGTGTCTTCTCTAATGGCCGTGGGTGGCAGAGGAGCAAAGTTGTAAAGAAATGACCTCCTCCTCCAAAAATACCCCCCAAAACTCAAAATCAAACCCCACCAGCTAATTTTATAATAGTCAGCAACCAACCCTGTCAGCAAACTTTTAATATCCACCAATTATAGTTGGGGGGGGAAAAAAAGAAGGAAAAAAAGTTCTTCTCTCCACAGCCCTCCCTCACTCTGTCACTCAAAGCATCAGCTACGAGATCAAGCAGACCTTTATCCAGGTATTTGGCGTCTTCCTTGCAGAAGGATTCAAGCGGTTTCACAGAGAAAAGCTGGTTTTAATTTTATTTATTTAAGTCTCGCTTGTTTAAGAATGTTTGTCTCCGTGGCTAAACCCCAAATGTTTCACCTGTAGCAAAGCAGAAACAGCAGTAACACTTGCTCTGGAAAGTAGCTAAAAAACCTCCCAGGGGTCCCCGTGATTTATTCTCTCTGTGGTCCTTCAGACTCCTCTTCTATTAAAAAATGGGTGAAGTTTAGCCCCCTGAAAATGAATTGCTGACAACTTCCTGCTCTGATGGATCTCTCCAGAGGTTTTGTTGGCAACTGATGGTTGCTGCTGTGCACATCTGTACTAAACACTGCCTGCTGCCCATAAATCCTGCCCGCTCCCCTGAGCCGTGTGTGCCTCTCGGCCCATCTATATTCCAAATGGAAGGAGAGCCAGCTGGAGAGGAAGGGGGAGAGGGAATGAAGGAGGCCCTTCCCAGGCAGCCCCAGCACTCAGCTGAGGAGGAGGGCGAAGCAGAGGCACAGCAAGAGCTTATTGATGAGTTGGGGTGACCAGCAGAAAGCCCAAACAATAAAATCACTGAAATTCCTGTTTCCTGCATGTTAAAACTCCTTCCAGTTCTTCCCCTCTTCCTCCTCCCCTTCAGTAAAGTAAAAGGAAAAAAAAGCTGGTTTTGAAGGGGAAAAAAAATCAACGCCACCAATTGGAGAAAACCTCTCCAATTCTGAGCTCAGAAAGCTCCAAACTCCTTTTGTTCTTCTGAATGGGGCAGGAAGGGAAGTAATGCATGAAAAATGGAACAAGGTGTCAGTATTTATAGCCACAAAGCCAAGGCAAGGGAACAGCTCCTTGATAATGCCTTTCCTGCCACCAGCCTGGGAGGGCTCAAAGGGAAGGATGAAAGCAGGGCATGATCCAACCAGCTCATGCAGAGGAAGAATCTTGTCCCACTCCTCTGAGGTGCATTATTTGGCAAAGATGACCCTTGTTGGCTTGATGGGAATCTCAGAAGCTTGAGAGAAACCTGGGGTCTGGAGATCTTTGGGATCTGGGAGTGGGAACAGCATCAATCACGTGTGGGTTTTTAACTCTCCCACCACTTTTCTTTCTTGTTACGGGGCGATACCTTGACAGGGAAGGAGAAAGAATGACAGGATTAAGTTTTGTTTTATGTTTCCTTCCTCTCAGGTGATCTGGAGGCCAAGAAGAGATGCAGATCCAGCTGGAGCAGAATATGAGTCCAAAATAAAACAACAATGGGTAGGATTGAGCCATTTTAGGGAAAATAGCAATTTTACAAAGACAAAAAAACAACTTAAAATATAAATGGCTGTGGCAGGAGCACATACCAAGGAAGCATATGGTAGAGTCTAATTCACCAATTAATTTTCAGAGCCAGTTGTAGAAATTAAGAGGTGATAAACAGCATTTCTGCTTCAGGATCCAACAATGTTGGAAACACTTTAACAGAGTGGAGTAATTGCAGGAGAATGTTCACAAAGAGATTTAAAGCCACTATTTCTGTGCAGTGTGCTTTTTATTTCTTTAAGTGAGCAGTGACAGGCTACCGCCCTTCACATAAGAAGGATCATAGAATTCCAGAACCATGGAATGGTTTGGTTTGGAAGGGACCTTAAAGTTCTTCCAGTCTCAGCCATGGGCAGGGACACCTTCCACTGTCCCAGGTTGCTCCAACCTGGCCTTGGGCACTTCCAGGGATGGGACAGCCACAGCTTCTCTGCCCAACCTGTGCCAGGGCCTGCCCACCTTCCCAGGGAAGGATTCCTTCCCAATATCCCATCTCACCCTGCCCTGTGGCAGTGGGAAGCCATTCCCTTGGTCCTGGCCCCACAGTTCCTGATGAAGGGTCAGTTATAATTCATGTCATCCTGATTTTAAACTAGATTTTTTAGCTATCTCCTGATTTATTCCACCTTTCCGTCCCCACCCCCTGCCCAGGCTCTCTGCCAGGTGCTGCCACACTGGACAGGCTAAAGCTTGGCATGTCCACAGACATCCCACCATCCACAGGTGGACATCCAGTTCCTAATCCCCTCTATCAGGAGCACTTTTCACCAGCTCTCTGATCTGCTCACCAGGATTAATCCCTCTTCAGCTCCCGTTTTGCAGAGCACATAAACCAAAATGTTGCTATTCCCATCTCGATCTGGGATCACAGATGGTCTGTGACTTCTCAGGAGCGTTAACAACCCAGCCAGGCCCCCCAACCATGCATTATTCAGGGAGGGGAAGTGATATACAGCGTTTAAGCTCTCCCCAAATTCATTGCTGTGCCTGCAATAATGACTCTGTGAAGGCAAGAGGAAGCAGAATTGCTCAGAACTCCCCTTTTCCAGCCCAAATGCACAGGGATAGAATTGTAGAATCACTAAGGTTGGGAAAAACTTCCAAGATCATCAAGTCCAACCTTTGAAAATTTTCAAAATCTTCATGCTTTTAGTGCCTACCAAGAGAACCTTCTACAGCCTTTCAAAAATCATCAGAACAGCATTTTCAGGGCAAAAATCTGTAGTTTTGCATAGAAGGAAATAGTTTCCTTTTTTATTGGAACAGGGAGCGCAAAAAGAACTGGTTTGACATTAACAAAGGAAGGCATTTCAAGTAAGTCAGAAACAAAGAATGGGTTTCCTTCCTGGTGGATCATGAAACACCTCGGGGAAAACAGCACTGCCATGAGGAGAAAGGCTAAATTTAAGGATTCTCAGTGAAAATGGCACCTCCACCCTGCCTGCAGCTCCAGTGCCAAAGCATCTCCAGCCCCTCCTGGCTGCAAAGAGCTCCACACGTCAGAGCAGCCTCAGTGCTCAGGGCACCAGGGAGGGATGGTCTTGGATCCCTGGGAAACCAGGGGCTTCAGGCAGTTTATTCTATTTCAGGGAGAGGAAACTGTACAAAAAAAAAAAAGGCATGAAAATCAATGATTCTCACTTGAAAAATGGTCAAGAGTAATAAATCCCACCTTGCACCAGCACAGCTGGGCTCTGCCTCTGCTCCCTCTGCCTCTCTCTGCTTCCAGGGGTGTTGAGCTCCAACATCTGCCAAAACATTTCAGCAGCCCCTCCAAAAAGCATTCCCGAGCCTTTCTGGCACAAACACACACCTGGAGCCTTTTCTGTGAAACCATTTCTTTGTAAACCCCGCAGGAGAGAACAGCTGTATTTTATGGGGTTTAAGCTTTATTGGGAGCAGGGAATTTATTTCATTGCTCTGTGGCAAGAGCACAGTTATGTTTCTCAGCCCGAAGAACAGGCTAGAAAAGTGTCCGAGTGTCGCAGGGCAAATTCCCCAGTGCGCAGGCAGAGCTGGTGATGTTACATCTGTCCTCTCCTTTATTAGAAACAGGAATTGAAACCCATCTGCTTCTCTCACTCACCTCCCTGGGGTGCTCCAGTGCTGGTTAAGGTGACAGGCACAGCTTGGTTGTGGCACCCAGCCAGGGTGCTGTGCCTGCTCCAGCACCGAGGGACCCGGCAGGCAGAATGTCACCTCTTGAGCTGAAAACTCAACGTTGCAGCTCTGAAACGTGAGCAATAAAACAGCAGATGGAAGCAGGAGATCAAAGGGGCCCTGCTGCAGAGAGCTGGTTCCAGGAGAAGTTACTCAGCACCTTTTGGCTTGCAAAGGATCTCATTGTGGTAGGAGGGTTGGAAGAGAATTCCAGAATGGGTCAGGTTGGAAGGGGCCACAGTGGCTCATCCAGTCCCATCTCCCTGCTCCAACAGGGCCATCCCAGAGCACACAGCACAGGGTTGTGTCCAGAGGGGTCTGGGACACCCCCAGTGAGGACACTCCACCCCCTCTCTGCTCTCTGGTCAGGGCTGGGTCACTGCACAGCAAAGAAGTTCCTCCTGCTGCCCAGGTGGAACTTGATGGGCATCAGTTCCCGCCCATCCCTCTTGTGCCAGGGCTGGGACCCC